>OZ025283.1:10016427-10527862 GCA_964019165.1 Mastigias papua | reverse complement strand
TGGTATTTGCCCAAAAATGACCAAAATTGACATTGATTGATTTTGATTGGAGATTGAAAAGTGATGAAAATGAGGCATTTTTGGCCAAAAAGTAAGGCTATAACCTTGGTATTTTGCCCAAAAATGACCAAAATTGATATTGATTGATTTTGATTGGAGATTGAAAAGTGATGAAAATGAGGCATGTTTGGCCAAACAGTAAGGCTATAACCTTGGTATTTTGCCCAAAAATGACCAAAATTGACATTGATTGATTTTGATTGGAGATTGAAAAGTGATGAAAATGAGGCATTTTTGGCCAAAAAGTAAGGCTATA
Source organism: Mastigias papua (assembly GCA_964019165.1). NCBI lineage: Eukaryota > Metazoa > Cnidaria > Scyphozoa > Rhizostomeae > Mastigiidae > Mastigias > Mastigias papua. The sequence continues at coordinate 10,527,546 of OZ025283.1, read as the reverse complement.
CCTTGGTATTTTGCCCAAAAATGACCAAAATTGACATTGATTGATTTTGATTGGAGATTGAAAAGTGATGAAAATGAGGCATTTTTGGCCAAAAAGTAAGGCTATAACCTTGGTATTTTGCCCAAAAATGACCAAAATTGACATTGATTGATTTTGATTGGAGATTGAAAAGTGATGAAAATGAGGCATTTTTGGCCAAAAGGTAAGGCTATAACCTTGGTATTTTGCCCAAAAATGACCAAAATTGACATTGATTGATTTTGATTGGAGATTGAAAAGTGATGAAAATGAGGCATTTTTGGCCAAAAGGTAAGGCTATAACCTTGGTATTTTGCCCAAACATGACCAAAATTGACATTGATTGATTTTGATTGGAGATTGAAAAGTGATGAAAATGAGGCAGTTTTGGCCTAAAGGTAAGGCTATAACCTTGGTATTTTGCCCAAAAATGACCAAAATTGACATTGATTGATTTTGATTGGAGAGTTGAAAAGTGATGAAAATGAGGCATTTTTGGCCAAAAAGTAAGGCTATAACCTTGGTATTTTGCCCAAAAATGACCAAAATTGACATTGATTGATTTTGATTGGAGATTGAAAAGTGATGAAAATGAGGCATTTTTGGCCAAAAGGTAAGGCTATAACCTTGGTATTTTGCCCAAACATGACCAAAATTGACATTGATTGATTTTGATTGGAGATTGAAAAGTGATGAAAATGAGGCATTTTTGGCCAAAAAGTAAGGCTATAACCTTGGTATTTTGCCCAAAAATGACCAAAATTGACATTGATTGATTTTGATTGGAGATTGAAAAGTGATGAAAATGAGGCATTTTTGGCCAAAAAGTAAGGCTATAACCTTGGTATTTTGCCCAAAAATGACCAAAATTGACATTGATTGATTTTGATTGGAGATTGAAAAGTGATGAAAATGAGGCATTTTTGGCCTAAAGGTAAGGCTATAACCTTGGTATTTTGCCCAAAAATGACCAAAATTGACATTGATTGATTTTGATTGGAGATTGAAAAGTGATGAAAATGAGGCATTTTTGGCCAAAAAGTAAGGCTATAACCTTGGTATTTTGCCCAAAAATGACCAAAATTGACATTGATTGATTTTGATTGGAGATTGAAAAGTGATGAAAATGAGGCATTTTTGGCCAAAAGGTAAGGCTATAACCTTGGTATTTTGCCCAAAAATGACCAAAATTGACATTGATTGATTTTGATTGGAGATTGACAAGTGATGAAAATGAGGCATTTTTGGCCAAAAAGTAAGGCTATAACCTTGGTATTTTGCCCAAAAATGACCAAAATTGACATTGATTGATTTTGATTGGAGATTGAAAAGTGATGAAAATGAGGCATTTTTGGCCAAAAAGTAAGGCTATATATAACCTTGGTATTTTGCCCAAAAATGACCAAAATTGACATTGATTGATTTTGATTGGAGATTGAAAAGTGATGAAAATGAGGCATTTTTGGCCAAAAGGTAAGGCTATAACCTTGGTATTTTGCCCAAACATGACCAAAATTGACATTGATTGATTTTGATTGGAGATTGAAAAGTGATGAAAATGAGGCATTTTTGGCCAAAAAGTAAGGCTATAACCTTGGTATTTTGCCCAAAACTGACCAAAATTGACATTGATTGATTTTGATTGGAGATTGAAAAGTGATGAAAATGAGGCATGTTTGGCCAAAAAGTAAGGCTATAACCTTGGTATTTTGCCCAAAAATGACCAAAATTGACATTGATTGATTTTGATTGGAGATTGAAAAGTGATGAAAATGAGGCATTTTTGGCCAAAAAGTAAGGCTATAACCTTGGTATTTTGCCCAAAAATGACCAAAATTGACATTGATTGATTTTGATTGGAGATTGAAAAGTGATGAAAATGAGGCATGTTTGGCCAAAAAGTAAGGCTATAACCTTGGTATTTTGCCCAAACATGACCAAAATTGACATTGATTGATTTTGATTGGAGATTGACAAGTGATGAAAATGAGGCATTTTTGGCCAAAAAGTAAGGCTATAACCTTGGTATTTTGCCCAAAAATGACCAAAATTGACATTGATTGATTTTGATTGGAGATTGAAAAGTGATGAAAATGAGGCATTTTTGGCCAAAAAGTAAGGCTATATATAACCTTGGTATTTTGCCCAAAAATGACCAAAATTGACATTGATTGATTTTGATTGGAGATTGAAAAGTGATGAAAATGAGGCATTTTTGGCCAAAAGGTAAGGCTATAACCTTGGTATTTTGCCCAAAAATGACCAAAATTGAAATTGATTGATTTTGATTGGAGATTGAAAAGTGATGAAAATGAGGCATTTGTGGCCACAAGGTAAGGCTATAACCTTGGTATTTTGCCCAAAAATGACCAAAATTGACATTGATTGATTTTGATTGGAGATTGAAAAGTGATGAAAATGAGGCATTTTTGGCCAAACAGTAAGGCTATAACCTTGGTATTTTGCCCAAAAATGACCAAAATTGACATTGATTGATTTTGATTGGAGATTGAAAAGTGATGAAAATGAGGCATTTTTGGCCAAAAAGTAAGGCTATAACCTTGGTATTTTGCCCAAAACTGACCAAAATTGACATTGATTGATTTTGATTGGAGATTGAAAAGTGATGAAAATGAGGCATTTTTGGCCAAACAGTAAGGCTATAACCTTGGTATTTTGCCCAAAAATGACCAAAATTGACATTGATTGATTTTGATTGGAGATTGAAAAGTGATGAAAATGAGGCATTTTTGGCCAAAAAGTAAGGCTATAACCTTGGTATTTTGCCCAAAAATGACCAAAATTGACATTGATTGATTTTGATTGGAGATTGAAAAGTGATGAAAATGAGGCATTTTTGGCCAAAAAGTAAGGCTATAACCTTGGTATTTTGCCCAAAAATGACCAAAATTGACATTGATTGATTTTGATTGGAGATTGAAAAGTGATGAAAATGAGGCATTGTTGGCCAAAAGGTAAGGCTATAACCTTGGTATTTTGCCCAAAATGACCAAAATTGACATTGATTGATTTTGATTGGAGATTGAAAAGTGATGAAAATGAGGCATGTTTGGCCGAAAAGTAAGGCTATAACCTTGGTATTTTGCCCAAAAATGACCAAAATTGACATTGATTGATTTTGATTGGAGATTGACAAGTGATGAAAATGAGGCATTTGTGGCCAAAAGGTAAGGCTATAACCTTGGTATTTTGCCCAAAAATGACCAAAATTGACATTGATTGATTTTGATTGGAGATTGAAAAGTGATGAAAATGAGGCATTTTTGGCCAAACAGTAAGGCTATAACCTTGGTATTTTGCCCAAAAATGACCAAAATTGACATTGATTGATTTTGATTGGAGATTGAAAAGTGATGAAAATGAGGCATTTTTGGCCAAAAGTAAGGCTATAACCTTGGTATTTTGCCCAAAAATGACCAAAATTGACATTGATTGATTTTGATTGGAGATTGAAAAGTGATGAAAATGAGGCATTTTTGGCCAAAAGGTAAGGTTATAACCTTGGTATTTTGCCCAAAAATGACCAAAATTGACATTGATTGATTTTGATTGGAGATTGAAAAGTGATGAAAATGAGGCATTTTTGGCCAAAAGGTAAGGCTATAACCTTGGTATTTTGCCCAAAAATGACCAAAATTGACATTGATTGATTTTGATTGGAGATTGAAAAGTGATGAAAATGAGGCATTTTTGGCCAAAAAGTAAGGCTATAACCTTGGTATTTTGCCCAAAAATGACCAAAATTGACATTGATTGATTTTGATTGGAGATTGAAAAGTGATGAAAATGAGGCATGTTTGGCCAAAAAGTAAGGCTATAACCTTGGTATTTTGCCCAAAAATGACCAAAATTGACATTGATTGATTTTGATTGGAGATTGAAAAGTGATGAAAATGAGGCATTTTTGGCCAAAAAGTAAGGCTATAACCTTGGTATTTTGCCCAAAAATGACCAAAATTGACATTGATTGATTTTGATTGGAGATTGAAAAGTGATGAAAATGAGGCATTTTTGGCCAAAAAGTAAGGCTATAACCTTGGTATTTTGCCCAAAAATGACCAAAATTGACATTGATTGATTTTGATTGGAGAGTGAAAAGTGATGAAAATGAGGCATTTTTGGCCTAAAGGTAAGGCTATAACCTTGGTATTTTGCCCAAAAATGACCAAAATTGACATTGATTGATTTTGATTGGAGATTGAAAAGTGATGAAAATGAGGCATTTTTGGCCAAAAGGTAAGGCTATAACCTTGGTATTTTGCCCAAACATGACCAAAATTGACATTGATTGATTTTGATTGGAGATTGAAAAGTGATGAAAATGAGGCATGTTTGGCCAAAAAGTAAGGCTATAACCTTGGTATTTTGCCCAAACATGACCAAAATTGACATTGATTGATTTTGATTGGAGATTGAAAAGTGATGAAAATGAGGCATTTTTGGCCAAAAAGTAAGGCTATAACCTTGGTATTTTGCCCAAAAATGACCAAAATTGACATTGATTGATTTGATTGGAGATTGAAAAGTGATGCAAATGAGGCATGTTTGGCCAAAAAGTAAGGCTATAACCTTGGTATTTTGCCCAAACATGACCAAAATTGACATTGATTGATTTTGATTGGAGATTGAAAAGTGATGAAAATGAGGCAGTTTTGGCCAAAAAGTAAGGCTATAACCTTGGTATTTTGCCCAACAATGACCAAACTTGACATTGATTGATTTGGATTGGAGATTGAAAAGTGATGAAAATGAGGCATTTTTGGCCAAAAAGTAAGGCTATAACCTTGGTATTTTGCCCAAACATGACCAAAATTGACATTGATTGATTTTGATTGGAGATTGAAAAGTGATGAAAATGAGGCATTTTTGGCCAAAAGGTAAGGCTATAACCTTGGTATTTTGCCCAAACATGACCAAAATTGACATTGATTGATTTTGATTGGAGATTGAAAAGTGATGAAAATGAGGCATTTTTGGCCAAAAGGTAAGGTTATAACCTTGGTATTTTGCCCAAAAATGACCAAAATTGACATTGATTGATTTTGATTGGAGATTGAAAAGTGATGAAAATGAGGCATTTTTGGCCAAAAGGTAAGGCTATAACCTTGGTATTTTGCCCAAAAATGACCAAAATTGACATTGATTGATTTTGATTGGAGATTGAAAAGTGATGAAAATGAGGCATTTTTGGCCAAAAAGTAAGGCTATAACCTTGGTATTTTGCCCAAAAATGACCAAAATTGACATTGATTGATTTTGATTGGAGATTGAAAAGTGATGAAAATGAGGCATGTTTGGCCAAAAAGTAAGGCTATAACCTTGGTATTTTGCCCAAAAATGACCAAAATTGACATTGATTGATTTTGATTGGAGATTGAAAAGTGATGAAAATGAGGCATTTTTGGCCAAAAAGTAAGGCTATAACCTTGGTATTTTGCCCAAAAATGACCAAAATTGACATTGATTGATTTTGATTGGAGATTGAAAAGTGATGAAAATGAGGCATTTTTGGCCAAAAAGTAAGGCTATAACCTTGGTATTTTGCCCAAAAATGACCAAAATTGACATTGATTGATTTTGATTGGAGAGTGAAAAGTGATGAAAATGAGGCATTTTTGGCCTAAAGGTAAGGCTATAACCTTGGTATTTTGCCCAAAAATGACCAAAATTGACATTGATTGATTTTGATTGGAGATTGAAAAGTGATGAAAATGAGGCATTTTTGGCCAAAAGGTAAGGCTATAACCTTGGTATTTTGCCCAAACATGACCAAAATTGACATTGATTGATTTTGATTGGAGATTGAAAAGTGATGAAAATGAGGCATGTTTGGCCAAAAAGTAAGGCTATAACCTTGGTATTTTGCCCAAACATGACCAAAATTGACATTGATTGATTTTGATTGGAGATTGAAAAGTGATGAAAATGAGGCATTTGTGGCCAAAAAGTAAGGCTATAACCTTGGTATTTTGCCCAAAAATGACCAAAATTGACATTGATTGATTTTGATTGGAGATTGAAAAGTGATGCAAATGAGGCATGTTTGGCCAAAAAGTAAGGCTATAACCTTGGTATTTTGCCCAAACATGACCAAAATTGACATTGATTGATTTTGATTGGAGATTGAAAAGTGATGAAAATGAGGCAGTTTTGGCCAAAAAGTAAGGCTATAACCTTGGTATTTTGCCCAACAATGACCAAACTTGACATTGATTGATTTGGATTGGAGATTGAAAAGTGATGAAAATGAGGCATTTTTGGCCAAAAAGTAAGGCTATAACCTTGGTATTTTGCCCAAACATGACCAAAATTGACATTGATTGATTTTGATTGGAGATTGAAAAGTGATGAAAATGAGGCATTTTTGGCCAAAAGGTAAGGCTATAACCTTGGTATTTTGCCCAAACATGACCAAAATTGACATTGATTGATTTTGATTGGAGATTGAAAAGTGATGAAAATGAGGCATTTTTGGCCAAAAAGTAAGGCTATAACCTTGGTATTTTGCCCAAAAATGACCAAAATTGACATTGATTGATTTTGATTGGAGATTGAAAAGTGATGAAAATGAGGCATTTTTGGCCAAAAAGTAAGGCTATAACCTTGGTATTTTGCCGAAAAATGACCAAAATTGAAATTGATTGATTTTGATTGGAGATTGAAAAGTGATGAAAATGAGGCATTTTTGGCCAAAAAGTAAGGCTATAACCTTGGTATTTTGCCCAAAAATGACCAAAATTGACATTGATTGATTTTGATTGGAGATTGAAAAGTGATGAAAATGAGGCATTTTTGGCCAAAAGGTAAGGCTATAACCTTGGTATTTTGCCCAAAAATGACCAAAATTGACATTGATTGATTTTGATTGGAGATTGAAAAGTGATGAAAATGAGGCATGTTTGGCCAAAAAGTAAGGCTATAACCTTGGTATTTTGCCCAAACATGACCAAAATTGACATTGATTGATTTTGATTGGAGATTGAAAAGTGATGAAAATAAGGCATTTTTGGCCAAAAAGTAAGGCTATAACCTTGGTATTTTGCCCAAACATGACCAAAATTGACATTGATTGATTTTGATTGGAGAGTGAAAAGTGATGAAAATGAGGCATTTTTGGCCAAAAAGTAAGGCTATAACCTTGGTATTTTGCCCAAACATGACCAAAATTGACATTGATTGATTTTGATTGGAGATTGAAAAGTGATGAAAATGAGGCATTTTTGGCCAAAAAGTAAGGCTATAACCTTGGTATTTTGCCCAAAACTGACCAAAATTGACATTGATTGATTTTGATTGGAGATTGAAAAGTGATGAAAATGAGGCATGTTTGGCCAAAAAGTAAGGCTATAACCTTGGTATTTTGCCCAAAAATGACCAAAATTGACATTGATTGATTTTGATTGGAGATTGAAAAGTGATGAAAATGAGGCATTTTTGGCCAAAAGGTAAGGTTATAACCTTGGTATTTTGCCCAAAAATGACCAAAATTGACATTGATTGATTTTGATTGGAGATTGAAAAGTGATGAAAATGAGGCATTTTTGGCCAAAAGGTAAGGCTATAACCTTGGTATTTTGCCCAAAAATGACCAAAATTGACATTGATTGATTTTGATTGGAGATTGAAAAGTGATGAAAATGAGGCATTTTTGGCCAAAAAGTAAGGCTATAACCTTGGTATTTTGCCCAAAAATGACCAAAATTGACATTGATTGATTTTGATTGGAGATTGAAAAGTGATGAAAATGAGGCATGTTTGGCCAAAAAGTAAGGCTATAACCTTGGTATTTTGCCCAAAAATGACCAAAATTGACATTGATTGATTTTGATTGGAGATTGAAAAGTGATGAAAATGAGGCATTTTTGGCCAAAAAGTAAGGCTATAACCTTGGTATTTTGCCCAAAAATGACCAAAATTGACATTGATTGATTTTGATTGGAGATTGAAAAGTGATGAAAATGAGGCATTTTTGGCCAAAAAGTAAGGCTATAACCTTGGTATTTTGCCCAAAAATGACCAAAATTGACATTGATTGATTTTGATTGGAGAGTGAAAAGTGATGAAAATGAGGCATTTTTGGCCTAAAGGTAAGGCTATAACCTTGGTATTTTGCCCAAAAATGACCAAAATTGACATTGATTGATTTTGATTGGAGATTGAAAAGTGATGAAAATGAGGCATTTTTGGCCAAAAGGTAAGGCTATAACCTTGGTATTTTGCCCAAACATGACCAAAATTGACATTGATTGATTTTGATTGGAGATTGAAAAGTGATGAAAATGAGGCATGTTTGGCCAAAAAGTAAGGCTATAACCTTGGTATTTTGCCCAAACATGACCAAAATTGACATTGATTGATTTTGATTGGAGATTGAAAAGTGATGAAAATGAGGCATTTTTGGCCAAAAAGTAAGGCTATAACCTTGGTATTTTGCCCAAAAATGACCAAAATTGACATTGATTGATTTTGATTGGAGATTGAAAAGTGATGCAAATGAGGCATGTTTGGCCAAAAAGTAAGGCTATAACCTTGGTATTTTGCCCAAACATGACCAAAATTGACATTGATTGATTTTGATTGGAGATTGAAAAGTGATGAAAATGAGGCAGTTTTGGCCAAAAAGTAAGGCTATAACCTTGGTATTTTGCCCAACAATGACCAAACTTGACATTGATTGATTTGGATTGGAGATTGAAAAGTGATGAAAATGAGGCATTTTTGGCCAAAAAGTAAGGCTATAACCTTGGTATTTTGCCCAAACATGACCAAAATTGACATTGATTGATTTTGATTGGAGATTGAAAAGTGATGAAAATGAGGCATTTTTGGCCAAAAGGTAAGGCTATAACCTTGGTATTTTGCCCAAACATGACCAAAATTGACATTGATTGATTTTGATTGGAGATTGAAAAGTGATGAAAATGAGGCATTTTTGGCCAAAAAGTAAGGCTATAACCTTGGTATTTTGCCCAAAAATGACCAAAATTGACATTGATTGATTTTGATTGGAGATTGAAAAGTGATGAAAATGAGGCATTTTTGGCCAAAAAGTAAGGCTATAACCTTGGTATTTTGCCGAAAAATGACCAAAATTGAAATTGATTGATTTTGATTGGAGATTGAAAAGTGATGAAAATGAGGCATTTTTGGCCAAAAAGTAAGGCTATAACCTTGGTATTTTGCCCAAAAATGACCAAAATTGACATTGATTGATTTTGATTGGAGATTGAAAAGTGATGAAAATGAGGCATTTTTGGCCAAAAGGTAAGGCTATAACCTTGGTATTTTGCCCAAAAATGACCAAAATTGACATTGATTGATTTTGATTGGAGATTGAAAAGTGATGAAAATGAGGCATGTTTGGCCAAAAAGTAAGGCTATAACCTTGGTATTTTGCCCAAACATGACCAAAATTGACATTGATTGATTTTGATTGGAGATTGAAAAGTGATGAAAATGAGGCATTTTTGGCCAAAAAGTAAGGCTATAACCTTGGTATTTTGCCCAAACATGACCAAAATTGACATTGATTGATTTTGATTGGAGAGTGAAAAGTGATGAAAATGAGGCATTTTTGGCCAAAAAGTAAGGCTATAACCTTGGTATTTTGCCCAAACATGACCAAAATTGACATTGATTGATTTTGATTGGAGATTGAAAAGTGATGAAAATGAGGCATTTTTGGCCAAAAAGTAAGGCTATAACCTTGGTATTTTGCCCAAAACTGACCAAAATTGACATTGATTGATTTTGATTGGAGATTGAAAAGTGATGAAAATGAGGCATGTTTGGCCAAAAAGTAAGGCTATAACCTTGGTATTTTGCCCAAAAATGACCAAAATTGACATTGATTGATTTTGATTGGAGATTGAAAAGTGATGAAAATGAGGCATTTTTGGCCAAAAAGTAAGGCTATAACCTTGGTATTTTGCCCAAAAATGACCAAAATTGACATTGATTGATTTTGATTGGAGATTGAAAAGTGATGAAAATGAGGCATGTTTGGCCAAAAAGTAAGGCTATAACCTTGGTATTTTGCCCAAACATGACCAAAATTGACATTGATTGATTTTGATTGGAGATTGACAAGTGATGAAAATGAGGCATTTTTGGCCAAAAAGTAAGGCTATAACCTTGGTATTTTGCCCAAAAATGACCAAAATTGACATTGATTGATTTTGATTGGAGATTGAAAAGTGATGAAAATGAGGCATTTTTGGCCAAAAAGTAAGGCTATATATAACCTTGGTATTTTGCCCAAAAATGACCAAAATTGACATTGATTGATTTTGATTGGAGATTGAAAAGTGATGAAAATGAGGCATTTTTGGCCAAAAGGTAAGGCTATAACCTTGGTATTTTGCCCAAAAATGACCAAAATTGAAATTGATTGATTTTGATTGGAGATTGAAAAGTGATGAAAATGAGGCATTTGTGGCCACAAGGTAAGGCTATAACCTTGGTATTTTGCCCAAAAATGACCAAAATTGACATTGATTGATTTTGATTGGAGATTGAAAAGTGATGAAAATGAGGCATTTTTGGCCAAACAGTAAGGCTATAACCTTGGTATTTTGCCCAAAAATGACCAAAATTGACATTGATTGATTTTGATTGGAGATTGAAAAGTGATGAAAATGAGGCATTTTTGGCCAAAAAGTAAGGCTATAACCTTGGTATTTTGCCCAAAAATGACCAAAATTGACATTGATTGATTTTGATTGGAGATTGAAAAGTGATGCAAATGAGGCATGTTTGGCCAAAAAGTAAGGCTATAACCTTGGTATTTTGCCCAAAAATGACCAAAATTGACATTGATTGATTTTGATTGGAGATTGAAAAGTGATGAAAATGAGGCATTTTTGGCCAAAAAGTAAGGCTATAACCTTGGTATTTTGCCCAAAAATGACCAAAATTGATATTGATTGATTTTGATTGGAGATTGAAAAGTGATGAAAATGAGGCATGTTTGGCCAAACAGTAAGGCTATAACCTTGGTATTTTGCCCAAAAATGACCAAAATTGACATTGATTGATTTTGATTGGAGATTGAAAAGTGATGAAAATGAGGCATTTTTGGCCAAAAAGTAAGGCTATAACCTTGGTATTTTGCCCAAAAATGACCAAAATTGACATTGATTGATTTTGATTGGAGATTGAAAAGTGATGAAAATGAGGCATTTTGGCCAAAAAGTAAGGCTATAACCTTGGTATTTTGCCCAAAAATGACCAAAATTGACATTGATTGATTTTGATTGGAGAGTGAAAAGTGATGAAAATGAGGCATTTTTGGCCTAAAGGTAAGGCTATAACCTTGGTATTTTGCCCAAAAATGACCAAAATTGACATTGATTGATTTTGATTGGAGATTGAAAAGTGATGAAAATGAGGCATTTTTGGCCAAAAGGTAAGGCTATAACCTTGGTATTTTGCCCAAACATGACCAAAATTGACATTGATTGATTTTGATTGGAGATTGAAAAGTGATGAAAATGAGGCATGTTTGGCCAAAAAGTAAGGCTATAACCTTGGTATTTTGCCCAAACATGACCAAAATTGACATTGATTGATTTTGATTGGAGATTGAAAAGTGATGAAAATGAGGCATTTTTGGCCAAAAAGTAAGGCTATAACCTTGGTATTTTGCCCAAACATGACCAAAATTGACATTGATTGATTTTGATTGGAGATTGAAAAGTGATGACAATGAGGCATTTTTGGCCAAAAGGTAAGGCTATAACCTTGGTATTTTGCCCAAACATGACCAAAATTGACATTGATTGATTTTGATTGGAGATTGAAAAGTGATGAAAATGAGGCATTTTTGGCCAAAAAGTAAGGCTATAACCTTGGTATTTTGCCCAAAAATGACCAAAATTGACATTGATTGATTTTGATTGGAGATTGAAAAGTGATGAAAATGAGGCATTTTTGGCCAAAAAGTAAGGCTATAACCTTGGTATTTTGCCCAAAAATGACCAAAATTGACATTGATTGATTTTGATTGGAGATTGAAAAGTGATGAAAATGAGGCATTTTTGGCCAAAAGGTAAGGGTATAACCTTGGTATTTTGCCCAAAAATGACCAAACTTGACATTGATTGATTTTGATTGGAGATTGAAAAGTGATGAAAATGAGGCATTTTTGGCCAAAAAGTAAGGCTATAACCTTGGTATTTTGCCCAAAAATGACCAAAATTGACATTGATTGATTTTGATTGGAGATTGAAAAGTGATGAAAATGAGGCATTTTTGGCCAAAAAGTAAGGCTATAACCTTGGTATTTTGCCCAAACATGACCAAAATTGACATTGATTGATTTTGATTGGAGAGTGAAAAGTGATGAAAATGAGGCATTTTTGGCCAAAAAGTAAGGCTATAACCTTGGTATTTTGCCCAAACATGACCAAAATTGACATTGATTGATTTTGATTGGAGATTGAAAAGTGATGAAAATGAGGCATTTTTGGCCAAAAAGTAAGGCTATAACCTTGGTATTTTGCCCAAAACTGACCAAAATTGACATTGATTGATTTTGATTGGAGATTGAAAAGTGATGAAAATGAGGCATGTTTGGCCAAAAAGTAAGGCTATAACCTTGGTATTTTGCCCAAAAATGACCAAAATTGACATTGATTGATTTTGATTGGAGATTGAAAAGTGATGAAAATGAGGCATTTTTGGCCAAAAAGTAAGGCTATAACCTTGGTATTTTGCCCAAAAATGACCAAAATTGACATTGATTGATTTTGATTGGAGATTGAAAAGTGATGAAAATGAGGCATGTTTGGCCAAAAAGTAAGGCTATAACCTTGGTATTTTGCCCAAACATGACCAAAATTGACATTGATTGATTTTGATTGGAGATTGACAAGTGATGAAAATGAGGCATTTTTGGCCAAAAAGTAAGGCTATAACCTTGGTATTTTGCCCAAAAATGACCAAAATTGACATTGATTGATTTTGATTGGAGATTGAAAAGTGATGAAAATGAGGCATTTTTGGCCAAAAAGTAAGGCTATATATAACCTTGGTATTTTGCCCAAAAATGACCAAAATTGACATTGATTGATTTTGATTGGAGATTGAAAAGTGATGAAAATGAGGCATTTTTGGCCAAAAGGTAAGGCTATAACCTTGGTATTTTGCCCAAAAATGACCAAAATTGAAATTGATTGATTTTGATTGGAGATTGAAAAGTGATGAAAATGAGGCATTTGTGGCCACAAGGTAAGGCTATAACCTTGGTATTTTGCCCAAAAATGACCAAAATTGACATTGATTGATTTTGATTGGAGATTGAAAAGTGATGAAAATGAGGCATTTTTGGCCAAACAGTAAGGCTATAACCTTGGTATTTTGCCCAAAAATGACCAAAATTGACATTGATTGATTTTGATTGGAGATTGAAAAGTGATGAAAATGAGGCATTTTTGGCCAAAAAGTAAGGCTATAACCTTGGTATTTTGCCCAAAAATGACCAAAATTGACATTGATTGATTTTGATTGGAGATTGAAAAGTGATGCAAATGAGGCATGTTTGGCCAAAAAGTAAGGCTATAACCTTGGTATTTTGCCCAAAAATGACCAAAATTGACATTGATTGATTTTGATTGGAGATTGAAAAGTGATGAAAATGAGGCATTTTTGGCCAAAAAGTAAGGCTATAACCTTGGTATTTTGCCCAAAAATGACCAAAATTGATATTGATTGATTTTGATTGGAGATTGAAAAGTGATGAAAATGAGGCATGTTTGGCCAAACAGTAAGGCTATAACCTTGGTATTTTGCCCAAAAATGACCAAAATTGACATTGATTGATTTTGATTGGAGATTGAAAAGTGATGAAAATGAGGCATTTTTGGCCAAAAAGTAAGGCTATAACCTTGGTATTTTGCCCAAAAATGACCAAAATTGACATTGATTGATTTTGATTGGAGATTGAAAAGTGATGAAAATGAGGCATTTTGGCCAAAAAGTAAGGCTATAACCTTGGTATTTTGCCCAAAAATGACCAAAATTGACATTGATTGATTTTGATTGGAGATTGAAAAGTGATGAAAATGAGGCATTTTTGGCCAAAAAGTAAGGCTATAACCTTGGTATTTTGCCCAAAAATGACCAAACTTGACATTGATTGATTTTGATTGGAGATTGAAAAGTGATGAAAATGAGGCATTTTTGGCCAAAAAGTAAGGCTATAACCTTGGTATTTTGCCCAAAAATGACCAAAATTGACATTGATTGATTTTGATTGGAGATTGAAAAGTGATGAAAATGAGGCATTTTTGGCCAAAAGGTAAGGGTATAACCTTGGTATTTTGCCCAAAAATGACCAAACTTGACATTGATTGATTTTGATTGGAGATTGAAAAGTGATGAAAATGAGGCATTTTTGGCCAAAAAGTAAGGCTATAACCTTGGTATTTTGCCCAAAAATGACCAAAATTGACATTGATTGATTTTGATTGGAGATTGAAAAGTGATGAAAATGAGGCATTTTTGGCCAAAAAGTAAGGCTATAACCTTGGTATTTTGCCCAAAAATGACCAAAATTGATATTGATTGATTTTGATTGGAGATTGAAAAGTGATGAAAATGAGGCATTTTTGGCCAAAAGGTAAGGCTATAACCTTGGTATTTTGCCCAAAAATGACCAAAATTGACATTGATTGATTTTGATTGGAGATTGAAAAGTGATGAAAATGAGGCATTTTTGGCCAAAAAGTAAGGCTATAACCTTGGTATTTTGCCCAAAAATGACCAAAATTGACATTGATTGATTTTGATTGGAGATTGAAAAGTGATGAAAATGAGGCATTGTTGGCCAAAAGGTAAGGCTATAACCTTGGTATTTTGCCCAAAAATGACCAAAATTGACATTGATTGATTTTGATTGGAGATTGAAAAGTGATGAAAATGAGGCATGTTTGGCCAAAAAGTAAGGCTATAACCTTGGTATTTTGCCCAAAAATGACCAAAATTGACATTGATTGATTTTGATTGGAGATTGAAAAGTGATGAAAATGAGGCATTTTTGGCCAAAAAGTAAGGCTATAACCTTGGTATTTTGCCCAAAAATGACCAAAATTGACATTGATTGATTTTGATTGGAGATTGAAAAGTGATGACAATGAGGCATTTTTGGCCAAAAAGTAAGGCTATAACCTTGGTATTTTGCCCAAAAATGACCAAAATTGACATTGATTGATTTTGATTGGAGATTGAAAAGTGATGAAAATGAGGCATTTTTGGCCAAAAAGTAAGGCTATAACCTTGGTATTTTGCCCAAACATGACCAAAATTGACATTGATTGATTTGGATTGGAGATTGAAAAGTGATGAAAATGAGGCATTGTTGGCCAAAAGGTAAGGCTATAACCTTGGTAATTTGCCCAAAAATGACCAAAATTGACATTGATTGATTTTGATTGGAGATTGAAAAGTGATGAAAATGAGGCATGTTTGGCCAAAAAGTAAGGCTATAACCTTGGTATTTTGCCCAAAAATGACCAAAATTGACATTGATTGATTTTGATTGGAGATTGAAAAGTGATGAAAATGAGGCATTTTTGGCCAAAAAGTAAGGCTATAACCTTGGTATTTTGCCCAAAAATGACCAAAATTGACATTGATTGATTTTGATTGGAGATTGAAAAGTGATGAAAATGAGGCATTTTTGGCCAAAAAGTAAGGCTATAACCTTGGTAGTTTGCCCAAAAATGACTATTGTATCCCCAACAGTGAATGAATTCATAGAAAAACAACCATGCGTTTTCTAGCTTCCGCCATTTTTTTTTCTCTCTAGTCCCTCCTCCTCAAGAGGAGGTTAAAGCAATATGTTTGATAAACAGCAAAATAACAAAACAATCAAAATAATGAGATGATAATGAAATTGAATAAAATAAGAATTAATAAAAACAAATAGCAGGGAAGCAGCATTGCAATATCACCCCTGTTGTCCATAGAAATAGAAGTGTTTGTTTTAAGTGTTCGTTTTTTCTCTTTGTTTGTGTTTGCCTCTTCTTCTTTCCTCTATGTGTTCTTCAACTGGATTGCAGAATGTGATGCTTGGTTCTTGATTCATTTCAACCTCTGGCATGTTATTTGTCATGCTATCCTCTATTGAGGTATTGCTGGCTGTTGCCGAATTTCCAGTGAGTGGCCCGTATTCTTTTTGGTCAATCCATCTCCTTTCTTTATATGGCAGGCAGGTGTCTTTAAAATGCATGGATTCTGTTGAGGCAGATTTGCTAGGTAATTCTGGGAATGGCAACACTGGTTCCTGATACAGTTTTATTTGGGAGGCATGCCGGAAGATTGGCTGTTTTCGGTGCTTGGGGTCACTTGCAAGGAGTTCATATCGCGTTCCTTGTATATCAATAACTGTGTAAGGTATTTGTTCATAGCGAGATTGGAACTTTCTTTTATCACCAGAGCGCAAAATAAGAACTTCATTGCCTTGAGATATTGTAGGGTACTGTCTCCATCGGGAGGAATTTACTGTGCTATTATTCCTATCTTTCCGTTTTTTGTCCCGTTGTCGTGCTTCCTCAATACTGCTATTTGTAGGGGGCTTTCTTGTAGATATGATGCCAGAACGATAACCGCCACGTAGTAGCATATCACCTGGAGCAATCCCTGTTGCCACATGTGGTGTAGAGCGATAGTCAGTCAAGAGGTCATCAATAGCTTGTTGCACTGGTTTCTGTGTATCCAATGCAATTTTTATGGCTTTCCCTAAGGGCTTCATGAAGCATTCAGCTTCATTACCTTGGGGATGGTATGGGTATGAATGCTTTGTGTAAATTCCTCTTTGGTCTGAGAAATCTTTGAAGTCTTTGCTGTTAAATGGAGGGCCATTGTCCGCTTTGTGCTCCTTCGGGTTTCCAAAATTGTTGTATATAGATGCGAGTGCAGGCAAGACATGCTCAGCACGAGTGGATTTGATCAACTTTGCAGCTGGAAAACGTGACAAATTGCACCGACTCACTAGGACATGGGAATGGTCAGGTAATGGGCCAAATAGGTCAAGTGAAACAGAGTCCCATGGGTGTTTTGGGATCGGTGTACTGGACAAGGGTACTTTTGTTGGACTTGTGCTGTGTACTTGACAGTGGTGACATGATTCTATATGCAATCTGACCGCTTCATCTAGCCCTGGGAACCAGAAATGAGCTCTGAGTCTGCGCTTTACTGCACTTTGGCCGGCATGGGAGCTTGAATGGGTAGCAGTAATGGCTGCATGGTGTAGGGAAGCTGGTAGTACAAACTGGTCACCTCGGTAGATTATATCATCAGCTCCTATGGATAATTCGTGAAAGATTTTAAAGAATGGCTTCAGAGTGGGATCATTTCTTGGTGGTTGGCCAATAGCAATAAAATGACGTAGAAGCTCTAGTTGTCTGTCGTTGGCTTGGGCTTTTTGGATGCAATCCTTGGAAATTGTTGAGGTGACAGGTTGGTGAAGAAGGAACAAAAGCTTTTGATGTTCCTTTGCCTCAGCCGCTATTTGTACTGGGAGGCGCTCAATTGGTGTGGCGTGACGGCTTAGGTAATCTGCAGGGTTTGTTTTACCTTTTTGCCAAACAACCTGATGGTCAATGTCTTGATGCCTCAATAGTATGCGCTCAATTCGTGATGACAATTTTCGTCTGGACTTCCAAAGTGAGACAAGGGGCTGATGGTCAGTGACCACTTGGACTGATGGACCGCCAACCAGGAGGTGACGAAATTGGCGCAATCCAAAATCAACAGCTGAGGCTTCCAAATCGAGTTGTGAGTATTTTTTTTCAGTGTCTGTTGTTGTACGTGAGGCCACAGCAACAGCCTTGGTTGCACTGATAGAAGCTCCCTGGGTAAGAATTGCAGATAACCCGGTTTGGTGCGCATCTACAAAAATAAAGGTTGGCTTGGTAGTGTCAAAGTGTTGAAGTAGAATGTCTTTATGGAAGGCTTGTTTGACACGTTGAAATTCTCTTTCATGCTGATCAGACCATTGAAAGTTTGAAGATTCCTTGGTTAGGTCTCGGAGGCTTGCAGTAGCAGTCGCAAGGTCTGGTATAAATTGTCCATTAGATCTGATCATGCAAAGAAATGACCTGAGTTCGTCCTTTGTTTGAGGTCTTCCTGCATTTTGCACTGACTCTGCCTTTTGGGGATCGGGCTTGATTCCATCTTTGGTGACTCGGAAGCCCCAGAAAGGGATTTCTTGAGATGCAATAATGCATTTTTGGGGACTAACAGTTAGGCCTGCTAAGTGAAGCGCTTCAAGAACGTCTGCCAGTGCTTTGTTGTGACTTTCAATATCCGGTGCTGCAATAACAATATCATCTTGTATTATTGCAGCGTTAGGAATGCTTGCTAATATTGGACGGAGTCGCTTGTTAAGTTCCCCTGAAGCTGGCAGGGTTCCCATTGTGAGTCGCTTATATCGCATAAGTCGGTCTCCAGCGCGGAAGACTGTAAGGGGGCGTGATTCACTGGATAGTTCAAGTTGGTGGAAAGCTGTTTTTAGGTCAAGTTTGGTAAAAGTTGACTTCCCATTGAACATAGGCATAATGTCTTCTACCCGTGGGATGGGCAGATGAGGGTTTTTGAGGGCTTTGTTCAGACTACGAAGGTCGACTGTGATTCGTATTCCCCCATCTGGTTTAGGAACAAGCACAGGATTGGAGAGCCATGTGACAGGGCCATAATGTTGTTCAATGACATTCTCTTGTTCCATGCTTGCAATGACTTTGTTAAATTCTTGCTGTAGATGAAAAGGTATAGGCCGTGGAGGCTGAATGACAGGCTTGGCAGCTGGATCTAGGTGGAGTGTGACCGGATCAGCATTGAGTTTGCCAAGACCATCAAATACAGGGGAGTACTTGGAAAGTATGTCTGCTATGGCTGGGGTAACAGCTTTTTGCAGGGATTGGAATGCAGTATTTTGTGTATAGATGGCATGAATGCTGCTTTGTGGGCTGTGAAAGGTGATGATTCCTAGTGATTCAGCTAGCTTGCAGGACAAAAGATTAGATGGGTTTCCTTTGAGATCCATCTTATCGACAACAATCCATGTTGCTTTTTTAGTGTTCTTGCCCCATGTGGTATCTAGTGTAATTTGGCCTTTGGGGGTAATGATTTTGCTGCCATAGGGCTGTAGAGTAATGGGTGTTCGGAAAATTCTTTTGATGTATGATGGGACCTCATGTTCAAGGAGGATGTTAACCTCAGCACCTGTATCAATAAGAGCTTCAATTTGATGTTGACCAATAGATAAATTTGCTTTCCTTGGAGATTCAGTGATGGTGTGGATTTGTTTTGGAGGGGTAGCATTTATGGCTGATATTGTTGATATTTCTCCTTTTGTGGATAAGCAGACTGTTGAGAAATGGCCTTTCCTTCCACAAGCTTTGCAAAAAGCATTTCTTGCAATGCATTTACTGCCTCTATCACAATTATTCCTTCCACACCCAGCACAACAGAGAATTTTATTAGAGCCTGTTGTTGGTCTTACTGGGTCAGCTTGACTTTGCTTCCTTTGAAATTTTTGGGAATACTTTCCCCCTTGTTTACCAATTTTATTGGCCTCAGCATAGAGAGAAATATCATTTTCAATGCTATTAACAGCAATGGATGAAGTTGGGGCATCCCCATCAATGAGTTTAGTTGCTTCTTCAGTGGCTTCAAGTTTTCTGGCATGGCTTATTAAAGCTTGTAGGTCGTGCTCTTTATCAAGGGCAGTAGTGCGTAGCAAAGGCATGTTTGTGCCTATCAGTATGTGGTCTCTGATTAGAGAATTATGTATTGCATTCTTATCAGTGCAGCCCGGATTTTGACATTTGAAGGCACATTGGTCAGCATGTAATTGCACTCTATTGATAAAGGCATCTATTTTCTCACCAGGGTGCTGTTTGAGCTGGTGAAACTGATAATGTAGCAGAACCTGATTTTGTGTTGGTTTATAACGGTTTTGAATTTTCGTTATCATATCGTCAAAACTAGCCAATTTAAGGGCAGAAATATCCTGATTGTATTCGGATTTTAAATCATTTTTAAGTTTCTCACCTTGAAAAGCACACATTCTGAATACTTTTGCTTTGTGTTCGTTACGTTGAGCTGCATTGGCGTCGGCTGAGAGATCGTTTAGACATGCTACATCGTACCACATTTCCCACGAATCGAGATAGTTTTGAAATGCCTGAAGGAGATTCCCCTCGTGACCAGTCGGGTCAAAAATGGGTGTGCCTGATGCTTTGGCAAGTGGATTCATTGCTAATGGATGAAATCAGCTACTCGTCGCCAGATATTGTATCCCCAACAGTGAATGAATTCATAGAAAAACAACCATGCGTTTTCTAGCTTCCGCCATTTTTTTTTCTCTCTAGTCCCTCCTCCTCAAGAGGAGGTTAAAGCAATATGTTTGATAAACAGCAAAATAACAAAACAATCAAAATAATGAGATGATAATGAAATTGAATAAAATAAGAATTAATAAAAACAAATAGCAGGGAAGCAGCATTGCAATAATGACCAAAATTGATATTGATTGATTTTGATTGGAGATTGAAAAGTGATGAAAATGAGGCATGTTTGGCCAAAAAGTAAGGCTATAACCTTGGTATTTTGCCCAAAAATGACCAAAATTGACATTGATTGATTTTGATTGGAGATTGAAAAGTGATGAAAATGAGGCATGTTTGGCCAAAAAGTAAGGCTATAACCTTGGTATTTTGCCCAAAAATGACCAAAATTGATATTGATTGATTTTGATTGGAGATTGAAAAGTGATGAAAATGAGGCATTTTTGGCCAAAAAGTAAGGCTATAACCTTGGTATGTTGCCCAAAAATGACCAAAATTGACATTGATTGATTTTGATTGGAGATTGAAAAGTGATGAAAATGAGGCATTTTTGGCCAAAAAGTAAGGCTATAACCTTGGTATTTTGCCCACAAATGACCAAAATTGATATTGATTGATTTTGATTGGAGATTGAAAAGTGATGAAACTGAGGCATTTTTGGCCAAAAAGTAAGGCTATAACCTTGGTATTCTGCCCAAAAATGACCAAAATTGACATTGATTGATTTTGATTGGAGATTGAAAAGTGATGAAAATGAGGCATTTTTGGCCAAACAGGAAGGCTATAACCTTGGTATTTTGCCCAAAAATGACCAAAATTGACATTGATTGATTTTGATTGGAGATTGAAAAGTGATGAAAATGAGGCATTTTTGGCCAAAAAGTAAGGCTATAACCTTGGTATTTTGCCCAAAAATGACCAAAATTGATATTGATTGATTTTGATTGGAGATTGAAAAGTGATGAAAATGAGGCATTTTTGGCCAAAAAGTAAGGCTATAACCTTGGTATTTTGCCCAAAAATGACCAAAATTGACATTGAGTGATTTTGATTGGAGATTGAAAAGTGATGAAAATGAGGCATTTGTGGCCAAAAAGTAAGGCTATAACCTTGGTATTTTGCCCAAAAATGACCAAAATTGATATTGATTGATTTTGATTGGAGATTGAAAAGTGATGAAAATGAGGCATTTTTGGCCAAAAAGTAAGGCTATAACCTTGGTATTTTGCCCAAAAATGACCAAAATTGATATTGATTGATTTTGATTGGAGATTGAAAAGTGATGAAAATGAGGCATTTTTGGCCAAAAAGTAAGGCTATAACCTTGGTATTTTGCCCAAAAATGACCAAAATTGACATTGATTGATTTTGATTGGAGATTGAAAAGTGATGAAAATGAGGCATTTTTGGCCAAAAAGTAAGGCTATAACCTTGGTATTTTGCCCAAAAATGACCAAACTTGACATTGATTGATTTTGATTGGAGATTGAAAAGTGATGAAAATGAGGCATTTTTGGCCAAAAAGTAAGGCTATAACCTTGGTATTTTGCCCAAAAATGACCAAAATTGACATTGATTAATTTTGATTGGAGATTGAAAAGTGATGAAAATGAGGCATTTTTGGCCAAACAGGAAGGCTATAACCTTGGTATTTTGCCCAAAAATGACCAAAATTGATATTGATTGATTTTGATTGGAGATTGAAAAGTGATGAAAATGAGGCATTTTTGGCCAAAAAGTAAGGCTATAGCCTTGGTATTTTGCCCAAAAATGACCAAAATTGACATTGATTGATTTTGATTGGAGATTGAAAAGTGATGAAAATGAGGCATTTTTGGCCAAAAAGTAAGGCTATAACCTTGGTATTTTGCCCAAAAATGACCAAAATTGACATTGATTGATTTTGATTGGAGATTGAAAAGTGATGAAAATGAGGCATTTTTGGCCAAAAAGTAAGGCTATAACCTTGGTATTTTGCCCAAAAATGACCAAAATTGACATTGATTGATTTTGATTGGAGATTGAAAAGTGATGAAAATGAGGCGTTTTTGGCCAAAAAGTAAGGCTATAACCTTGGTATTTTGCCCAAAAATGACCAAACTTGACATTGATTGATTTTGATTGGAGATTGAAAAGTGATGAAAATGAGGCATTTTTGGCCAAAAAGTAAGGCTATAACCTTGGTATTTTGCCCAAAAATGACCAAAATTGATATTGATTGATTTTGATTGGAGATTGAAAAGTGATGAAAATGAGGCATTTTTGGCCAAAAAGTAAGGCTATAACCTTGGTATTTTGCCCAAAAATGACCAAAATTGACATTGATTGATTTTGATTGGAGATTGAAAAGTGATGAAAATGAGGCATTTTTGGCCAAAACGTAAGGCTATAACCTTGGTATTTTGCCCAAAAATGACCAAAATTGACATTGATTGATTTTGATTGGAGATTGAAAAGTGATGAAAATGAGGCATTTTTGGCCTAAAGGTAAGGCTATAACCTTGGTATTTTCCCCAACAATGACCAAAATTGACATTGATTGATTTTGATTGGAGATTGAAAAGTGATGAAAATGAGGCATTTTTGGCCAAAAAGGAAGGCTCTATCCTTGGTATTTTGCCCAAAAATGACCAAAATTGACATTGATTGATTTTGATTGGAGATTGAAAAGTGATGAAAATGAGGCATTTTTGGCCAAAAAGTAAGGCTATAACCTTGGTATTTTGCCCAAAAATGACCAAAATTGATATTGATTGATTTTGATTGGAGATTGAAAAGTGATGAAACTGAGGTATTTTTGGCCAAAAAGTAAGGCTATAACCTTGGTATTTTGCCCAAAAATGACCAAAATTGACATTGATTGATTTTGATTGGAGATTGAAAAGTGATGAAAATGAGGCATTTTTGGCCAAAAAGTAAGGCTATAACCTTGGTATTTTGCCCAAAAATGACCAAAATTGACATTGATTGATTTTGATTGGAGATTGAAAAGTGATGAAAATGAGGCATTTTTGGCCTAAAGGTAAGGCTATAACCTTGGTATTTTGCCCAAAAATGACCAAAATTGACATTGATTGATTTTGATTGGAGATTGAAAAGTGATGAAAATGAGGCATTTTTGGCCAAAAAGGAAGGCTATAACCTTGGTATTTTGCCCAAAAATGACCAAAATTGACATTGATTGATTTTGATTGGAGATTGAAAAGTGATGAAAATGAGGCATTTTTGGCCAAAAAGTAAGGCTATAACCTTGGTATTTTGCCCAAAAATGACCAAAATTGATATTGATTGATTTTGATTGGAGATTGAAAAGTGATGAAAATGAGGCATGTTTGGCCAAAAAGTAAGGCTATACCCTTGGTATTTTGCCCAAAAATGACCAAAATTGACATTGATTGATTTTGATTGGAGATTGAAAAGTGATGAAAATGAGGCATTTTTGGCCAAAAAGTAAGGCTATAACCTTGGTATTTTGCCCAAAACTGACCAAAATTGATATTGATTGATTTTGATTGGAGATTGAAAAGTGATGAAAATGAGGCATTTTTGGCCAAAAAGTAAGGCTATAACCTTGGTATTTTGCCCAAAAATGACCAAAATTGATATTGATTGATTTTGATTGGAGATTGAAAAGTGATGAAACTGAGGCATGTTTGGCCAAAAAGTAAGGCTATAACCTTGGTATTTTGCCCAAAAATGACCAAAATTGACATTGATTGATTTTGATTGGAGATTGAAAAGTGATGAAAATGAGGCATTTTTGGCCAAAAAGGAAGGCTATAACCTTGGTATTTTGCCCAAAAATGACCAAAATTGATATTGATTGATTTTGATTGGAGATTGAAAAGTGATGAAAATGAGGCATGTTTGGCCAAAAAGTAAGGCTATAACCTTGGTATTTTGCCCAAAAATGACCAAAATTGACATTGATTGATTTTGATTGGAGATTGAAAAGTGATGAAAATGAGGCATGTTTGGCCAAAAAGTAAGGCTATAACCTTGGTATTTTGCCCAAAAATGACCAAAATTGATATTGATTGATTTTGATTGGAGATTGAAAAGTGATGAAAATGAGGCATTTTTGGCCAAAAAGTAAGGCTATAACCTTGGTATTTTGCCCAAAAATGACCAAAATTGACATTGATTGATTTTGATTGGAGATTGAAAAGTGATGAAAATGAGGCATTTTTGGCCAAAAAGTAAGGCTATAACCTTGGTATTTTGCCCAAACATGACCAAAATTGATATTGATTGATTTTGATTGGAGATTGAAAAGTGATGAAACTGAGGCATTTTTGGCCAAAAAGTAAGGCTATAACCTTGGTATTTTGCCCAAAAATGACCAAAATTGACATTGATTGATTTTGATTGGAGATTGAAAAGTGATGAAAATGAGGCATTTTTGGCCAAAAAGGAAGGCTATAACCTTGGTATTTTGCCCAAAAATGACCAAAATTGATATTGATTGATTTTGATTGGAGATTGAAAAGTGATGAAAATGAGGCATTTTTGGCCAAAAAGTAAGGCTATAACCTTGGTATTTTGCCCAAAAATGACCAAAATTGACATTGAGTGATTTTGATTGGAGATTGAAAAGTGATGAAAATCAGGCATTTGTGGCCAAGAAGTAAGGCTATAACCTTGGTATTTTGCCCAAAAATGACCAAAATTGACATTGATTGATTTTGATTGGAGATTGAAAAGTGATGAAAATGAGGCATTTTTGGCCAAAAAGTAAGGCTATAACCTTGGTATTTTGCCCAAAAATGACCAAAATTGACATTGATTGATTTTGATTGGAGATTGAAAAGTGATGACAATGAGGCATTTTTGGCCTAAAGGTAAGGCTATAACCTTGGTATTTTGCCCAAAAATGACCAAAATTGACATTGATTGATTTTGATTGGAGATTGAAAAGTGATGAAAATGAGGCATTTTTGGCCAAAAAGGAAGGCTATAACCTTGGTATTTTGCCCAAAAATGACCAAAATTGACATTGATTGATTTTGATTGGAGATTGAAAAGTGATGAAAATGAGGCATTTTTGGCCAAAAAGTAAGGCTATAACCTTGGTATTTTGCCCAAAAATGACCAAAATTGATATTGATTGATTTTGATTGGAGATTGAAAAGTGATGAAAATGAGGCATTTTTGGCCAAAAAGTAAGGCTATAACCTTGGTATTTTGCCCAAAAATGACCAAAATTGATATTGATTGATTTTGATTGGAGATTGAAAAGTGATGAAACTGAGGCATTTTTGGCCAAAAAGTAAGGCTATAACCTTGGTATTTTGCCCAAAAATGACCAAAATTGACATTGATTGATTTTGATTGGAGATTGAAAAGTGATGAAAATGAGGCATTTTTGGCCAAAAAGGAAGGCTATAACCTTGGTATTTTGCCCAAAAATGACCAAAATTGATATTGATTGATTTTGATTGGAGATTGAAAAGTGATGAAAATGAGGCATGTTTGGCCAAAAAGTAAGGCTATAACCTTGGTATTTTGCCCAAAAATGACCAAAATTGACATTGATTGATTTTGATTGGAGATTGAAAAGTGATGAAAATGAGGCATGTTTGGCCAAAAAGTAAGGCTATAACCTTGGTATTTTGCCCAAAAATGACCAAAATTGATATTGATTGATTTTGATTGGAGATTGAAAAGTGATGAAAATGAGGCATTTTTGGCCAAAAAGTAAGGCTATAACCTTGGTATGTTGCCCAAAAATGACCAAAATTGACATTGATTGATTTTGATTGGAGATTGAAAAGTGATGAAAATGAGGCATTTTTGGCCAAAAAGTAAGGCTATAACCTTGGTATTTTGCCCAAAAATGACCAAAATTGATATTGATTGATTTTGATTGGAGATTGAAAAGTGATGAAACTGAGGCATTTTTGGCCAAAAAGTAAGGCTATAACCTTGGTATTTTGCCCAAAAATGACCAAAATTGACATTGATTGATTTTGATTGGAGATTGAAAAGTGATGAAAATGAGGCATTTTTGGCCAAAAAGTAAGGCTATAACCTTGGTATTTTGCCCAAAAATGACCAAAATTGATATTGATTGATTTTGATTGGAGATTGAAAAGTGATGAAAATGAGGCATTTTTGGCCAAAAAGTAAGGCTATAACCTTGGTATTTTGCCCAAAAATGACCAAAATTGACATTGAGTGATTTTGATTGGAGATTGAAAAGTGATGAAAATGAGGCATTTGTGGCCAAAAAGTAAGGCTATAACCTTGGTATTTTGCCCAAAAATGACCAAAATTGATATTGATTGATTTTGATTGGAGATTGAAAAGTGATGAAAATGAGGCATTTTTGGCCAAAAAGTAAGGCTATAACCTTGGTATTTTGCCCAAAAATGACCAAAATTGATATTGATTGATTTTGATTGGAGATTGAAAAGTGATGAAAATGAGGCATTTTTGGCCAAAAAGTAAGGCTATAACCTTGGTATTTTGCCCAAAAATGACCAAAATTGACATTGATTGATTTTGATTGGAGATTGAAAAGTGATGAAAATGAGGCATTTTTGGCCAAAAAGTAAGGCTATAACCTTGGTATTTTGCCCAAAAATGACCAAACTTGACATTGATTGATTTTGATTGGAGATTGAAAAGTGATGAAAATGAGGCATTTTTGGCCAAAAAGTAAGGCTATAACCTTGGTATTTTGCCCAAAAATGACCAAAATTGACATTGATTGATTTTGATTGGAGATTGAAAAGTGATGAAAATGAGGCATTTTTGGCCAAACAGGAAGGCTATAACCTTGGTATTTTGCCCAAAAATGACCAAAATTGATATTGATTGATTTTGATTGGAGATTGAAAAGTGATGAAAATGAGGCATTTTTGGCCAAAAAGTAAGGCTATAACCTTGGTATTTTGCCCAAAAATGACCAAAATTGACATTGATTGATTTTGATTGGAGATTGAAAAGTGATGAAAATGAGGCATGTTTGGCCAAAAAGTAAGGCTATAACCTTGGTATTTTGCCCAAAAATGACCAAAATTGACATTGATTGATTTTGATTGGAGATTGAAAAGTGATGAAAATGAGGCATTTTTGGCCAAAAAGTAAGGCTATAACCTTGGTATTTTGCCCAAAAATGACCAAAATTGACATTGATTGATTTTGATTGGAGATTGAAAAGTGATGAACATGAGGCATTTTTGGCCAAAAAGTAAGGCTATAACCTTGGTATTTTGCCCAAAAATGACCAAACTTGACATTGATTGATTTTGATTGGAGATTGAAAAGTGATGAAAATGAGGCATTTTTGGCCAAAAAGTAAGGCTATAACCTTGGTATTTTGCCCAAAAATGACCAAAATTGATATTGATTGATTTTGATTGGAGATTGAAAAGTGATGAAAATGAGGCATTTTTGGCCAAAAAGTAAGGCTATAACCTTGGTATTTTGCCCAAAAATGACCAAAATTG
The DNA here is from genome assembly GCA_964019165.1 of Mastigias papua. Lineage (NCBI taxonomy): Eukaryota > Metazoa > Cnidaria > Scyphozoa > Rhizostomeae > Mastigiidae > Mastigias > Mastigias papua. The sequence continues at coordinate 10,499,702 of OZ025283.1, read as the reverse complement.
ACATTGATTGATTTTGATTGGAGATTGAAAAGTGATGAAAATGAGGCATTTTTGGCCAAAACGTAAGGCTATAACCTTGGTATTTTGCCCAAAAATGACCAAAATTGACATTGATTGATTTTGATTGGAGATTGAAAAGTGATGAAAATGAGGCATTTTTGGCCTAAAGGTAAGGCTATAACCTTGGTATTTTCCCCAAAAATGACCAAAATTGACATTGATTGATTTTGATTGGAGATTGAAAAGTGATGAAAATGAGGCATTTTTGGCCAAAAAGGAAGGCTATAACCTTGGTATTTTGCCCAAAAATGACCAAAATTGACATTGATTGATTTTGATTGGAGATTGAAAAGTGATGAAAATGAGGCATTTTTGGCCAAAAAGTAAGGCTATAACCTTGGTATTTTGCCCAAAAATGACCAAAATTGATATTGATTGATTTTGATTGGAGATTGAAAAGTGATGAAACTGAGGTATTTTTGGCCAAAAAGTAAGGCTATAACCTTGGTATTTTGCCCAAAAATGACCAAAATTGACATTGATTGATTTTGATTGGAGATTGAAAAGTGATGAAAATGAGGCATTTTTGGCCAAAAAGTAAGGCTATAACCTTGGTATTTTGCCCAAAAATGACCAAAATTGACATTGATTGATTTTGATTGGAGATTGAAAAGTGATGAAAATGAGGCATTTTTGGCCTAAAGGTAAGGCTATAACCTTGGTATTTTGCCCAAAAATGACCAAAATTGACATTGATTGATTTTGATTGGAGATTGAAAAGTGATGAAAATGAGGCATCTTTGGCCAAAAAGGAAGGCTATAACCTTGGTATTTTGCCCAAAAATGACCAAAATTGACATTGATTGATTTTGATTGGAGATTGAAAAGTGATGAAAATGAGGCATTTTTGGCCAAAAAGTAAGGCTATAACCTTGGTATTTTGCCCAAAAATGACCAAAATTGATATTGATTGATTTTGATTGGAGATTGAAAAGTGATGAAAATGAGGCATTTTTGGCCAAAAAGTAAGGCTATAACCTTGGTATTTTGCCCAAAAATGACCAAAATTGACATTGATTGATTTTGATTGGAGATTGAAAAGTGATGAAAATGAGGCATTTTTGGCCAAAAAGTAAGGCTATAACCTTGGTATTTTGCCCAAAACTGACCAAAATTGATATTGATTGATTTTGATTGGAGATTGAAAAGTGATGAAACTGAGGCATTTTTGGCCAAAAAGTAAGGCTATAACCTTGGTATTTTGCCCAAAAATGACCAAAATTGACATTGATTGATTTTGATTGGAGATTGAAAAGTGATGAAAATGAGGCATTTTTCGCCAAAAAGGAAGGCTATAACCGTGGTATTTTGCCCAAAAATGACCAAAATTGATATTGATTGATTTTGATTGGAGATTGAAAAGTGATGAAAATGAGGCATTTTTGGCCAAAAAGTAAGGCTATAACCTTGGTATTTTGCCCAAAAATGACCAAAATTGACATTGATTGATTTTGATTGGAGATTGAAAAGTGATGAAAATGAGGCATTTTTGGCCAAAAAGTAAGGCTATAACCTTGGTATTTTGCCCAAAAATGACCAAAATTGATATTGATTGATTTTGATTGGAGATTGAAAAGTGATGAAAATGAGGCATTTTTGGCCAAAAAGTAAGGCTATAACCTTGGTATTTTGCCCAAAAATGACCAAAATTGACATTGATTGATTTTGATTGGAGATTGAAAAGTGATGAAAATGAGGCATTTTTGGCCAAAAAGTAAGGCTATAACCTTGGTATTTTGCCCAAAAATGACCAAAATTGATATTGATTGATTTTGATTGGAGATTGAAAAGTGATGAAACTGAGGCATTTTTGGCCAAAAAGTAAGGCTATAACCTTGGTATTTTGCCCAAAAATGACCAAAATTGACATTGATTGATTTTGATTGGAGATTGAAAAGTGATGAAAATGAGGCATTTTTGGCCAAAAAGGAAGGCTATAACCTTGGTATTTTGCCCAAAAATGACCAAAATTGATATTGATTGATTTTGATTGGAGATTGAAAAGTGATGAAAATGAGGCATGTTTGGCCAAAAAGTAAGGCTATAACCTTGGTATTTTGCCCAAAAATGACCAAAATTGACATTGATTGATTTTGATTGGAGATTGAAAAGTGATGAAAATGAGGCATGTTTGGCCAAAAAGTAAGGCTATAACCTTGGTATTTTGCCCAAAAATGACCAAAATTGATATTGATTGATTTTGATTGGAGATTGAAAAGTGATGAAAATGAGGCATTTTTGGCCAAAAAGTAAGGCTATAACCTTGGTATTTTGCCCAAAAATGACCAAAATTGACATTGATTGATTTTGATTGGAGATTGAAAAGTGATGAAAATGAGGCATTTTTGGCCAAAAAGTAAGGCTATAACCTTGGTATTTTGCCCAAAAATGACCAAAATTGATATTGATTGATTTTGATTGGAGATTGAAAAGTGATGAAACTGAGGCATTTTTGGCCAAAAAGTAAGGCTATAACCTTGGTATTTTGCCCAAAAATGACCAAAATTGACATTGATTGATTTTGATTGGAGATTGAAAAGTGATGAAAATGAGGCATTTTTGGCCAAAAAGGAAGGCTATAACCTTGGTATTTTGCCCAAAAATGACCAAAATTGATATTGATTGATTTTGATTGGAGATTGAAAAGTGATGAAAATGAGGCATTTTTGGCCAAAAAGTAAGGCTATAACCTTGGTATTTTGCCCACAATTGACCAAAATTGACATTGAGTGATTTTGATTGGAGATTGAAAAGTGATGAAAATGAGGCATTTGTGGCCAAAAAGTAAGGCTATAACCTTGGTATTTTGCCCAAAAATGACCAAAATTGATATTGATTGATTTTGATTGGAGATTGAAAAGTGATGAAAATGAGGCATTTTTGGCCAAAAAGTAAGGCTATAACCTTGGTATTTTGCCCAAAAATGACCAAAATTGATATTGATTGATTTTGATTGGAGATTGAAAAGTGATGAAAATGAGGCATTTTTGGCCAAAAAGTAAGGCTATAACCTTGGTATTTTGCCCAAAAATGACCAAAATTGACATTGATTGATTTTGATTGGAGATTGAAAAGTGATGAAAATGAGGCATTTTTGGCCAAAAAGTAAGGCTATAACCTTGGTATTTTGCCCAAAAATGACCAAACTTGACATTGATTGATTTTGATTGGAGATTGAAAAGTGATGAAAATGAGGCATTTTTGGCCAAAAAGTAAGGCTATAACCTTGGTATTTTGCCCAAAAATGACCAAAATTGACATTGATTGATTTTGATTGGAGATTGAAAAGTGATGAAAATGAGGCATTTTTCGCCAAACAGGAAGGCTATAACCTTGGTATTTTGCCCAAAAATGACCAAAATTGACATTGATTGATTTTGATTGGAGATTGAAAAGTGATGAAAATGAGGCATTTTTGGCCAAAAAGTAAGGCTATAACCTTGGTATTTTGCCCAAAAATGACCAAAATTGACATTGATTGATTTTGATTGGAGATTGAAAAGTGATGAAAATGAGGCATTTTTGGCCAAAAAGTAAGGCTATAACCTTGGTATTTTGCCCAAAAATGACCAAAATTGATATTGATTGATTTTGATTGGAGATTGAAAAGTGATGAAAATGAGGCATTTTTGGCCAAAAAGTAAGGCTATAACCTTGGTATTTTGCCCAAAAATGACCAAAATTGACATTGATTGATTTTGATTGGAGATTGAAAAGTGATGAAAATGAGGCAATTTTGGCCAAAAAGTAAGGCTATAACCTTGGTATTTTGCCCAAAAATGACCAAAATTGACATTGATTGATTTTGATTGGAGATTGAAAAGTGATGAAAATGAGGCATTTTTGGCCAAAAAGTAAGGCTATAACCTTGGTATTTTGCCCAAAAATGACCAAAATTGACATTGATTGATTTTGATTGGAGATTGAAAAGTGATGAAAATGAGGCATTTTTGGCCTAAAGGTAAGGCTATAACCTTGGTATTTTGCCCAAAAATGACCAAAATTGACATTGATTGATTTTGATTGGAGATTGAAAAGTGATGAAAATGAGGCATTTTTGGCCAAAAAGGAAGGCTATAACCTTGGTATTTTGCCCAACAATGACCAAAATTGACATTGATTGATTTTGATTGGAGATTGAAAAGTGATGAAAATGAGGCATTTTTGGCCAAAAAGTAAGGCTATAACCTTGGTATTTTGCCCAAAAATGACCAAAATTGACATTGATTGATTTTGATTGGAGATTGAAAAGTGATGAAAATGAGGCATTTTTGGCCAAAAAGTAAGGCTATAACCTTGGTATTTTGCCCAAAAATGACCAAAATTGATATTGATTGATTTTGATTGGAGATTGAAAAGTGATGAAACTGAGGCATTTTTGGCCAAAAAGTAAGGCTATAACCTTGGTATTTTGCCCAAAAATGACCAAAATTGACATTGATTGATTTTGATTGGAGATTGAAAAGTGATGAAAATGAGGCATTTTTGGCCAAAAAGTAAGGCTATAACCTTGGTATTTTGCCCAAAAATGACCAAAATTGATATTGATTGATTTTGATTGGAGATTGAAAAGTGATGAAAATGAGGCATTTTTGGCCAAAAAGTAAGGCTATAACCTTGGTATTTTGCCCAAAAATGACCAAAATTGACATTGAGTGATTTTGATTGGAGATTGAAAAGTGATGAAAATGAGGCATTTTTGGCCAAAAAGTAAGGCTATAACCTTGGTATTTTGCCCAAAAATGACCAAAATTGATATTGATTGATTTTGATTGGAGATTGAAAAGTGATGAAAATGAGGCATTTTTGGCCAAAAAGTAAGGCTATAACCTTGGTATTTTGCCCAAAAATGACCAAAATTGACATTGATTGATTTTGATTGGAGATTGAAAAGTGATGAAAATGAGGCATTTTTGGCCAAAAAGTAAGGCTATAACCTTGGTATTTTGCTCAAACATGACCAACATTGACATTGATTGATTTTGATTGGAGATTGAAAAGTGATGAAAATGAGGCATTTTTGGCCAAAAAGTAAGGCTATAACCTTGGTATTTTGCCCAAAAATGACCAAAATTGACATTGATTGATTTTGATTGGAGATTGAAAAGTGATGAAAATGAGGCATTTTTGGCCAAAAAGTAAGGCTATAACCTTGGTATTTTGCCCAAAAATGACCAAAATTGATATTGATTGATTTTGATTGGAGATTGAAAAGTGATGAAAATGAGGCATTTTTGGCCAAAACGTAAGGCTATAACCTTGGTATTTTGCCCAAAAATGACCAAAATTGACATTGATTGATTTTGATTGGAGATTGAAAAGTGATGCAAATGAGGTATGTTTGGCCAAAAAGTAAGGCTATAACCTTGGTATTTTGCCCAAATATGACCAAACTTGACATTGATTGATTTTGATTGGAGATTGAAAAGTGATGAAAATGAGGCATTTTTGGCCAAAAAGTAAGGCTATAACCTTGGTATGTTGCCCAAAAATGACCAAAATTGACATTGATTGATTTTGATTGGAGATTGAAAAGTGATGAAAATGAGGCATTTTTGGCCAAAAAGTAAGGCTATAACCTTGGTATTTTGCCCAAAAATGACCAAAATTGATATTGATTGATTTTGATTGGAGATTGAAAAGTGATGAAAATGAGGCATTTTTGGCCAAAAAGTAAGGCTATAACCTTGGTATTTTGCCCAAAAATGACCAAAATTGATATTGATTGATTGTGATTGGAGATTGAAAAGTGATGAAAATGAGGCATTTTTGGCCAAAAAGTAAGGCTATAACCTTGGTATTTTGCCCAAAAATGACCAAAATTGACATTGATTGATTTTGATTGGAGATTGAAAAGTGATGAAAATGAGGCATTTTTGGCCAAAAAGTAAGGCTATAACCTTGGTATTTTGCCCACAAATGACCAAAATTGACATTGATTGACTTTGATTGGAGATTGAAAAGTGATGAAAATGAGGCATTTTTGGCCAAAAAGTAAGGCTATAACCTTGGTATGTTGCCCAAAAATGACCAAAATTGACATTGATTGATTTTGATTGGAGATTGAAAAGTGATGAAAATGAGGCATTTTTGGCCAAAAAGTAAGGCTATAACCTTGGTATTTTGCCCAAAAATGACCAAAATTGATATTGATTGATTTTGATTGGAGATTGAAAAGTGATGAAAATGAGGCATGTTTGGCCGAAAAGTAAGGCTATAACCTTGGTATTTTGCCCAAAAATGACCCAAATTGACATTGATTGATGTTGATTGGAGATTGAAAAGTGATGAAAATGAGGCATTTTTGGCCAAAAAGTAAGGCTATAACCTTGGTATTTTGCCCAAAAATGACCCAAATTGACATTGATTGATTTTGATTGGAGATTGAAAAGTGATGAAAATGAGGCATTTTTGGCCAAAACGTAAGGCTATAACCTTGGTATTTTGCCCAAACATGACCAAAATTGATATTGATTGATTTTGATTGGAGATTGAAAAGTGATGAAAATGAGGCATTTTTGGCCAAAAAGTAAGGCTATAACCTTGGTATTTTGCCCAAAAATGACCAAAATTGATATTGATTGATTTTGATTGGAGATTGAAAAGTGATGAAAATGAGGCATTTTTGGCCAAAAAGTAAGGCTATAACCTTGGTATTTTGCCCAAAAATGACCAAAATTGACATTGATTGATTTTGATTGGAGATTGAAAAGTGATGAAAATGAGGCATTTTTGGCCAAAAAGTAAGGCTATAACCTTGGTATTTTGCCCAAAAGTGACCAAAATTGACATTGATTGATTTTGATTGGAGATTGAAAAGTGATGAAAATGAGGCATTTTTGGCCAAAACGTAAGGCTATAACCTTGGTATTTTGCTCAAAAATGACCCAAATTGACATTGATTGATTTTGATTGGAGATTGAAAGGTGATGAAAATGAGGCATTTTTGGCCAAAAAGTAAGGCTATAACCTTGGTATTTTGCCCAAAAATGACCAAAATTGACATTGATTGATTTTGATTGGAGATTGAAAAGTGATGAAAATGAGGCCTTTTTGGCCAAAAAGTAAGGCTATAACCTTGGTATTTTGCCCAAAAATGACCCAAATTGACATTGATTGATTTTGATTGGAGATTGAAAAGTGATGAAAATGAGGCATTTTTGGCCAAAACGTAAGGCTATAACCTTGGTATTTTGCCCAAAAATGACCAAAATTGATATTGATTGATTTTGATTGGAGATTGAAAAGTGATGAAAATGAGGCATTTTTGGCCAAAAAGTAAGGCTATAACCTTGGTATTTTGCCCAAACATGACCAAAATTGATATTGATTGATTTTGATTGGAGATTGAAAAGTGATGAAAATGAGGCATTTTTGGCCAAAAAGTAAGGCTATAACCTTGGTATTTTGCCCAAAAATGACCAAAATTGACATTGATTGATTTTGATTGGAGATTGAAAAGTGATGAAAATGAGGCATTTTTGGCCAAAAAGTAAGGCTATAACCTTGGTATTTTGCCCAAAAATGACCAAAATTGATATTGATTGATTTTGATTGGAGATTGAAAAGTGATGAAAATGAGGCATTTTTGGCCAAAAAGTAAGGCTATAACCTTGGTATTTTGCCCAAAAATGACCAAAATTGATATTGATTGATTTTGATTGGAGATTGAAAAGTGATGAAAATGAGGCATTTTTGGCCAAAAAGTAAGGCTATAACCTTGGTATTTTGCCCAAACATGACCAAAATTGATATTGATTGATTTTGATTGGAGATTGAAAAGTGATGAAAATGAGGCATTTTTGGCCAAAAAGTAAGGCTATAACCTTGGTATTTTGCCCAAAAATGACCAAAATTGATATTGATTGATTTTGATTGGAGATTGAAAAGTGATGAAAATGAGGCATTTTTGGCCAAAAAGTAAGGCTATAACCTTGGTATTTTGCCCAAAAATGACCAAAATTGATATTGATTGATTTTGATTGGAGATTGAAAAGTGATGAAAATGAGGCATTTTTGGCCAAAAAGTAAGGCTATAACCTTGGTATTTTGCCCAAAAATGACCAAAATTGACATTGATTGATTTTGATTGGAGATTGAAAAGTGATGAAAATGAGGCATTTTTGGCCAAAAAGTAAGGCTATAACCTTGGTATTTTGCCCAAAAATGACCCAAATTGACATTGATTGATTTTGATTGGAGATTGAAAAGTGATGAAAATGAGGCATTTTTGGCCAAAACGTAAGGCTATAACCTTGGTATTTTGCCCAAAAATGACCAAAATTGATATTGATTGATTTTGATTGGAGATTGAAAAGTGATGAAAATGAGGCATTTTTGGCCAAAAAGTAAGGCTATAACCTTGGTATTTTGCCCAAACATGACCAAAATTGATATTGATTGATTTTGATTGGAGATTGAAAAGTGATGAAAATGAGGCATTTTTGGCCAAAAAGTAAGGCTATAACCTTGGTATTTTGCCCAAAAATGACCAAAATTGACATTGATTGATTTTGATTGGAGATTGAAAAGTGATGAAAATGAGGCATGTTTGGCCAAAAAGTAAGGCTATAACCTTGGTATTTTGCCCAAAAATGACCAAAATTGATATTGATTGATTTTGATTGGAGATTGAAAAGTGATGAAAATGAGGCATTTTTGGCCAAAAAGTAAGGCTATAACCTTGGTATTTTGCCCAAAAATGACCAAAATTGATATTGATTGATTTTGATTGGAGATTGAAAAGTGATGAAAATGAGGCATTTTTGGCCAAAAAGTAAGGCTATAACCTTGGTATTTTGCCCAAACATGACCAAAATTGATATTGATTGATTTTGATTGGAGATTGAAAAGTGATGAAAATGAGGCATTTTTGGCCAAAAAGTAAGGCTATAACCTTGGTATTTTGCCCAAACATGACCAAAATTGATATTGATTGATTTTGATTGGAGATTGAAAAGTGATGAAAATGAGGCATTTTTGGCCAAAAAGTAAGGCTATAACCTTGGTATTTTGCCCAAAAATGACCAAAATTGACATTGATTGATTTTGATTGGAGATTGAAAAGTGATGAAAATGAGGCATTTTTGGCCAAAAAGTAAGACTATAACCTTGGTATTTTGCCCAAAAATGACCAAAATTGATATTGATTGATTTTGATTGGAGATTGAAAAGTGATGAAAATGAGGCATTTTTGGCCAAAAAGTAAGGCTATAACCTTGGTATTTTGCCCAAAAATGACCAAAATTGATATTGATTGATTTTGATTGGAGATTGAAAAGTGATGAAAATGAGGCATTTTTGGCCAAAAAGTAAGGCTATAACCTTGGTATTTTGCCCAAAAATGACCAAAATTGATATTGATTGATTTTGATTGGAGATTGAAAAGTGATGAAAATGAGGCATTTTTGGCCAAAAAGTAAGGCTATAACCTTGGTATTTTGCCCAAAAATGACCAAAATTGACATTGATTGATTTTGATTGGAGATTGAAAAGTGATGAAAATGAGGCATTTCTGGCCTAAAGGTAAGGCTATAACCTTGGTATTTTGCCCAAAAATGACCAAAATTGACATTGATTGATGTTGATTGGAGATTGAAAAGTGATGAAAATGAGGCATTTTTGGCCAAAAAGTAAGGCTATAACCTTGGTATTTTCCCCAAAAATGACCAAAATTGATATTGATTGATTTTGATTGGAGATTGAAAAGTGATGAAAATGAGGCATTTTTGGCCAAAAAGTAAGGCTATAACCTTGGTATTTTGCCCAAAAATGACCAAAATTGATATTGATTGATTTTGATTGGAGATTGAAAAGTGATGAAAATGAGGCATTTTTGGCCAAAAAGTAAGGCTATAACCTTGGTATTTTGCCCAAAAATGACCAAAATTGATATTGATTGATTTTGATTGGAGATTGAAAAGTGATGAAAATGAGGCATTTTTGGCCAAAAAGTAAGGCTATAACCTTGGTATTTTGCCCAAACATGACCAAAATTGATATTGATTGATTTTGATTGGAGATTGAAAAGTGATGAAAATGAGGCATTTTTGGCCAAAAAGTAAGGCTATAACCTTGGTATTTTGCCCAAAAATGACCAAAATTGATATTGATTGATTTTGATTGGAGATTGAAAAGTGATGAAAATGAGGCATTTTTGGCCAAAAAGTAAGGCTATAACCTTGGTATTTTGCCCAAAAATGACCAAAATTGATATTGATTGATTTTGATTGGAGATTGAAAAGTGATGAAAATGAGGCATTTTTGGCCAAAAAGTAAGGCTATAACCTTGGTATTTTGCCCAAAAATGACCAAAATTGACATTGATTGATTTTGATTGGAGATTGAAAAGTGATGAAAATGAGGCATTTTTGGCCAAAACGTAAGGCTATAACCTTGGTATTTTCCCCAAAAATGACCAAAATTGATATTGATTGATTTTGATTGGAGATTGAAAAGTGATGAAAATGAGGCATTTTTGGCCAAAAAGTAAGGCTATAGCCTTGGTATTTTGCCCAAAAATGACCAAAATTGATATTGATTGATTTTGATTGGAGATTGAAAAGTGATGAAAATGAGGCATTTTTGGCCAAAAAGTAAGGCTATAACCTTGGTAGTTTGCCCAAAAATGACCAAAATTGACATTGATTGATTTTGATTGGAGATTGACAAGTCATGGAAATGAAGCATTTTTGGCCAAAAAGTAAGGCTATAACCTTGGTATTTTGCCCAAAAATGACCAAAATTGACATTGATTGATTTTGATTGGAGATTGAAAAGTGATGAAAATGAGGCATTTTTGGCCAAAAAGTAAGGCTATAGCCTTGGTATTTTGCCCAAAAATGACCAAAATTGATATTGATTGATTTTGATTGGAGATTGAAAAGTGATGAAAATGAGGCATTTTTGGCCAAAAAGTAAGGCTATAACCTTGGTAGTTTGCCCAAAAATGACCAAAATTGACATTGATTGATTTTGATTGGAGATTGACAAGTCATGGAAATGAAGCATTTTTGGCCAAAAAGTAAGGCTATAACCTTGGTATTTTGCCCAAAAATGACCAAAATTGACATTGATTGATTTTGATTGGAGATTGAAAAGTGATGAAAATGAGGCATTTTTGGCCAAAAAGTAAGGCTATAACCTTGGTATTTTGCCCAAAAATGACCAAAAGTTTAAAGTCATTTAGGTTAATGTCTCTGTGAAGAGTAGTATATTGAGCGTTGTGTGTTTAATTGTTCTGCAACATATAGGGCTATAACAGTTGTGTGTTGCTCGATTATGAAAAATATTGAAAGTCTTTACCCAACTTTTATATGGGTCATTTATGGCTTTAAAAGTGGTGAGTCTTGGACAGTAGTGGGCTAAATTTGAGGCTATAGTCTGGGTATTGTCCGCAAAATATGAACTAAATTTACGTTCATCGGATAGATTGCAGAATGAATAGCGGTGAAAGTGTGTGTGAGGGTTGTTGAAAAATAATGGTATATTCATGATAGCTTGGGAAATATCACGGAAGTCAACATTCATTAATCTTGATCTTCAGCAGATATGAAAATAAGATGTATGCATGTACCAATGATTCTGACATGTAGTGTGCTGTATAGACAAAGCAGTTTTCTCTACATATATGTATACCCTTTAATCAACTGATTATTGAAGGGGTTGCGGGGTGTGTATATCAATCTGTACATGTATGCAAATGTATTTATACCTGTCTAAGTTCACTATATTTATTTCCAGACCTAGATCGCGAGATACACAGATAGCTGGGAGAATGGACGCCACAACTGATGAGAATATAGACTGTCATACAGACTTCAGTAGCAATACCAACGTCTCAGTGACATGTATACTATACTATACATTGGACGAGTAGCTTTTAGCAGTACAATCAAAATTAACGGCTTATTGCAGATTGTCGGTCATTTGAAGGAATGTCATTTAAGTATCAAGGTTTACAGGAATATAAAACCGACGTAATGAGCGAATGCTTTACCATCCAATGCTATAGGATAGTCCTCATTCTTATGTCCATTTACTTAGTTTTCTCATCCCTAAGTCAATCCGTCGCTCGTCACTCCCTCCGATACCTGTTTATGGGCCTAGTACATCGATTACCATAACATGTTCGAAGCTCAGAAGTCCATTTTTTCGCATAGAAGCCTTGAATTCATTTATCACGATCTACAATATAGCACATGATAGTGGATGAACTCTCTGTCTATCACAGAATGCTAGTCAATGGCTAACAACTTTCAAAATTTTCCACCTTCAACTCAGAACTGTATCGTCTCGAAGTAGCACGTAAATGTAAACAGCTCTTTGAAAACTTCCTTTGAAATCCTTTTCAAGTAGCTTTCGTTACCCTATTGAAATTGCCATTGTAAATGTGTGAAGTCTATTCATTAAGCTTTTGCAGAACATTTCAATTTTTCCTGAAAGCGCCCTTTGATAACACTCGACGAATTTTACATATGATATGTAGGTTATTTAGTTGTATGTCGTGTAATTTTTTCATAATTTTTCGTAAATAATTCGTGGAGTTATTTTACATTTTGACGTCGAAGCTCAGAGAGTCCCTTGTTTAAAGAAAGGGTCCTTTTGTCTCGAACACAAAAGGGCAGTTGGCACAGAAAAAGTCGAATTTCTGCTTACTGGCTCATCCTACATTTAAGACGAAAACGTAGAAAGATGTAGAATGTGCTTCTCTACCTTGTGATATTTTTTTCAGGATTTTAAGACAATTCCTTGCGAAGTTATTCGACTTTTTCTCTGCGGAGCTCACGAAAGTCCCAGTTTACACAAAGAGATTCGAAAATAACAATAGCGATCTCGTTCTGAAGAGACAAAAGAAAATCGGTTTTTCGCAGTTAATTCCTAATTTACCAAAAGACCTACTTAATTTCAGAATGTCATAAAATGCGTCGTGAAATCCTGCATTTTTTGATGTATAAAGCGCGTAGTTTTGAGCTGTAATGGCGGCGTAAAAAAATATTTTCTGTTTTCGACAAACATGGCGGAGAACAATAGATTTAATGAAAAATTTTTTTCAAAATGCGTCGCAGCGTCCGGGGGTGGAATTGAGCTGGATGTGGAGGAGTATCGAGTCTAAGGGCTTTAGGGGTTAGTTTATTATGGATAAAAACTTGATTAAATGCATGGAAAATGTATTTGTATACTAAATAGATCGTTTGCTTTATTTGTAGAGCTGTTAGTTCGCCGTTCCTATATATTAAATTTTCATTTCTTATATACTGTGTCGTGTAGTTCAATAGTGAGAAATGTGTTAGCCTAGATTTATTTGATTTTAGTCTGTGAATTAAAGCTTTTCGCTGCGCGGATTATTTAATATTATCGCATGCTCTGGCTTATTGCAATTAATTCTTATACCCAGCATGAGATTTAAAGTTTTAGTATGAAGTCTCTCCAAAATACCAGAACAGTAGTTTTGAGGTTGCTGTATGGGTATATTTTTGAATTATTTCTCTTCAAATATTTTTGTAAGATTGTTTGATTTGATATATATGATCATGCTAACCTTTGTTTTGCTTAAATTTGTTTTGTTGTTTTCTACTTGCTCATTCTATGAACTCGGTGGTGTAAATTCAGAAGCCTAATAACCATTTTCATTTAAAACGAAAGCTAGATAGCTTTTCAATCTTATCCATGATCTTTGAGTTGAATATTAAAGAACTGTGTCATTGAAGCCAAATGAATCAATGGGACACGATTTCATTTTCACTATTAATGCAGTTAGTCAAAGGCAGGTAAACAAGATATGCAGTTTAACAGATCTTCATATCAGTATATTTCACAACTCATTAAAATTAGGCTCTAGAATACATAAAAGCAAACTACAAAATAAGCTGGCAAGAGAAAGAATATCAATCTAAGTGCAAATACCTATTTATATGCAAGTTTTCATTGCAAAACATGAGCAGATTTAGCAAGTGAACAAACATGAACCGATCGAAATAAAACGTATAAAAACCCACAAGAAGCTCAAAATAAGTTTAAAACAGTTAATTTATCGCTTTGCAACATTCTCCATTCATTTAATCAAGTTTTTATCCATAATAAACTAACCCCTAAAGCCTTTAGACTCGATACTCCTCCACATCCAGCTCAAATCTACCCCCGGACGCTGCGACGCATTTTGAAAAAAATTTTTTACTAAATCTATTGTTCTCCGCCATGTTTGTCGAAAACAGAAAATATTTTTTTACTGCTCAAAACTACGCGCTTTATACATCAAAAAATGCAGAATTTTACGGCGCATTTTATGACATTCTGAAAATAAGTAGGTCTTTTGGAAAATTAGGAATTAACTGCGAAAAACCGATTTTCTTTTGTCTCATCAGAACGAGATCGCTATTGTTATTTTCGAATCTCTTTGTGTAAACTGGGACTTTCGTGAGCTCCGCAGAGAAAAAGTCGAATAACTTCGCAAGGAATTGTCCTAAAATCCTGAAAAAAATATCACAAGGTAGAGAAGCACATTCTACATCTTTCTACGTTTTCGTCTTAAATGTAGGATGAACCAGTAAGCAGAAAGTGGACGTTTCCTTTGCCAACTACCCTTTTGTGTTCGAGACAAAAGGACCCTTTCTTTAAACAAGGGACTCTCTGAGCTTCGACGTCAAAATGTAAAATAACTCCACGAATTATCAACGAAAAATTATGAAAAAAGTACACGACATACAACTAAATAACCTACATATCATATGTGAAATTCGTCCAGTTTTATCAAAAAGCACTTTCAGGAAAAATCGAAATGTTCTGTAAAACGCTAATGAATAGACTTCACACATTTACAAAGGCAATTTCAATAGGGTAACGAAAGCTATTTGAAAAGGATTTCAAAGGAAGTTTTCAAAGAGCTGTTTACATTTACGTGCTACTTCGAGACGATACAGTTCTGAGTTGAAGGTGGAAAATTTTGAAAGTTGTTAGCCATTGAATAGCATTCTGTGATAGACAGAGAGTTCATCCACTATCATGTGCTATATTGTAGATCGTGATAAATGAATTCAAGGCTTCTATGCGAAAAAATGGACTTCTGAGCTTCGAACATGTTATGGTAATCGATGTACTAGGCCCATAAACAGGTATCGGAGGGAGTGACGAGCGACGGATTGACTTAGGGATGAGAAAACTAAGTAAATGGACATGAGAATGAGGACTATCCTATAGCAGTGGATGGTAAAGAATTCGCTCATTGCTTCGGTATGATATTTCTCTAACCTTTTACACATAAATGGCACGCCTTCAAATAACCGACGATTTGTCGTAACTATTCATTCTTATTGCATTGTCGATGGTAATTCGGCAAAATCTACAGTACACTTATCACTTGGGCGTGCATACAGTTATACTATAAACGTTAGTGAGGCAGTTCCTTCTTTCATTATTTGTAATATTCACACTACCGGGTAGCTATCTATGTTCTGATCTAATTCTGAGACTAAAATGTCTGAACCAAGACATATATTAATAAATTTACATACATGCTACATGCTACAAGTATAGAATATATGCACACTAGGCAGTCCCATTACTAATCATTTCTTAAATAACAAATATAGTCTCCATTGCTGAAGAGTAGTATCTTAGCTGTCGTATGCTTTTCTGATTGATCACGTGATATAAGTTATACATACCTGTAGTGTAAGATTATGAATGACCCATTAAATCAGAAATCTTATGTGTTTGATTTTGTACCTCAATCCTTTGCCACATATGTTAATTTTGAAGACCTCCTTCTCTAACCATCATACTAGTATGCCCATCCTCTTTTAATATCTCAAAATAGAAGTAAAAATGCAGAATCTTTAATACATCAGCCCACTGCATACAACAGTGGCATCACTAAATAAAACAAACTGCCATTGGTCAGTTTATCTGCTGAGGTTGATATTGTATGTAGTAGGATATCACATGCTAACATCTGTATCACATAACGTGATAAAAAGATTCGAAATTAGTATAGCAACTACTATTGCAGTCAATCGCATACATAATTGCATTGCATTTAACACAACTAATGCACGCAAATTAATGCTTTGTCTCATCTGCATGATGATTGTTATTTCTGTGCCTTGGAATATGAAGTTCTTATGAGGTTCAGTAGAGGAAAATAAAGGGGTATCTTCGAGCAAACAATACTTTCAATTCAAGACGAATGATGGTTGTTATTTCGGTTGGGAACAGAAGAGGTTTCTAGCAGGAACAAGAGGAAGGGAGACTACTATCTGAAGTAACATAACGTCTTGGTATATAATGGGATGGTAAAAGAAGCTAAACTGTTTGTTTTCAGCAAGTGGCCTTAATTTTTGCGCTAAAATCTATTGAGTAAACAGTGGGCTAACTTCTGTCAAAGTTGCCAAGGCTTCATCTCTTAAACCACATTAGATCCAGTGGCATATCTATTAACTGATATAAGGATATCAAAGTTCTAACTTTACTTTTGAGATAGCATCTGGTGAGTAAACCGTGGGCTAACTTTCATCAAAATTGCCAAGGCTAAAACGTTACTAGTGACAAAATAGCTTCAGTAACACACGGATTGGCTGTTGTCAAATTACTAACAATTTAACCTTAACTTTTACGCTAAACCTGTGAATGACAAGTGAGCCTATTTTCTTCATATTACAAGGGCTATTACCAAATTTTTAGTGCCAAAACCTATTTCCTTTACAAAAAGCGCA
This sequence comes from Mastigias papua, assembly GCA_964019165.1. Taxonomy (NCBI): domain Eukaryota; kingdom Metazoa; phylum Cnidaria; class Scyphozoa; order Rhizostomeae; family Mastigiidae; genus Mastigias; species Mastigias papua. The sequence goes on along the minus strand of OZ025283.1, from coordinate 10,482,933 downwards.
AAATTTTCATCAACTATTGTAAATTCATTTTCTAAGCTAAAATCTACACAATGAAGAGTGGGCCAATATTCATCAAATTATAAAGGAAAAGCCTTCCTTTTAGAGCTAAAATGTACTGAGTGAAAATCAGGAAGATTGCACTAAAATGACAGACTACAAACTGACTTCCTCAGGGACAATAGGTCAAGTAACCATAGAGAGCATTTTCATCAAAATACCAAGTGTACAGTCTAACCATTGCAGCCAAAATCTATTCGGAAAAAAGTGGGCCAATTCTGATCAAAAACAAAAAATGTTGGAACCTTACTTTCAAAGCCAAACAGATCGAGTGATAAATGGACTGAATTAGGTTTTGAGCTAAAATCCAGTCAATGAGAAATGATCTAACTATTACTAAAAATTCATAATCCTACATCTTGGAGTCAAAAGAGAACATTCATGAATATACTGACGTTCTAGCTTTACTTTTTGAGTCAAAAGAGACAGAATGAGAAGTGGGGTGATTTGTAATAAACTAAAAGGTCATAACCTTACTTCTTGATGTAAAATAGTTCGAGTAAAAATGAAGAGTTTTCTCAAAATAAGAACTTTACAACTCTATTCTAGAGCCAAAATTCAGTCAATGAAAAGAGTTCTAAACCTTATCGAATAACCAAAGCTATAAAATTACTTTTGCGTCAACTAGATAAAATGAAACTGGGGTGATTTGTAAAACATATCAAGGTTGTAACCTTACGCTTTGGCGCAAAATTGATCGAGTAAAGCTTCATTGATATTTATGAAAATACCAAGGTTACAATTCACTTCTAGAGCCAAAATCCCGTCCACGAAAAGAGGTGCAACTTTCATCAGATTACCAAAGCTCTGTTCCCACCTTGTGAATCAAAGCAGATTAACTGCAGAATGGACTCACTTTTAAAACAAAGACATCAAGGCTATTACCTAAATTTTCTAGCTAAAGAAAAGTCAATGAAAACTGGTCAACAATCATAGAGTTACGAAAGTTACACCCTTAAATTTTACTCAAAATAGAAAGAGTTAAAAATGGCGATATTTTCATCCAAACAGAGAGGCAAATAGCCTTACTTTTGCAGTGAAAGTATATAGTGTAAAAATGCAGTGATTTCAAACAAACTATCAAGGCTGTTAAGGTATCTCTTGAAGCAAAACAGAACAAACGAAAATTTGACTGATTTTTATCAATATACTAAGGTTATAGTTAACTTCAGGAGCTAAAATCTAGTCAATGGGAAGTAGTCCAAACTTTACCAAATACCCAAAGTGACACATTAATATTTTTGAGACAAGCAAGGCAAAGTGACAATGGATTAACTTTTATCAAAATAGCAAGACAGTAACCTTACCTTTGAACTAAAATCAAGTCAATGACAAGTGTTCGAACTATCACTGCACTGCCAAGGTTACAAAACCTTGCTTTTGTTTATAAAACATCTATCAAAAGAAAAGGGGGCCAATACTCGCAAAAATACCAAAATTTATAATCCAACTTCCTAAATCAAAATAGGTAGGGTGAAAAATAGAGAAAAAGTTTGCTAGAATATCAAGGTTATACCCGTAACTGTTGATCAAAATATAGTGAAGACTCCAGTGATTTGTGACAAAGGTTGTAGCCTCGTCTTTTGAGGCAAAATAAATCGAGAAAAAATGGGCTGAATTTTATGAATTTATTTAGGTCTCATTTCTAGAGATAACATCCAGTCAATGCAGAGTGGTCTAATCTATATATATATATATATATATATATATATATATATATATATATATAACTAACGCTACATGTTTACCTTCGAGTCAAACTAGGTAGAGTAAAAAGTGGATTAATTTTTATCAAAAAATCAAGAGAATAACCCTAGTTTTAAGCTAACATCCAGTCAATGACAAAAGACTAAATTATCATCACGTTCCTAAAGAAAAGCTATGAAAAATTGTTTTTGTAGCACGCACTAATTGAGAGAAAAGAGGGCAAATACTCATAAAAATACCCAGATTTTAACTTCACTTTTTGAGGCAAAATAGGTTGAATGAACATCGATTGTATATTATCAAAAGGCCTAGGATAAGACTCACATTCTAAAGCTGCTAACTAGTCAAAAGAAGTGGTCCAAACTTGGTCAAAATACTGTGCTAATAGCCTAGCTCTTTGAGTCAAAATAGATCGTGTGATAAATGGATAAAATTTAGCTAACATATCAAGGCTATAGCTGTACCTCTCAGTCACAATAGAGAAAATGACGACTGGAGTAATTTTCAACAAAATACCAAGGCTGTAACCTAATCTCTTGAGGCATAATAAATCGAAAATAAATGAACTCTCTTTTATCAAAATACCATCTTTACTTTTAAAGTGAAATTAGATATAGTGAAAATGGACTGATTTTCATGAAAATAAAAAGATAAGCTTACCTTTTGACATAATTCCAGGCAACGAAAACTGGGTAGCTATCACCACATTACCAAGGCTATAAAACTTTCCCTCTGTAGCAAGGACCTGTCAAGAGAAAAGGGGCCCATACTCATCAAAATATCCAGTTTATAACTAATCTTTTTTAGGCATAATAGGTAGTGTGAAAATGGAGAACATTTTTGTCTAAATAACACGATAATAACCTTACTTTTTGAGCCAACATAGGTAGAGTAATAACTAAGAAGATTTTCAAAAAACGAACCAGGCTGTAACCTTACTTTTGGAAGCAAAATAGATCGAGCAAAAATGGATTAAGTTTTATCAAAATACTTAGGATATAACTCTCGCCTACAGCAAAAGCCTAATCTATGAACAGTTGTCGAAATTCAGCAAATAACCAAAGTTACCCTTCTACTTTGAGTCAAATTAATTATTGAAAATGGACTGATTCCTATCAAGATAGCAACATAATAATCTTACCTTCTGAGCCAAAATCCAATAAATGAAAATTAATCTAACAGTCACCACTCTGGCAAGGCTACAAAGCCATCCTCTCTTTAGCAAAGACCTATCGAGAGAAAAGAGGGCCAATACTCAATCAAAATATCAAAGTTCAAACCTCATCTTTTGAATCAGAATAAGTAGCGTCAGAAATAGAGAAAAATTTTACAAGAATATAAAGGTAATAGGCTTACCTGTTAGCCAAGATCGATAGAGTGAAGATTCAAGTGATTTTCAACAAAATACCAAGGATCTAGCCTCGACTCTGAGGTAAAATAGATCGAGTAAAACTGAGCAGACTCTTTAGCAAACTACCAAGGTTATACTTCACTTTCTAGAGCTAACACATAATGAACGAAAAGTTATTCAAACTTCATGAACTTTACATTTTGAGTCAAACTAGAGAAAGTGAGAAGTGAAGTGATTTGATCAAAAAATAAGACAATGCCCATAGTGTTTGAGCTAAACTCCAGTGAATTAAAAGTGCTCCAACTATCACCACTCTAACAAGGCTATAAAACCTTACTTTTGTAGCAAACACTTGTCGACAGGGAAGAGGGCCTATACTCAATCAACATATCAAGATTGTAGTCTAACATTTTGACTCGATTAATGCAATTTGACACAGAGACAATTTCTTGCAAAATACCAAGGTTATAGCATTACTTCTTTAGTCAAAATAGAAAGAGAGAAAATTTTACTGATATTTAACAAAATACCAAGGTTTTAGTCTTAGCTTTGAAGACAATAGATTGAGTAAAAATGAAGTGAATTTCTATAAGGTACTTAAGTCTATGATACACTTCTCGAGAGAAAGCATGGTCAATGAAAAGTGGCTCAAGTTCAATCAAACAATGAAAGGTGTCCATTTACTTTCTGAGTCACACTAGATAAAATGAGAAATGGACTAACTTGTATCAAAAAAAGCAAGACGATAACCTTAGCTTTTGAGCTGATATCCATTCAATGCAAAGTGCTCCAGCTATCACCACATTATCAAAGTTATTTTTAACAAAATACAAAGGTAGTGACCTCACCCTTTGAAGCAATATAGATCAAGTAAGACTGGGCTGAATTTATCAAGCTACCAATGTTATTAACTCACCTTCTAGAGCTAACAACTAGTCAAAGATAGACAGAGAAGTGGTCCCAACTTCATCAAAATACTCACCATACAACCTAACTCTTTGAGTCAAAATATATGTGATGAGATAGATGAAGAAACTGTCAGTCAACATATCAAGGATATAACCTTACTTTTCAGTTAAAATAGATAGAATGAACATTTGAGTGACTTTTAGAATAGTACCAAGGCTATAGCTTCACCACTTGAAGGAAAACGTGTCGGTCAAAAATTAAGAAGCATTTAAGAAACATAGGTAGGCTGAGTTTCAAAAGTAAACTTGAAAAATCTGCTTTTGTACGAAATTTCTTTACTAAACTGGAAACAAAATACAAATACCATCTGCTTCTTAAATGTTTTTAACTAGCAATTCTATTTCTCGTCAAACAGTTGCCTTGATTTTATAGGAAATTTCAAGAAATTTAAGGAGCACTTAAGAAACATGGCTGGATTTAACAAAATATTAAGAAACATCCAGGCTGAAGGGAGAAGGCTTGTTTCCTATGACAAAAAAGCGTAACATTTATCAAAATACTAGGATAATAACCTTAGCTTTTGAGCTAGTATCCAGTCAATGATAGGTGGTCGAACAATTCACCACATTACCAAGCCTATAAATCCTTTCTTTTGTAGCAAACACCTATTGAGAGAAAATTGGGGGATTACTCATCAAAATAGTTGGTCAATAAATGGTTTGAGACAAAATAGGTAGGGCGACAAATGGAGCACATTTTTGCACAAATATCAGGGACATAACCTTACTTTTTGAATCAAAGATGATATTGTGAGAGCTGGAGTGATTTCTTAAAAAATACGAAGGTTGTAACCTACCCTTTTAAGGCAAAATAAATGACGTAAAATTCAACTCAGATTTATCGAACTACCAATGTTATAACTCACTGTCTAGAACAAAAAATACTCAATTAAAAGTTATCAAAACTTCATGAAATAAGCAAAGTTACAACTTGACATTTTGAGTCTAACTAGATAGAGTGAGATGATATAACTGTGACAAAAATGCAAAGCTATAGCCTCAGTAGTTGCCTAAAAATGCCCCCAATTAAAATTAACTGATTTTTATTGCTGATTGAAGAGTTATAAAATGAGCCAATGCCTACTAAAATGTAAAGCTTTACCCTTGGAATTTTGCTCAAAAATGACCCAAAATGACATCAAAATCTTATGACTGCAGACTGCAAAATGACGAAAATGAGCCAATTTTGGCCATAAAAATAATGCTATAGCCATGGTGTTTTGCACAAAAATAACCCAAATTGAAGTTCATTGACTTTCATCGCAGATTTGGAAGTGATGAAAATGAGCCAGCTCTGGTCTAAAAGTAAGGCTATAATCTTGGTATTTTACCCATTTATGATCCAAATTGAAATTAATTCCTGTTGATTGCAAATAAAATCTCATGAAAAGAGCCAATATTGGCCAAAAAGTAGGGCTATGAATATTTAACCGATTTTGGTCAAGAAATAAGGCTAGAACCTTGTTATTTTACGGAGAACTAATGAGAACCAAAATTGAGAAAAGTCGATTGCAAAGCTAAAATTTTTAATATTGGCAAATCGATGAAATACTGCCCTCTGTTCACAAAACGGCAAAAGTGAGAAATGACAGTGAAATGGCAAATACGATGGTTTTGTGTTAAGAAGAAGTTAAAACGGACTGTGTTGAGTGATACTTGAGGAGACCTTTCGTAAAACGTTGGCTAATGTTATGTGTATCACTATATGAAATGATTGAAGTGGTTCACTGTTAGTGTTAGCATGGTGTGCTCCGGAAAATTCGTACAAATCCAAATATTCATTATTAGGAAAATCGCTGTCGAACACCTCTAATGAAAATAAGGCTTTCTCTAAGGATGACTATAGCATACAAATTTATAAGATCGGTCAACAAATCTACTGATAATTTCCATACACTCAGCGTCTATAACGCATATCTAATGGGACAAAATCTACAATTTAACGGAGCGACTACAACATCACTACATGGTTTCTACTAAAAGTGCCAGTAACTGACTTAAAATTCGAACACAGCTTTGGATATCTGCCCCTTTCTCAAGGCAGCGAAAGCTGCTTCAAAATCGTGAATCTGAAACGATTTAACGTCCAGAACACTCCAATCAAGGTACCTCTCTGACAGATCATGAACAAGCTTGATGGTACGAGGGAATGTGAATCTGTTGAGATAGGATGTGACAACTTTGATCTCTTTGTTAAATACTGCGAATGGCTCAAACTTGACATGGGTACCTTTGGGACAAACACCAAATAAGACGATAGTGGCTCCCTTTCTCAACCATCTCAGTTGCTGCTCTATAGCAGCTGGGAATCCTGTGCAGTCAACAATGACGTCAAAGCCGTATGTTTCGTCTTTCGCGATGGCTGCCTCTTCAAATAGTTTGCTTACTTTATCAGGGTGAACGCACTGGTATCCCAAATTCATTTTTGATGCCATTGCCTTTCGATGCTCAGATATCTCCGTAATTGTGACATTTCGGTAGCCATGAAAGTGGAATAGAGATGCCCATAACAGACCAATTATTCCTACAAGTCAAACAAGTAGTTGCTTATGCAGTTGCATATGCTCATAGTTATCTCACAGAACTTGAGTTGTTTGATCATTTTTCAAATCAAGTTCATTTGCTTATAAAGGAATTGCTTCGAAATAGCCATGTTGCTATAAAGAAATGTATATAATATACAACATTATATAAATATATATATATATATATATATATATATATATATATATATATATATATATATATATATATATATATATATATATATATATATATATATATATATATAAACTATTACTACATTAAAATAATACTACTATAATTGAAGTTATTATTATTATCGTATCATACCTGCTCCTGCTATCAAAATGCTTGCATCTGAGTTGACGTTACCCATGTTATCCCAACCTCTAACAATGGTCGACAACGGCTGGCAGAAGACAGCTTGCTTAAGTGACATTGTTGCTGGGACAAGGTGGACCAGCTGTGAAGGGATAACGCAGTACTTCTGCATACCCCCGTTTTTCTGATATCCATAAGCAGTACGCATGGCCTCAGATACACAAAACTGTGGTTGTCCTCTAGTACAATAATGGCAGGTACCACACCAATTATACGGATTAATGCATACCCTGAAATAAATAACTTTAAGTGAAACTTTGGGAAAACGGACCAGTCTTCAACAAACTTTTTATTTGTGTTTATCAAAGACACTCCAATCCTAGTATAAGGATTTTCACAGTGAATCCTTGAAGTGGAATGTCCTTGTTGGCTGGACACAGCAGAAGTTTAAAGATGCAAACTATTTCATTGTCCCACGTAATCACTGCGCGTATGTCTTCTATATTCAAAATATTCCGACAACTGTACGTCAGTAATTCCGTACTAGCATTTGAATATCATAAAAAACAATAATTTCATATTCTAGGATCTAGATAACTGAAACAGCAAAACGTCTCATTGCTATTTTCACAAGCATAGTGGACAAATTTTGACTGGCTGATAGTGCGATCTCCAATTGGGGAATCTTCTGCCTTATTGACCAATCAGAAGGCCATGATCCAAATTTTCCTATTTCCACATCGTTTTTGTTGTGTCGTATCAGCGTTTTAATACATGATTAGGCCACAAATTTACTGTCAAGCAGAAATCATCGATGACAGTTTTGTAACTTCCACAAAATACTACAATTTTTTAAAAGGGTGGCCTGGTAGTGTAGAACCAGAAATCCAAATGATATAATCGAATACATATAAAAATTTCTATGTAGCAAAATATGCCTACTTATGAACCTGAAAATATCAGTACTTAAAAGCTAGAGGTCACAAATTTTCCTGCTGCCGAGGAAGCATGGGTTGAAATATCAATTGAAGAGGATATTCTCAGAAGAATAGGAAGACGTAAGGTTAGAGAAATGTGTGGTGAGAAGTTGGCTGATAGATTAAACACAAGAGAGCTGATGGAAAGATGAGGGTTGAAGCATACAATTGTTGAGTATGTAAGGCAAAGAAGCCTGAGATGGTTGGATCATGTTTTGAGAGCAGATGATGATAAGTGTGTGAAACAGGTATGGATCTTTAAGTTGAAAGGCAGTAGACGAAGAGGAAGACCAAAGTTAAATAGGAAACAATGATGGACAAGGACTGTCGTAAAATTTTTGTGAACTCTGAGAATGCCAATGACCGGGAGAAACTGAAATGCTGCATGGAAGGAAAATTAATAATCTTTGATAAAGGGAAAAATTCCAACTCAAATAAAATGCTTGCGACGTCTAATGATGAGAAGATCTACCCCATGGAACAGCCTGTATACAGCTAGTAAATCAGCTCCTTCTTTCAGTGATTTAAAATCTGATCTTAAGGTCGGATTACGTAGTCATCCTCTACATTGTATCTTATTCTGTTTCATGTATATCTATTTGTTGCAATTTCTTAGCGTTTGTAAATGTATAAATTTCATGACTAGTTTTCTTCTCAAAACGTCATTCTGACAGGTGAAGCGCAGATGCTATTTTGAAATTTAATCAAACGGTACAGATATTTTAAATTCAATTTTAAAAAATGCCAATAAAATTTTTTTAATCTAAATTTCTAATCTAAACAAAATAATTTTCGACCCTTCGTGGGAAAAACATACTGATTTGCATGGCAACCAAGGAATTTAATCTGTTTCAATCGTAACTTAGCCTCAGATACACATCATCTACATGTCATTCTCCAAAGAACTCTACTCACTAGCATATGTATCAAAAGCAGATATAGAATTTCCAATCTTCAGCTCTAGTGTCCAATAATTAGAAGACGAAGGAGATATGAAACTGGTGACATAACTTCCTAACCAAGATTGCAAGCAAAATACACGGAGGCAGCCTCTTCTATTAGTATAACATAACTTGTTATTCAGTTAAATATTGTTCTCTTGGAAGTTAGTTTTTAACGACAAGAGCAACTGAAATTGATTGGTATTCAGATATCATACTTCAGAAAGTCAATGGCTCATACTGAGCATTGAACACATGAAAGCTGATAAGTTCTCATTTACGTCACACCTTCCAATTCCAATGATGTAGTAAACACCTATAGGCTTATTCTGCGGTGTACCCGCATAAACATATGGCGTGCAAATATGGCAAAAAGGGCCCAGACAGTGATTGCAAACTGTGCAGCAAGGTATACAAAAGGGGTTAGTCGAGGGCCTATCTTAAAGCTGTGAAGAACTGAAAAAACCAAAATAATTTCTCAAGAACTGGTAAAGGTAAGACACTGTCCAGGGAAGACATGCCAAACATGCAAACAAAAGATATGGAAAGGAGATATTGAGCTAAATATATGTTGAATTTCAACTGTTTGAGAGATCAATGTCAAAATTTGAGAGCTGGGAAATCTTTCTCCATAATCAGAAGAAAATGAACAAAACCGTAAGAGAATGAGGCTATTAATACTTTAGAACGGTATCTTTCCTCTCACGAAATGAGGCAACAACGACAGTATTAGATAACATTGCAGCTTGATATCGATTGAAGTAAGGTTAGCTTCAAGTTTTACAAGTATGTGAAATAACAATAATCGCGATTCTTCGATCAACTTCCATTATGCAGGTTGATAATGTTGTATCTACTGGATATCCAAAATGCAAATAGACTCTATGTTATGTACTATGTGCCATTCTAAAGCCATTATAAAGCTTCCAAAAAACCATCCTCGGCAATTCACCCTGAATTGCCTAAAGTTCAATTTGCTTTCAAGGATCGCCATAAACAAGAGCATACGTCCCACGGACGACCGTGAGTCCTCAAACTGTCCCCATGGAAGCCCTTATGCCAGAAATTCAAATGTTTAATAAGTCCCTTCTCTTGAATAACCCCCCAACACAGGCGATGATGAAGATCTTGCTATAGACTGCTGCCTACATTCAAAGTGCTCTCTTAACATCACGGAGAAAAAAGAATTTTGAAAGTGAATTTTTCATATGGTACGCACATGTCAAATAAGTTTATGAGCCCCCTCTCTCGAATAAGCTCTCCCCTCGAATAAGCCCTGTCCTTGAATACGCCCCATTCAAAAATATCAAAAATACATTAGCTCCCAGTGGACAAATTCAAGGATTTACCGAAAGGTGTTAAGAAATATGAGCTGAAATTATAATACAGCAAATTACTGCAGTAAAAGTAATGCTTACCTGTCACCAACTTTCACATGCGAGACAGATTTCCCTATCGCAGCAACCACACCAGCAAATTCATGTCCGAGAACGAGCTTTTCGGCTGCTGGGAATTCACCTTTGATTATATGCAGATCGGTTCCACAAACACCGCAATATTTCACTTGAACCACGACATCATTTGCACCATTCACATTCGGCATAGGGGTTGTAATCAGTGATAGGGTACCTTGGTATAGCTGAACAGCGGTATTCATTTTGGCCTATTGCTGCAAGAAATCGGTATGCAACAGTCATTAACTGCTGATTTCTCACACGGAAGAAAGCGCAAGAGAGACTGTAAGGAAATGTGGCTTTTGGTGCGATATTCGAAGTCTTGCAGGAGAGAAGGAACTGTATGAACAACTGGGGGTGAGAAGTTGACCAGCACATAAAGCTGAATAGAAAGATGTGTATAAAAATAGAAAAATATCATAGTATCCTAGTCTTATTGTTCAATTCATACTAAACGAGAGAATTGTCTTTTCTGTAGCTCTGTTTATAAGAAACAAGTATATAAGAAGCATGAGGCTCAAATCAGGTAAAAATTAAGAAGCGCTCAAGAAATACAAGCAGGCTGTGTTTCAAAAGCAAACTTGAAAAACCTGTTTTTACGAGAAAATGCTTTATCCAACTGGAAACAAAATACACACAACATCTGTCTCTCAAGTGTTTTTAACTGAAAATTCAATTTCTCACTTCACAGTTGCCTTGTTGTTATAGGAAATTTCAAGAAATTTACGGAACACTTAAATTATCATCTGAATGCTATCTTACCAAGGCATAAAGGAAACTCGAATTTATTAGCTACTAAATACTGAAGGTTTGTCGCAAAAACGTTGAAACAAATTTGTTGTAGAGGTGGCACAGAGGTCTATATATTTTTGTCTTTTGACAGCGCAGGTGTCTCCGGCTATTATTGAAATTCAGTGGGAAATTAATGTTTGTGAGCTGAATTGTAAAAAGCTAAGACAAGTTACCTGTTATCAACGGAATATGCCCTCTGTGGCTGCAGATGTTGGGCTACCGTTTAGTCAACATTGCGTTTAATTTAGTGGGAACCTTTGGTTGATGACCTTTGGTTGATGGTTATCAAACAAAAACAGTAAACAAAAGGTAGAAATCACTCGTAACTCAAGATTTCCAAGGCTACTACTGTAATACCTATTGACATCTTCAAACTAAAGCATTGAACCATATAAAATGCTCCAAACGAAAAGTGTGCGCAGACGAGAGAGAGCATAGAATATGATGGCTATAGCGATTCAGTTTTATAATGTACGTTGTCAGTGCCAAGACTCTCCTATCTCTCTTGTTCTTTATCAACTATAATAGGTCAAAAAGAAGCAATGATACTTGATATTACGTGGCTATCATTCACGCCTCACTCCGGCTGTACGTTTTATTTAATACAAAATTCCAACTAGATACAAGGCAAGGCAATACTGAGAACCATAACAGAAGCAAATTGCATAGGCGGACAGCAGTGACACATGTGATCGAAAAAGAAATGATAAAATGCTTTGTAACTGAACACTATCTGCGTAATTCAATCTTTAAAACTGGACTTCTGGTGAAACACTTTCAGTATTTGGCAAATAAAAATATGCAGAGGCTTATTACTGAATAGATAGGGTACATGGAAGAGATTCAATATTTGCCCAAGATCAACAGCTATAGCAATCAAGCAGGTATCCAACAAAGGTCAAGACTGGACTTTGATATAGACAGTTTCAGAATAATTCATAATGGAACATTATGTCAACTCTTCATTAGAAAAATTTATCCTGGAGAGAACTGGAGGGTAAAGTCTCCCTTTTACACTGCAACTTGACTATCGACTGGTTAAAAAAGCACAGAGCTACATAACACAAATAGGTTTGAATGAAAAGGCAGGCAATCAAAGCAGCAGGCATGAAACTATTGGAGGCATGGGGGCATTGCCTGCCCAGTCAGCAGATTTCCCCTCTTCGCCTGTCAAAAGTTTTTAAGATAAAAGTATGTTACTACTTAAAAACTAGATGTAAGAAATTTGAAAACTGAAATTTTGAAAATTGATGCAAGACAATCAGAAGCAGAAAATATTATCATTGGGTATTTGTTAATAAGTTTGTACTTTCAAGTGCTCAATAGAATGAGGACACTTAAAACATGTTAAATGTGGGACCTAAGCTAGGGGGCTTATCCATGGGATGATAAAAGGGGAAAGCAGTGGAGATACCATGAGAGATGAGGGTCTGGGGGCATGTCCTCCTGGTTATTGATGGGATACATAGAAAAGTTATGTCAGTCATGACCTTGCTAAGACAACCCCCTCCTATTCCTCCATGTAATCATAATAAAGGTGTACAAAATTGTTGAAGGAAATGCAAAACAATACACAGCAGGGCTTCCAGCAAACTGCTTGACTTCACACATCAAAAGTGAATGAATTGAGGTCACAGAGATATGGTATCAAAGATAAATTAATATGGGAAGACACTCAAATATTAATGCAAAACAGATTATAAGGGAGAGTGTATGTGTGAAAACAAATTATGAGACCCAAAGAATGCAAATGAAAAAGTTGCATATATATCAACAAGACAAGGGAAAAATGAAAATGCCTTGTGCATAAAAACTACTGAAGAGTTAAAGCAGATCTGTACTAATTTTGGTACATGTCATATGAGCTACATGAAAACTTTAAAATAACACCTGACAACTGCTGAATGTTTGGGACATTCATAAACTTTGAAATATAATGCATATGTTGGAAGTATCATCAAGATGCAATTGAATGCTACATATTGATCACTAAAGGCATTACACTTTTAGACTAATCAATCTGCATCTTATGACACACTCAATGCTTTCAGTTAACAAAATATTCTCATTTAGCAGAGGATATTCTAAGGGACTTTCATATATGGAAAATTGATGCACAGGGGCACCACAACCAGGCAATGTGGGACATTCAAGATAGAATTTTCCCATGGATTTTACTACCATGGTTTCAATAGTGCAAAAGTAGATATTGACTGGCAATGATGAGACAAGATTCACGGGCCATCTAGTGGGGAACTTTGAGAGCCTAGTGGGCAATTCTCCACTAGTTTGTATGTCAAAAAATCCATTGGGGTAGAAGACCAAGGCCAAAATATGCTTGTATCAGCTGTGTTGTAACCAACTGAAAACCAGCAGCTTGGACACCCAATACATTGCTATTTCACTCTTGGAGTCTTTGGCCAAGCAGTCCAATGTTGCAAAATGCAGATATTTTAGGTGCTTCTACAAATGCGAAGCCAGTCTTGGTTCTGGTCACAACTAGGCTAAGGTGTAACACCACAGAATAAGGAATACTAACAGTCTTCAACGGGACCTCGTGCACGCGTGCAATTACTGTAAAGGCAGCGAACTGCACATGCATGCATGCATATAAAGTGACAACAGGCGTGCATAGATTCTTCTCCATGTGCAAATAACTTTCAAAAGCAACATTCTCGTGCGTGCGGCTACCATATTCTTGATGTGCATTACGTGTGAGGTCACGTAGGAGCTTCATCTAATTACTTTTGCCTTCACGCCAAGGTAATGCACAGGAATAGGTTATTCTACTATCGTATCTCCGGATGCCAACAATTAAAAACAAAAAATTTCACGACAGTACGCCAAAGAAAAGACATAGTTTACTCCAGACATCTGCGGCGTAGGCTGCATGGAATGCACACAGGCGAGCTAGGCCTTTACTGTTCAGGTAATAAATGTAAAAGAAAAGCTCTGCTTACTAATATAAAATCAACACAAGGTTACTAAATACTATTATTGTAAGTCCGTACAGCTATTGCCACTTACCAGCAGAATTAGTTGTCTTTTGTCCTGTGCTCCTGTGAACGTATGAATGTCACCTTGCGAATTGTCTTGCGTCAACGTCGTTCCTGTTGCGGAAGGTATGCGATGAATTGGTCTCTCTTTGATTCTTAGAAAAGAGTGCGCAAGACTTTCTAGAGCTCAGGTGTATATTTTGACAACATAAGACCAGTAGCATAGCCCAGTGGCATAACATGTGGTCATTTCCGTGGGGAGGGGATAGAAGAGCGAATAAAGCAAGAGATGAAGGGGATCTGCACGAGTATTCCAGAGATATCTGTAACCCGCCATCTGGTGCAAGTTTTTTCCAAGATTCGTGCATTTCTCGGACACCAAATCATAATCATTCAGGGGTACACCACCTGGTAAATCTGTCCCTGATTATGATGCGGCCGCCTTATGATGCAAAAACACGCTTGCGCAAGAAAGGTGATTTGATAGATAGAGAAGAAATACAATATCTATATTGAATAATGAATATTATCTTTCGCAGTGCTATATAAGTAAATTGATCGTCTGAGAGACTCTTTTAGTGCAAAAATTTCAAGGTGAAACTAGGAATTTAATGCAAGTCATAATTTTATACGAAATTGAAGAATGTGGGCCAATCTTTAACGAAGTATCTAGTTCTGAAAAAGAAAATTTCATCTGCAGTTATAAACCCCAGCCATCTGAAGATATTTGTGCTATCTGTATACTTATTCAACTTCAAGCAGCTCCGGGTACTGAGAGAGCCCTCTGGCCCTCTGTTCTTACACCTCTGCTCTATCATCTTTGGTTTGCCATTCACGTCAATGCACAAAAGTAAAGAGCCTCAGTCTCAATCAGAGGTGCAAATAATAACAATGGTCAAAACAATAAGCTGTATTGGAAGGCCTATTGGAAGCTGAAGCGCAACAAGATTGCAGCAAACACGATAATCGAAAAAGAGAATAAAAAATGAACCTGGCAACAAATGTTCTTGGTGGTTTAGGATTAGAAAAGAGTGATGATACCAGACCAAACGTAACAAATTGGTTGAAAGATATTGGGAATGCATATTTTACTCGCTCAGAGATGAATAAGCTTGTTATGGATTATCTGATAACGGAAGGTTTCAAGGAGGCAGCAGAAAAGTTCAGAGTCGAGGCATCAACAGAGCCACATTCAGCTTTTGATTCATTAGATGAGAGGCTAAAAATACGTGAAGCTGTACAGTCAGGAAATGTGCAGGAAGCTATGACTCTAACCAACGATCTCAACCCAGAGATTCTAGATTCTAGACCTCAGTTGTACTTTCATTTGCAACAACAACAGCTCATCGAGCTTATAAGAGAGAAAAAAATCGAGAAGGCCTTAGAATTTGCGCAGAATTCTATGGCAGAGTTAAGCGTAGAAGATTCTAAGTACCTGGATGAACTTGAGAAGACAATGGGTTTGTTGGCCTATGACAACCCGGAAATTTCACCTTTCTCAGAATTACTGAATTTCTCCCAACGTCATAAAGTAGCCAGTGAACTGAATGCTGCCATTCTTGAGGCAGATCATCAGCAGACCAACTCAAAATTGGAAAACCTGTTGAAGATGTTGCTATGGGTCCAGAATGAACTTGATGACAAGAAAGTCAAGTATCCAAAAATGGTTGATGTTGCAAATGGTGTTGTTCAGGAGTAATTGTCTTGCTGTCACTTTACCAAATCAGCAGCAAGTTTTTGACTGTATAAAATATGAAGATTATGTAGTACAAGAGAACTATATGTTGAACTTATGTTAAGTAAGATGACTTATAGTATACTGGTTGCCTTTGTTGTGTTTAGGTTGCGACACAATAGGAAACTATGGTACCTAATCTGTCTGGCTTAAAGGAGCCCAACTAGTTGATATGCAGTGCCATTATCATTGGCTAGCATTTGCCAGATATAAACATTTGAAAAATTGATCAAAGCCTATAATTGACAGTTTTATTTTTACTGTATTACTTGTTAGTCCAAGCAGTTAAATGGCCATTTCCTTACATTACACTTATGTTTAATGCCTGTGTGTCACTAGTTTTGGATGATAAATTGTCTATGACCTTTGTATTAAGGTAACTAACTGATACTACATCACAGGGGTAATATTATATTGTTTATGTGAAGTTTGTTTTTGAATACCGGAAGGGTACAAGCACTTGGCTGTTTGGCATACAGTAATCACCAAATATTTATCAATTATTCACCTTTGGTATGTCACACTAACAGCATTTCTGCAATGGTTCTTACCTTAAATCATAAACTTTTAATCAGGGCTTTTGTAGAAGATCTCTGGCAGTAGCTTCACCAGATTTCAGCAAGAATGGTAACTTTTGAACTACAAAATGAGGGAGGAAAATGTACATAAACTTGAATGGTGTCAAATTTCTATTATGCAGGCATTTCAATGATCCACGAGGGAATCTTCATGTTGTTCAGGGCTAATCAAAATGCTTGGGCTGGTAAAATCTTAAAGAAACATTTCACCATAGAAATTGATTCAAAAGGGTCAAGTTCACTCTCCTCCCACTCTTTGATATGGTTAAGCAGACGTGGGTTGGGAGCTTATGAGTGAGGAATATTGTCAAATTCATGGTTTGAGAGGATTATTTTGGAGGGGACTAAAGGAGTGGCTAAAATATTTAATGGCAAAAATCTATTTACCTAAATAGCGAGTGAAGTGAGATTTGTATTGAAAACTAAATTAAAAAAGAAAAGTACTGAAGCAATAAACTGATCATAAATAGACCTGCTAGAAAGATAGATATAATTACAAACATCAAGTCATGACTGGCAAAAACTTTGATTGCCATTGATCTGGTGGGTCAACTCTCAATATCAAGTGTGAGCATCCGAACCCATGACATAGAAAGTAGAAAAAGGGGTGTTCTTGAAAAATGAAAAAAACTCAAGAAAGGGGGGAGTTTAAGGTACAACTCGTTGTATAAAAATAATTTGTCTTCAGGAATCTGTTTCTACAATATGCTAATTCAATAAAGACATACGTAAAGTTTTGCTCAAACATACTTATTCTAAGTGGTATGTTTCTAGTTAGAAATACATATTTCACAGCCATACAAACCCTGATCCAAACTGGCTCTTTTGCAATCCATGTGTGATGATTACAGCTCCTTTTTGCATAAAATATTGAAATCCAACTGATAGTTCACTCACATTACATTTAACAATGTGAAGAATGCACCAGGCACCAACAAGTATGAAGTACACTTTAGATGGCTAAATAAAACAGCTATTGCTGAATAAGAAACTAGCAATAAACTTATTGCTATTATTTTGTTATTATGATAGAAATTATTATTCATCTATATACTTTGGGACTATCATTTCATGACAACAGTAAGAACATCATTAAAAAGTTGCTCATGTCTATGTATTCATTCATGCATGAATTATGCTCAATGCTCAATATATGATTTTCTACAGAGTCTAATTCTTCTCTTGTTTCAGAGAAAAAGGGGGTCAACTGTGAGATAATATTCTGAGAAAAGGGTAAGTTTTCTAAATGTGGGTGCTTACACTTGACAATGAAAAGTGACTCACCAGTGCCAATGTATGTGCATAATAAATGGAAATTGCTACCCATAAGAAATATAAATTACAGTTCAAAAGGCAGAGAGCTCACTGAAGCAAACTATAAAGCATGAAGCAAAACTATAGAGCATGAAAGCAACATTATGGATGTAAAGGGTATCATAAAAGTGCTGTCAATAAATGTAACTTAATATTTATCTGAAAAGCTATAGAAAATACAATTATTCAAGCTTATCAGACTCTCAGCCACACAGACACTATAAGAAAATACAACAACAGATTGCATACACTAGTCAAATATAATAAAGTACTGCCACTCCTAATGGCTATCTTAAACCACAAACTCTTATCTCCAATGCACAAGAGAAAATTGCAGGAGAGACTTTACAAAATGCCTGATTACTCTCCATTAACTAGCAAAGAGAGAAGCTTAAATTCACTAATATATTTTTGGATAGTTTTCAATTTCTTCCACGCTGTATTCACTGAGTCTCTTTGGTATCCTGCACGGTCCTTCAAGTTTTGCAAAAATATTAGCAGCAAATGGGTGATCTTCTCCTTCGAATAGATATAGTCTCTTCATTCTTGGCTTCCTTAAACTGTTTTTTGGTAGCATCCCGTTAACGGCGCGCCACAGTATCAAAGTTTGATCTCGTTTATGGACGTTTTTTGCTAGAACTTCCACAAGTCCTCCGGGGTAACCAGTATGATGCCGATATACCTTTTGATCCCACTTTTTTCCTGTAAGAACTATGTCTTTAGTATTCACTACAACAACATGGTCACCAACATCGGTCGAAGGGTGGTATATTGGCTTTGTTTTTCCTTGCAAAATTAGCGAAATAAAGCCTGCAAGTCTCCCATTTATTTGGTCTTTGGCATCAATTAAGTACCATAGGCGTGCATGCGTGAAGTAACTCTTCGCTGTTTTATTAAGAAAAGCCATTGGTAATTGCAGAGTATCAAAGTAATAATAGTATCCAGACCCTCTTAAGTCTAACGATGTTCACAGCAAGTCCACCTCCATATTTATGTGACTTACCAATGGCCTAGACTACACGCTTGCGCATTGTCGTCTCTTCCTGAAAGTGAGATTGAGAAAAAATTCTCAAACGAGGCCATATAGCAAATATGTTCTTTTTGAGTTCGTGTAAGCCAAGGCAAGTATGGAAGCTGCAAATTAGTAATCCACCTATATCATACCCATCTATATTTTAGATATACCTCAACGCAATGTCGAAGTCAAATTTATAGTACGATATTGCCTTCCATACCCTTTCACTCTCATTCCTTGTGATTCTAACCTACAATAGTGCTAAAAGTTTTGGATGCCCTGACTAAGCAACTGTGAATGTTAAACAGTTATTTTACCTTGAAACAATTGTTGATTGGAGTCAATTGATAAAATAAGTATTGTCCCTAGTTGTCGCTTGAATGATTTATACATTTCATGCGTGTTGATTAATAGACTGACTTCCTGAGTGTTGTTAATGTCCTAAATGTGATGTTTCTTTGTTAAGGTATTTTTCCGAGACATCTTTGTGAGAATGCCTTTATGCTTTTGTAAGCTCGTTAAGTTTATTACCAGCCATTCTAATTTCCTTTTAGGACTGAAAAATGGGTGCATACAAGTATCTAGAGGAGCTCTCCAAAAAGAAACAAAGTGACCTTTTCAGGTTCCTTCATAGGATCCGCTGCTGGCAACTACGTCAGTTATCTGCAATTCATAGAGCATCCAGACCTAGTCGTCCTGATAAGGCAAGACGCCTTGGATACAAAGCTAAGCAGGGGTACGTCATTTACCGCATTAGAGTGCGCAGAGGTGGCCGCAAGAAGCCTGTCCCCAAAGGTATTACCTATGGAAAGCCAAAGGGTGAAGGTGTCAACCAAATCAAATTCCAAAGGAGTTTGCGATCTGTAGCTGAGGTATCAAATGTTCACTTATTGAAGGGTTCTCTATACATGTGGGCATAAACTGATTTATCATTGATATGTATTTGTAAGGCAGTACAATTTGGGTTGTTGAGGTGGTATGCCAGCACTTGAAGGGTAGTGTCTTGTGTTGAAGGAATCATATAAATGATGTAATTAATTGATGCTTCAATCATCTTTACCCCCATCCCCAGAGTGCATTCCATGCAAACTGTATGCAGAAGCTACTCCAAGGAAAAGTGTGCTTCCCTGTTGAGTGCTTATGAATGCTTGTTTGCATGCTGATGATGTATGGATCTGATTACATGGAATGCACTCTGGCCTCTACTTAACTTAAAAACAAACTTGGTTGTGTACTAATTAAATGACTGGGTACTGCATGGAAATCTAATGTGCATTGAGGAATAGTTATTTGTAGTGTGTTTGTGTAGAAAATTACAAGTGTAATTTTATAATAGAATAAGACTAAATAATAACTAATTGAGGTGACCTCCAACCTCCCCTAGTCACCACCTACGCCACCTACAAACTGCACCAGACAGTTCCATAGTAGTAGCAATAACAAACTAAAACTACTAACTACTTGTACAATAGTAATGTACAATAAACAAGAGATAAACGTTCTCAGTAGAACAACTAGTAATATACATGGTAGAATAGGCCTACTAGTACAGTTTTCTTACAGTAGTATAGGCCGACTAGTACAGTTCCCTACTACTTTACAGTTTTCTTACAAGCAGTTGTTTAATGAACCTGGTCTCCCTCCTAGGAAAGAGCAGGCCGATATTGTGGGGGCCTTCGTGTCTTAAACTCATACTGGATTGGACAGGATTCAACATACAAGTTTTTTGAAGTTATTATGGTTGACCCACAACATAAAGCCATCAGACGGGATCCCAGAATTAATTGGCTATGTAAAGCAGTTCATAAACACAGAGAGCTCCGTGGCCTTACCGCAGCAGGCCGCAAAAATCGTGGAATGGGTAAAGGTCATGGTAAAAACAAAGTTATTGGAAGCTCAAGACGTGCATGCTGGAAGAGACACAACACATTGTCTTTGAGAAGATACCGCTAGTAAAAAGTTTTGATTGAAATAAATGACCCCTTGAAATAGAAGTACTTCAAGTTTTTTTGTCTTTTCTTTGTGCAAGATTCCAAACATGGAGAAATGTTATACCCAGTTGGGGAATTTCTGTGGTGTAGGCTTTTCCATAGCATCATCTAATGTTTGTTGCTTGAATACTTTGCTGCCAAATGACAGCTTTTGAAAATGCACAAATGAGAATATTGCCAAATGAGTATATTGCTAAAACTGTGATCAGTTGTCATCAAGCCTTGTGTGGGTGAAGCTCATTTTCAAATTTTATTTCATATTTTTAGGGTTGCCCTTCAGCAAAACTGATTTTCAAGGGCCCATGGATTAAAACAAAAATTTTTAGGAATTGAGAGTGATGTGTCCAGACAAAACCAATGTTGTAATTGTTAATAGTACACCTGCTCAATTTGTCAAATTTTTATTAAGCTGGTACAGTTTTACTTGAAACACCAGTATGGTGCTGGTCTGGCACATTACAAACTTGAACATCTGTGGTTAGCTCTTTGACATGACTATACATACATGACAGTCCTTTGGTCTTCACATGGATGTTCGAAAACCAGATAGCTCTATAATGCTAAATGAACCAAAAAGGGCAAACAGGCAGCTAATATGCTGGTGGAGAGACAACCTTGATTTGACATGTGCAGAATATGAGGGTTGAGGTTTAAAAAAGCTAAATGTGTTATAGAACACACAAAATCTTAAATATTATATGTCTCTCCTGTCTCCATCCATCAGGATCATCTGTAACGCTTGAAAAATTATCGCTGTGATCCATTTAGTAAAAATGACACTAAAACAATAGAGGACTTTGTACTAAGATGCTTCCAAATAGACCGAAGTCAACTGTTGTTACTTACACCAAAGTGATACAAAAAGGTGTGAGACTTGAGAGGGAACTTCTCATATATTGACCTAAAAACTAAACCAGAGGGGATCCAGGTTATGTATGTTAGAAATCTTGCTATATCACTCAACTCCTCATTACAAGAATACACTTCATAAGAACAGTGGGGCATACACTTCATATGTGCCAAACAAGAACACTACTAGAATATGCTCAGCCTTAGCTGCGAATTGTGACAAGCAATAAATGTTCACAGTTGATAGTGGCTCAGGTGAATGTCATCGAAATTGTATGCTGCATGTAGTTTCTCAAATATCTGCAAAAAATCACTCTTGAAATAAAAACAGTTTCGAGAACATAAGACTCTCGAATTACTAAAATATTAGAACATCGATCTTCGGAAAAATTATTTGGTTTTTATAAAAGATAATGCATTGCACGCTGTCCACATCGCCTAACTTCAAGAGGACAGAAATTGCATGACCTAACACAACATAAAAACCAAAGACAAAATCACAAGTGAGTAAAAATTAGATATGGAATTGGGCGCTTTCTCTTCTATTTGTGTAATAGCTAAGAATTATTCCAAAGTTTTAATATGATCAATTAATGTAAACTCTGCTTTCTATTTCACAAGAAATTATATATGTTTCTTGAAGGAGTTGCTTTGCTGTGAACGTTAGTAAAAACGCATAGAAACTGTTCCTGCTATGAAAAATAATCTGGTATTCGATAATGATCCTGTTTCTGGCTGAATAGGGACGAGGTTTTCCCATAACTACATGATCTAAATTAATCAATATGAAATTGATTCTGACGTGAATCAGTTGTCTTTTACACAGTGGCTGAGGGGTGGACGTCAGCAAAAGAGTGAAATCCCCTAAACTCTATGAAAACCGGCTGTTCTACAATTAGAATGATGCTTTCACTCAATACAAAAAAAAATTAGCTCAAAATCTTAACTCAAAAAGAGTTACGGACATCTGAAGTAGGAATTCATCCGAAAATTTTTAAATACCCAACAAGAAAGACTCAATTTTGTCAAAATGTCAAAAGACAAGGAGAAAGGATTATTTAAATGGTTTTTGACAGCTCAAATTTTCAAAACAGTTTGTCCTATCCAATAGTTTGTTCCACTGAGCTATGGTCGAAGCGATAACAATGAACGACCAAACGACGTCGAGTAACTTTAAGTTAAGCAAAAGAAAAGGTAAATTAGCAGAGTGATTAAAGACTGCTTATTAGAAGAAATGAAAACAGAAGCGACCCTTCACTTCAACAGCTTTAGTAAGTTATGGTACGAGCTTTAGGGACAATGCTGGCCGAAAGTGGCAAAGCATATTCACCTGGAAACATAAAGCTAGATGAAAAAATGAAAGTTCAATACTGCATGTACTTTATTTTCTTCTAATCACATAGAGACATACTTCAACGTCCGTAAGTATGAAGTGTTAATCCAATTTAGAAAGGTCCTGGTCTCAATTGAATGTCAAATCTGGCGGGTAATATTAAGGAGTCCTTGGCAGGTAAGATAGGATGTTCTCAAAATATGCATGTGATTTAACAGCAGCTTGGAACTTTTCATATGCACATATTTATACCTTTATTCAAAGAAAAGATAAAGTCAGGAATTATACATTAAATCTTAGAGAAACATAACGGCTATCAACAATATTAACCATGCCAAGTCTGACACATATTAAAATAGATATTAATTTCCAAGTAACTTAAATGCAAGACTGCCAGTTGCCAGGGAACTAAATAGCAATAAATGGTATTTTAGGACAAAGCCTAAAAGTTGACAGGTCCCTTCCCCACTATCATAATTAAAACTATACAAATGAAAGCCTGCATAGTGATAATGATCTTCAAACAAATGGAGATAAACTGATGTGGGAAAGTAAGAAGGTTAAAAGATCAACAAGAAGAACATGAAAGCTGCTTCTTTCTCAAGATGTGTCTCCTCACATTAAGTCAACTTATATTTTGAGACTAAAACCTAACTGACGAGATTCAACCACAATCACATATCCTTTATAAGGCCAACAATTCAATCAATTTTTTAGCTAGGATGCTACAGAACACGATGCAGCCAGCAAACTTCTTAATGCAAAAATCTACACTAAGAATCGCTGGCTGCCAAGAATGCATGCATTCTACACCTGAAGTCAATGGTGCTCTACGTGGTATACGTTCAACGAGACAGGATTGTGAGCTGCTAATAGCAGATTTCATAAACATACAAGCTGCTATTGTTATAGAAAGCTAGCTGAATGCTCTACCTGAAAAGAAAAATACTTTATCAAAAGTTGAGCGTGCTACCGATCAAGCGTCACTAAGAAACTACAGGTGACTACATATGAAATCACGACCGCGAAGCGGCGATAGGCAAGTCAACCAAAAGGACAAGAGCACTGTCACGCAGAACACAAAACCATGACGGCCAAGGTAAGGCCAGAGGGCCTATTAGGCCTTTTATCGTTTGCCTTCATGTTAGGCTATGCTCTGGCAACGCCATTCGAGTATAGTAATTGCTATGGTGGAGAAGGAGACTTCTTTCAGTTTAACGCAGGAACTCTCGATGGAGATATTATGACATTCGATCAGTTCAAAGGCAAAGTTATGATTGCCTTAAACGTAGCATCTTTCTGAGGGTACACTCCTCAGTACAGAACACTGAATGCATTGAAGATGGAATTTGGGTTGGAAGAGAATACTACTGGTGATCCGAAGAAGTGCTATCTAGAAGTCATAGGTTTCCCATGCAATCAATTTGGACATCAGGAGCCTTCCGAGAACTTCGAGCTAATGAACACGTTGAAATGGGTTCGCCCTGGATACGGATTTGTACCCAAATTTCCACTTGTTGGAAAGATTGAAGTCAATGGGCAGTATGAAAGTTCCATATTCACATTCTTAAAAGTAAGTCTATGTTGTACTTCCATTGATATAAAATGGAACTATGTTATGTAACACAACAGGGTCAATTGTAGTGTCCAGCTTTATTTTATCGGACAGCCATTGCTTGTTCGAGCTGTTGTATACTACACGGTGGAGGGTTTGCCAAATAAATTAGCTTATTTTATATTCCAGAAGAATTACTATAAGCCACAACTTGGCAATTAAATAGAACAACATGTCCAGAATTTCTGCTACTTGGCCTAATATATGGTTAATTATTATTATTATTATTAGTATTATTATTATTATTTGTAGGGTGCCTGATACCACAAATACATCACATAATACATCTTGTAATGTGTAATAAAACGGTTTTATGTGCTTACAATGAGTTCTACTCTCGCCAAGAGCATCAGACTACTAACCCAAAATTTATATCGTACCACCTAATTATATGAATAAGTGTGAAGCCCAAATTAGCCTCCTAGAGTTGTCCCAATAAACCTAAGTGAACAGTGCATTTTTCCTTGAAGTATTCAAAACGTTGCAACTGATAAAAATCTCTTTTCAGGCGCGATGCCCCTCACCCTTCGGTTTGATCGCCAATATGAGTGACATCACATGGACTCCAATACGAAATAATGATATTTCGTGGAATTTTTCAAAATGGCTTATTGATCACAACGGTCAGCCATTCAGGAGATATACACCTAGAACTGAGCCAAAACTAATGAAGGAGGATATCAAAGAGCTGCTGAAATCGTGTGAAGAAGAAAGAAAAAACGTTAGCCGCCAGGATCAACAAAGTCAACAGCAGAACAGCACTGCAAATGCAAACTCGACAGCAAATGCGTTTCAGGCGAACTATAGAACGAGACGGACAATAATTAGTAACTAGTTTTCCAATGGCTTAATACACCAAAACGGGATAGAGCGCAAAGTCAACATCGACAACATCGATATGACTGACGAGGGGGTATATGAGTGAACCTAATCAAGGGGTACAGCGTCTATCCTTGCAAGGCAAAATACTTGTGAAGGACTGCACTAAAGTAATGAATATGGAATATAGGATTAGAAACCAAAATATTACCATAATACTGACACAATTAGCTACAGGACATTGCATAGGCAGTGCTAAAAGTACCCACAATAATATCGAACGATTACTAGAAAAGTTTCGGTGATATTAAGCCTTGGAAAAATACGAAATCTAACCCATTTATTGCTTGCTTTGTATCGCTAAATATTCAGGGAAATCCAAAAATCAATAAAAGATTTCCAAAATTCACTTATCTATGTGAAAAAAAAGGAAAACACGTCTTGAATTGTCGCAATAAATGTTTCGTTTTATGTTAGGAGTTTATGAAAGGTCAATCGGAAACCGTAGCTACGTCGGTTGGTTGTCCTTGAGTCGTTGTAAACTGTTATTTAGTCTTTAATGCATTCAACTGAATTGCAGTAGAAGCAACGTATCTCAGTAACATAATCATATTCATTCTATGCGCGTAATCTGACTAAATGAAGTGCATGAAAGGTCATTTCATAAACCGCATGTTCTTGTTCAATGGATAACTCTGCATCACACCTTTCAGTTTTTCATGATCAACTGAATGGACCATTATAGAAGGAGAGACAATCTGGTGTGAAATACAAGCTCTTGCGATAATTGTTTATCTACTTGCACACTTAAAAACTCAGCCTCTTTCCATCTTTCCCACCTCTTTCGAGAAGCCGAAACACATTACTCCTCAAATATCAATATTCAATATGAATATTCAATATACCAAAAATGCTATCAAAATATCTACTAAATAACAGAGTCTTTAAGTAGTATTCATCCATCAGCTTGACTAAAGTAATCAAAAGAGTGCTCGACATTAGCACAGGGGCGCAGTGGGAGATATGCTCTTATAAGGAGTTGGCTAAAAGCAAACATTTTCCAAAAAAATTTTTCGACAAAGTAGCATTAGCAATTGTCGCATAAAACGTCTCAAATTTCTAACTGATTTGTGCCAGTGGTACTATAACGCCCCCTGCCTCCAGCCATTGCGCCATTGCATTAAACCCTTTTCTTGAGAGAGAGATAGAGTGAAGAGCATTACGACAAGAACAAATATATGACCTAAACCTAGGTCACTCAGAAATGGACAAAATTGGTACGATACCAAGGCACTGTAATGGAAAGAAAGGGTAACAGAACTATCGAAGAGCTGAAAGGACCAAAGCATTGTGAAACATAACTTTGATTGTTAATATTCTTGCTAAAACATATAGAAAATACAGGAACGGTGATATACCGACACACTATGATGTACTTCAGCTCTCATCTGGTCAAATTTGATCAACTCTTTGAATTAACTGAAAATACCAACAAATAAACCTACATTTGTTCATCATCTGAGCTATCATCACAAAGGTTTTGCACAAAAAGAATAGTCGATGATGTTAGTCCAACCTCCTCTAGTGTCGACTCCCTGTTGACATCAGGCTGAAAAATCTTCCGAGGGAAATTCGAGTTCAAGGCAAACTCCTTCGGAGTCTCCTCCATGCCATAAACAAAGTCAGCCAATACCTGTGGAATGACCAAAACAAGAAAATGCAGCGAGAACATCTACAGAAAGTTACTGTGAGCAAGTCTACTTGGAGATCGGTTAAATACACATTAGGAGCATCTAACAATCTAGGCCAAAAGTAAAAGATGCTCTTGGCATTGACATATTTAGTAATCTCTCACTTTTGTACGGTCTTCCATCAGTACGATAGGATTTCATAACAAAATTAAACAGAAATAATAAAGAATTTTTTAACAGATCGAAAAATTCAACAATTACAAAACTGCTGCTTTCATTGTTTGTCCTGTATAAAGAAAGATGCTGTAAAAGAAAACATAAAGTCTATGCCTAAAAAAACATGAAAACACAAAATATAAAGTCTGTGCCACACTAGTTTTCGATTGGCCTGAAAGGCCTGATGACCAGAGACTACACTTTATCATATTATAATACAATGAGGTAATGCTGTTTGTCCTTCAACAAATACTTCTAGTAGATCCGTCTTCACACTTAGATGCTCTCTTACACGCCCTCATTCATAGATCATTTTGCACATCATCATAACACACCATCAGAATCGTGCACAAGCTATTGTGGGCCACATAAAATGACGTGCCATGAGCTTGGCACATGTGTGATAGAAGAAACAACACACAAGCCCTTTAGAGTAAGCACTGATGCATACAATGTATGGTATAGTCATGAAGGGTTGCATCCCTCAGCAAATCTCAATATTTTAGTGTCACTGAAACTATTTCATCGGACACAGGTGACAACCTTGTGCACTAATTGAATATAATACGGTGTTTTCAACAGTTTTTGAAGTAGGAGTTGCGTTTTATTGAGTAGGAGTAGCAAGGCCAAGAGGAAAGAAAGTTCAATTTATCATATATCACATAATTTACCTAAGGGAAAATAGGAGTCGCAAATCAAAAAGTTGCCGTAGGATACGACGGCCGACGGCTGATTTTGAAAACACTGTAATAATTCCAGAAATATTACCTTGAATTGATCACGCGTGGAAAATCTTCTACTGACTGTCGTTCCGCCGGGCAATTTGATACGTATCTGAATTGTATCTGGATCAGTCGCATCTGGTTCCGGTATATCCTCAAGTCTCCTTCGACAATCTGCCTTTACTTCTGAAATATTCTACGATAGAATACGAAATTAACAGCGTCGCAAAGTTGGGCGGGAAAACAAGACCCATCCACCGGGTCTCCAGACCAGCCTCCAAATGTGGAGGATACTAGTAAGTATGAAATGTTGCTAAAAGTACTCGAACTATAGTAGAACCCTCTTAAACTTCCCCAACATCTATTTTCTAAGTGCTTTGAAACATAACATGATTCTGAGTATAACCAGCCACCGTAGGAAATAAACACAACCATCAACTGCAATTCTTATCAGAATTTCAGGTAGATAACTTAGTACGATATTCAAGTGTGAAAGTGACTCTACGTGTTGATAGACACAGCAATTCTCCACCAACATGATACTTAAAAACCAGTCCACAAAGAAAATCATGAACTTGGACAAGAAACTACTTGAACTTTGCAAAATAGCAATTATTAACAAATTTGTACAATACATCAGGCATAAATTGACAGCAGTAACCTAGCAGTCGGAACCTCCGCAAAGGAAACTCTTAAGTTGGTCTCATTGGCTAATTAGGACTTAGATTTACGAAACATCACCATTTTTGAAGATATGCCACTTTCGCCAGGAACTCCGGATTTGAATTACCAACTTTACGTTACAAAAATTCCTATTTCCTACTGCATTTCTTCGTAAAGAATGATTTCTGATATGTTTCGCTTAAGGCTCTTGCGGAACCTGCGTAGAGCACGCATGGTTAGTAGCTAGTTCAATGGAATCGGCTGTCACCAGCTGTCGGCGCGGCGGTACCACTTATCTATAGTACGCCGCTTCTTAAACTGGTGCTTCCTCTATGGTGGGCCTGGAGACATGCTGAGAAATTGAGAGGCTCAGTGTCGTGGCAGCCCACCATCGTTCATTATTTATCCGCTGCGGACGCCCGACCATTATCAGGAGTACAATGCTGCAGTTAAGGGTGAAATCATATAAAAAATCAACGGAAATCAACAATAATCCTAAAATACATCGTGAAAAGATTTCATCACCACGGAGTGGATACAAATAAAAATGCCAACACATAACATTATAAAGTAGACATTATGCGCATGCGCAATGAGCGCCAGAACAATAGCTTCTCATTAGATAAAAATACTGATAATTAATCAAGAATGCATACTTCATACTTGAAAATGCTCTTCTCAGAATGTAAATAGCCTGGACAAGACAACTGCTAATGATTCATACTTCTATCAAGGAGTCAATGCTCTCGTGCACAAAAAGAAACAACGGAATATTTCTTAACACACCTGTAGCATACGTTCTTTTTCTAGTTCTTTACTCCTTCGCAAATTTTCTTCCCTGATTTTTGCATCTTCTAATTCTTTCCTTTTTCTAGCCTAAAAGGGATGAAGACAATGAGTGAACATGTCTCGAAAATATGGCCTGATTTGACAAGCAAAATACATTCGTTTAGAGAGAGTTCCCTTAAGTCTGTCTTTCATGCATTCCCCTGAGCTATTTAAATTTCAAATAACTCAAAATACAAATTCATGGTTGATGCAACTATCCAAATCCTGGCAAACATCATAACGACACAATTTATCGGCTGTTTTTCCTTCACGGCAACATTTACAATACCAAAGAAAACTGCTTCAATATGTCAATATTATTTATTACCTTTTCACGATCTTTTTCCAATCCTAACTGGTAAGCTCTATCCTGCTCTTCTCGAAGAGTTTTTGACATACTTCTTTCTTCCCTAGTGAAACGATATAAGCTATTAATTCACATGGTGGCCAACATAATAGCATACAGAGGTAATGTAATCAGTTTGTCACTAATGCTAGAACTTGCAATGACGGTGAAATACAATAAGGCAATATTGGAAGAAATCCTTTAACCTGAGGATTCATTTGAAAATTAGATACAGTGAAAATGTAATCCATGATTAACTTTCTTCCCCAAATCGCTAATTAAGACTTCCAACAATTGAAAGTGATGAAGATCATCTTATATATGTAATGCCTGAGCCTTATTGATTACTCATACAAGACAAAGCCAGTGCTCTAATTTGAGCTTAAGGCCTTCAAGGTTCAAATCTAGCCATGGGCAAGCAAAACTGTTCTGCTTACAGAGGATCATAAATCTCTAACTCATTACTTAGTGAAATAAATCTTCCAGGACTTTAGGGTCATTCAAGAGCAAATTAAAAGCAATGCTTGTGGGGAAAAATTGAAAAAGTTACTTTACCCACATATTTTCGTACATTTTAGCACTATTGTAGACTAAGACATTATGCAGAACTCATATAGTTTTACTTAGCAAATTTCTAACATGGTCCCTGTAAAACAGACATTAGAACTGAGGAGATATCATATATAAATATCCAAAAATAAAATGAAATTTTAAGTGCTTAAGGAGAAAAAACACTTGCACACGATTATTCCATAATGCCAAGATAGGAAATCCAGTCAACCTCAGCAAAGAGTGACTAATGGGAATTTACGGTGGTAAATGTATTCATAAACATAAATGGAATAGCAAAGAAGGGATACGTTGCCACAAACAAGCTAAACACAATGGGAGACTGAATGTAGCAAAAACCAAATTGAATCTCATGCTGTAATTGAAGACAACGGAAATATAACGTCATCATTTCCTTAGACAGGATTCTTAGCTCTGACAAAATTTACTGCTGACTTATCACTAAACCTCAGCATAGACACGAACCCTTTAAAATGAGTACTAAGTTGTGAACTGAAATAGCGCTATATTATATATAAAAACACAGACAAGATAACGAAGATCTGTGCATTGTCAGCTGCCCGGTCATATTTACCTTTCTGCCCTTGCAGCAACTAAAGCAGGTTCATTCTCGTCTATGATTCTTGCAAATAGGGCTATCAGTTCATCAACGGGCATAAAGCCTAGAAAACACAAAATCAGAGCGATTTCAAATTTCAACCATAACACACACACACATAAATACAGTTGCTATGTTTCAAGAGGAAACTCATAAATAAGGCAACAAGAGCTCTTAAGTATAGCAGAAAGACCTGTTTCCAACAGTGGTAATGTTATAGATGATTGAGAAAAGGAATAGAAAAGTGTGCTAAGTCTAAATTCGAAGGACTTGGAAGATCTCAAAGACAAAGCTATTGGTGATTTAACGTAAGAGCTTGGAACTGGGCAGGAATACATATTGGCAATATTGGCATGTGGCATACTGCATATCGATCTCTCAAAATACTTGACAAGAGAAAATCCAAACCTTCTATTCTCCATACTATTGTCATTCTGTTGTTACGTAAACAAACTACTGCTAAGAAAGGGTAGGTCGACTCTCTAACTGCCCTTGAAACTGAAATAAAAGCTCAGTATTACTCCAGAGTTGTAATAATATTGAAATACACAAGTGCAGGTATCTGTGAGGGCTAAGGAAATGAAATCATTGGATGGGAACAGCAGATGATACCCACTTAGATACATAATCAAAATGTTATTCATCTATAGAAATGCAGAAAACTCGAAAATAAGTGGGGATGAAATGTAAGCACAGTTCGTATAATAATAGAAAATGCAAAATGCTAGTGCAACACTCTAACAGAGCATGGGTGAAGGTATGTTTATAAATAAATGAGTAGATGGATGAATGAATGAATAAATGAATGAATATATAAATGAATGCATGAATGCATAAATGCATGAATGAATGAATGAATGAATGAATGAATGAATGAATGAATGAATGAATGAATGAATGAATAAATAAACCACTGAGTAAATGAAAGAATGAGTGAATCACGGAATATGTATATGTCGTCGCCGTCGCGTCGCCGTCGTATGGTGCCTTGTCAGATTCTGATATTGGCTGTCACAGCACGCTTCAATGTTTTGTTTTCTGCAAGTCAAAGAGTGTTTATACCTCTTCTGTTTAAAAGTTTGCTTATCTATTCAAAAAATGTGCGTGTCCATGAAGAAATTAGTTTTTTTCAAAATACAATCACACCTCTATAACCCTCGTATGTATTAACATCACATGCCCAAAATAGCATATTGCCATTAACATATTCTCTAAAACCAGGATTGCATAATACTTCTCTAAAAACAAGAACAGTACCGCCAGTTAATATCAAGACCAATTATAGAACATCAGAAGCGAAATTACTTTCTATGATACAACGTAAAACCAGTAGGATGAGAATGCTCCTCCCTCGGGTTTTAAGCAGTTCATAAATTTGCATGATAATCAACGGAGTAACATGATAACACAAAAGCATCACCCATTGCAAGCAATTAAAGGAGAAGCATGACATGTGGAAATATATCAGATTCTAAAAAATTCATGGTATACATGGAGAGGCTAATTTGTCAAGCAGAAAATAACATCCGATGTTACAAGATATCCTTCTTGTGTCTTGCAGTGCTTTTGTAGACCAGTAATTCATATCAAGCAAAAATATTACT
This sequence comes from Mastigias papua, assembly GCA_964019165.1. Lineage (NCBI taxonomy): Eukaryota > Metazoa > Cnidaria > Scyphozoa > Rhizostomeae > Mastigiidae > Mastigias > Mastigias papua. Next base: position 10,450,359 of record OZ025283.1, on the reverse strand, counting down.
GCGATCAAGCAAGCATGTTACTGGAATCTTCCCCTTGTTTCAGTCTAGAGGGATCAGTTGCAAAATGATAAAAAGCAGATACAAGGCAAATGGGAATACTTCAGATTCACAAAACTCATGTAATACATAGACCATTAAATTCTCTATAAAGAGAAAAATTTCCTATGATACAAGATGCCTTTATGGCCTTTGCAGTGCATGTGCGAATATAAATACAGCTAGGATACAACAGGTATCTTAATGAAATCCTCACTTTGATTCACCTTAGTGGGTGAGGACCAAAGTGCTCCCATTGCATTGTGCCACGTTTCAGTTGAATTAGCACTACCGATATGTAAATAAATTGCTCTACCAATGAACAGGACAAGGACTGTATCAATCAGTGAATATATTGGCAATTTTATCATGAAGACTACACATACCGGCAAAATTTAGGTGTGTCTTGATGAGATGCAGAATGAAGGTAGACGAGGAGGAATCTCAACTCCTTTTTTGCATCATTCAAGGCCTAAAACGTAACAGCCACTATGAGCGATAGCAACATTACTGAAAATACCTAAAGTCTTCACAGGGGAATCAATCCTGAAAAAACGCCTGATTGCAAACAAAATTCTGAAAAGTAATTTCTTCTGGCAATGATACAGATGATGGAGTCTGCCATCGATTAATTCTATTGAGCAACGACAACGTAACATCCTATAGACTGATTTGCACAGTATTTGTACTGCAGGGAAGGACGGGCTATATTGCCACTCCAAGCTTCCAGCTTTAGCAAATAAAACCCGATGCATAATTTGTTCCATAGAAAAACATAAAACTGAAGGAGCTTATTTTTGACCAGCTGCTTTTCAATTTGTCTTTTAAGTACTATTTTCATCATAAGAATCCATAACCAACCTTGCAAACAAACAAACTACTGATAGTACAAAATAGAGAATCAAGAGAAAGGTCACCTTCCCTATTATAAACAAGTTGTCATGATATTTTACAAACATCGTATTACTGTATAAATCTCAAGAACTCAAAGTGAGATCAAAAACTCATAAGGATTACTTGCAGGAAACTTTCCCAAAACCCTTAGGTACTTTGGGAATTAGAGAAGATAAATAAGGTAAAACAGAACAACAAAACAAATGCAGCTCAACGGAGAATACTACAGAGTTGAATAATTACCAAACTTGGTATATCTGCACCAAATGAAAAAACAGTCTCATATAATTTCAAATACAATATTGAGCTCAAGGCACATACCTGACTATATAATCCCTGATAAAAGGTGGGATGTTCCAAGGAATATTCACTTTCAAAATTTCTCTTGAAATCAAGCACATCTTCAAGAGGATCGCCACTGTCTATAAAATATCAAATATACTCATTGCCAGTATATGAGAAATAATCCAAGTCCTAGCAATGTCAGGTATTTTATGTAGGGTCATTCGTTAGAAAGATGTAAGCCTAATATTCCTGTATGTACAGGCGACACTACTGTTGCATTCAGTGACGCAGCAGACATACACTGAGGTTAGAGCAACTCCTTAGAGGCCGTGAAGGTGCATTAAGTCCTCACTCGTTATTCTGTCTAGATTTGGGGAAAAGTTCTAAGCTTGAAACGGGCCCCAAGCAAATTCCTCCTAAGGGCCTCAAGCCATTCTGTTAAAACACTGATTGCACTCTCCCTTCTCTCTTTCGAGTGATACCAAAATAGAGAACTTTGGTATGCAAAAAACATTCATTAAGATACCTTGGGCTTGTGATCTGATCGAAACTGGGCTCGGAAATAATAAGGGTCTAGAGATGCTTAAAAGTGAAACAATACAAATTTCGGATTTATCAAGCATGACCTGCATAGACCACTGTCTGTAACCGTCACTATGCGAACAATGATAAGTACCCTTGAAATAGGGATGCCTGATTCTATCTGATTTCAAATATATGAATTATAAAACATATGTTAATGAATTGTAACATGTTTATTCATTTTTGCCTCTTTTTGCAAAATGCATATTTCTTAAATGATAAAGCTAATCATGTTGATGATGATGATAAGAATAGAGATCTTTGTCGGCAAAGCCAAATGGAGTGCCACATAGGAAAGCTCACATTTAACAAACTTTTCAATAAGCCTGATTCAAGTACAAAAACCAAACAAAGTATGGAATTACATCGAGCTATAATGTCCTGCAAGCAGTAGACTACATAAAATACTCACAACGACGGAATGAAGGCCAAACTAACCGCACTGGAAAGAAAGAAAGAAAGATATCAGAAGATATCCTTGACAAAGAATGAAATCAAATTAGAACTAATGTAGAAAGATGAAAACTGCACAGCAAATGTTGAATAAATTCAAATTTCAAGTATTAAACCATAAAACGTCTACAGTGCATTGCTGATTGGTATTTTCAATGTCTTCAGCAGTATTAATAATCACAACGAGTAAACAAAATGATATCTACGCAGGGGCATCACTAAGGAGCTCAGTAACGGTGGTGGAAAGGTCACAACTTGCCGACAAAAGGATGTAGTCACTGACAATTTGCCAAACAGGGAGTGGCACAAATTGCCATTGGTAATGATTGCTAATGAGAATTGACTTACCAACAGTCTCTAGCACCAGGGGGATGCTATAACCCCTAGACCTTCAAATAGTGATGCCCCTGCTCAGTGCAACTTTTAACATAGTTTACCATAAATATCAGATTTTAGCAGCTTAATAGATAGTCCTTACAACAGACTGCACACAAAACAATTTTGAAAGAATATTTAAGGCTAGCAAGACCTTAAAAGGATCCTAAATCATAAAATCGCTCCTAACAAGTAGCATCAAGTTAGTAAAACTTTAGTAAAACAAATGGAATGTTAATCACAACACTACAATGTCAATACAATGTAACTGAAAGTAACTTTTAGGACCATTTGCCACTTATCTTTGATGAAGGATTATAACAAAACACCAAATATACCTGGGCATCACAAACCCATAAAAAACAGCAGAGAGAGTGACTATAGGAAATACTGGTCATTGAGTATTTCCAATTTAACAGTCATTATGGAATACACTAGAGACTTCTGGATAAAAGCATCCCTTTTCAGGCATGTTCAAGGTTTTACGTAAGTATAAATGTAGGAAAAATTATATATGGAATACACTCATATAAAACATATTTCTTACCTAGGTATGAAAACAGACTACTGATACTATGGACAGTGAATTGGTAAGGAATCAATACTAAATTCAAGAGCCAGTTTGTCCATGACTGAAATAACAAAAAATACAATCTAGGAAATGACAGTATAACAACTTAAAAGAAATAACCAAATTCTGCTTCAATTTAATCTATTACAATTAATGTTTAACTGATCATGCAAAATGTCTGCCATTATCATCAAAACGTATGGCTTCTGATAAGGGACACTTTCATGTAAATCAAAGGCAATATTGCAAGTCACAATTCAGTGGCTTCCCATAGTAACTTTTTGATGAATCTGAACATTTTCAAGGACTGCACCACCATAAAAAATTTTCTTGGCCTTAATGAAAATCAGCCCAAGAGGAATTTTCTATTCTACTGTTACGTAAAGACTCTGGTGTAGGAAAGTGAGTAGTTGTTAAGCAGCAATTTCTTTGCTCATTCTGTAACTCCTAAGGAGAAATGACTCAAGTGAAGTACTGAGCCATAAGGGGGCATTATTGAAATTTGGCATAGGTGATGTAATAAAAAATCTCTCACACCCTCTAGCTTAATTTGTCAGATTTTTCTGCATTATTGAGTTTAGATATATCATTTTTAATAAAATAAGCTTTGGATGACAATTACTTCATAATTTGCCAAATAAAGGGTTAAGAAAAGGCTAAGAAAGAACCAGTATTCTATTTTTGTACAATCAATGAACAAAGTAGTCAAACACACTAAAATAGCAAAGCAAAAATGAGTGTTTAAGTGATAAGAGATGAAAGTATACCATTCTTCCTCTGTCTGCTAAAACATTGATTCCTTCAACCACTAGTGAGCTAGATTTCAAAAAAGCCTTGATTTAAAAACCAATAACAATACTCTCTTTGAAGGTCCTATGCAAGGATCACATAATTAATTCTGGGGGATTTGTGAGTGCAGCTTGTTGTGGGATGTTCCCCAATATGCTTCAAGTGATAGAAAATATGTAAGGGGAGATACAGGCATAGAGACTAAACCCTTTTCCACTAACTGTCTAAAAACAAGAAACTAGTGGTGTGTCAAATGACTTTTGAATGGGGGAGCATCAACAGAAATTTACCAACAGGTTTGATATGGGCAGCAAAGTTACAAATACTCCAACATCATTATGTCACCTGCTGCCATCAAGCCAAGAAAAACCAATAGCTTTTGCAAAATTTAGAAGATATGCCATCCCTACATCTCCACTTCTTGGCAAACCCCAACAAAAGACAACACACATAGGCCTACTATCAGTTGTTATTGATGGGAGTGTAGCTATGATAGATCTATTTTCTCTTGACTACTTCAAAACAATAACTGTAAAATGATCTCAAGCAAACCTGCTTTCAAAGTCTACTCCTTGAGTTGTCCGCTGTGTTACTACATCATTATCAGGATTTGGTGATCCATTGAAATGTGAGTCAATCCCCTCAGACTCATTAAATGCATCATGGACTGCAAGCTTGGATAAAGTTAACATCCATATATTAAAGAGGTGGCAGAGCAACATCAATCACATCACACAGCAACATGTCTTATGATCAAAATAAGCATGTACTACTGACCTACTGTGATATGTAAACAATGCAAGTATATGGACTAAATAGTCATGAGGATGTATACATGATTTGCAAAGTAAGCTCAGTTGTCCTGTAGAAAGGGAGAGGGAAGGAAAACAAAACAAAAAAGAAGAAAAGAAAGAAGACAAAAGGAAATAAAAAATGAAGAATGAAGGACACGAAAGGAAGGGCTTACTTAAACCACAATCAAATCAAATACTTTTTCAACAAAATACTTATAATTTAGATTTTTCATCTGTTTTGATGATTAATTGATAAGAAAGGACAACATAAGTTAAAAAAAGTTAAAATATCTACCCCTTTGCCTAGTAGAAGCAAAGGAAGAAATTTAGCTTTCTGAGAGCCTATTGATGCATTGGGCAACAGACAAATGGTGAAAACACCTAATAAACTAGCATATGCATGTGTTTATACAGTTCATCAGCACATCAAAACCAACATACTAGAAAGACTGTTAAGGTGATAAAAGAAAAACTGAGCTTTGAAGTTACATTGCAGGAAGCTAAACTTTTCCCTACATGTACAGAAAGATCTTCCTCAATGTGTGTCCAACATCTGGAGGTTCTGCAAAATCCTCATCCTGTTTTATGCATCCTACCAAAACTTGCAAACTACTATCCCTAATAGCAAAAACTCCATCCAGATATTCAAGAAGGTTTTAGCATTCAAAGCATATGGTATACCCAAACATAACAAAAGTATAAGAATATGACATGGCTCATGGATATTGGCTTCCAACCATAGTCCCATAGTGGGAGCTACTTTTCACAAGAGATTATATGAAATATTAAGTTTTTGGTCAGTTTTCCTTTCATTTCACTTGAAATTATAAGATGAAAAGCCAGGATAGAGCAAATAAAATTATGTCATCCTGTGAATACTAGGAATCTTGATAATCCTATTTGCATTGCATATATATATATATATATATATATATATATATATATATCAGAAAATCTTCAGCTGTTGTAATCTGGTATTTTCTACAGTTATCATGAGTGCAGGAGGATCTTTTCTAAACATATAGATCTTGCATGCTAGTGTCCAGTTGTAAAATAAGCATACCAGACAGGTAATCATAGTACAAGAACCAAGACAGAAAGTACTTATAGTTAGTGTTGCTATTCTTATCATTCTCTAATTTCAAAATCTTGGGGCTATTTCAAAACTTCCTCAACTTTTGAAAAAGGGTGTAATGTCCATGAGAAGATAGGCTTCAGGCAGATCTGATCAAAGACTTTCCTTTCTAGTTCACCTACAGAAAAAGGTTTCTTAACTTTGTGTTAATTTATCACTATCAATTTTTAGCATTTGCTACTTAACGTGTAATTTCCCTGCCAAATTTGCATTATTCATTGCCTAGACTTCAAAGCAAATCATAAAAAAGTTTAAATAATCCAACCTCCAAATTCCAGTTGAATTCCATTAATTTCTCTCTAGCTCTGTCTATATCCTCAACTCCTGTCACTTCCTGCAAAAAACAATGAAACAATTCTTATCACATTGAAAGTCCACAACCCTAAAGGGGTACCAGAGGAGACTACCATAGACCAAATGCAATGGAGGTGTTAAATGCAAATTGGAACATTTTTCGCTTATCAATAACATACTTACATTTAATGCATGCCCATTGCTCATTTAGCAAACCATTTCCCACAAAATGTGGGTTCATTTATTGCTCTGTGCCTGTTATAAATGGTGTTGAAAAGGATCCTGTGGCTTGTTGGGGTTACAGAAGGCATTGTAGAAAATTCCTAATAACACAATAATGAATAGGCATTTGATGATTGTTTGGGCAAGTGGCTAAAGTACTCATCTGTTGTGTGGAAAACTAGTGGCTTCAGGTGCCTCTTGAACAATAGTCTAGATGTTCACTCATGAATAGTCACTGTGTACCTAATAGTGAATGGGTACTAGATGGAAACAATTAGGAGATAAGGCAGTAAGGAAGGAACAAGCAAACCTAACCATGCAAAGTCAATGGCCCAGAATAAGTGTCCTGTCTAACAGGAGCTCTACAATGTATAGATTTGCATATATAAGACTATGGTTCATTTTCACCTTTAGCAAAATGACCACTTCAAATAAGACTATAATAATGGATAGCTGCACATTCAGTTAATTTTCTAGCAGTATAGCTAACTAATTAGATAGTTACTTATTTGGGTAGCAGCTTGCTGGTTTTGTGTACAATTAAAGTAAGTAGGTTTTAATGGCATTTACTGTGATAATGTGCAGGTTTACAGTATTTGCTGTAGGGTGATAATAGCCAAGTTGGTTAAAATTCACTGCTATCAATGACACTGGTAGGTAAAGTTTCGAATTCCCTCCCTCTAACTCATTGCATGATCTCTAGCTCTGCACCAACAAGAAAGTAAACACATGTGGCATGTAACCTACGTAGATTACTAAAAGTACATGATCTGGTGCCATTGCTATCTTAAGCTTGTCCTATATGACTTCTAGCCCGCCTTATTCAGTCTTGAAGCTGATATGTTGCTTACAATATATAACATTTGCATCACATTGATTCAAACTGTGCAAAGACCAGGAAAGTGAAATTGCCTTCCGACCGTTAGAGCAATATTATGGACAAAAAACAAGTTACTTTACTGCATAATCTACCTGATATTGAGCAAGCTTGGACTGCTGCTCTTCTGTTAAGTCACTATTTGCCTCGTTTTCTGCCATTTCTTAGTCTTCTCTGCAATGGTCTTCTGACACCTTGATTAAATTGGCTGCTGTGAATATCAATACTGTTATTGCCTCGTTTCCGAAGGCGCAATGTCATCGATGAATTTCGATCAATGGTCTATTTATAGTTCAGTCAATGATCGCTGCGCAAAGGTAAAGTGAAAATGAAATATGGAGTCTTGAGAAACTGGAAAGGGGGCATTTAGGGACATTTATCCCTTTATGTTTGCAAATATTAAAAAGTTTCCTCGAAATGGCAAAGTATACCGTCGTTCTGAAGAAAACCATTATGAACAGGGCTCTAGTAAAATCACAGACTACATCTCCTTTCATTTGTTTTGAAACATAAAACTTAGTTAAAGTCTGTTAGTACTTCAGAACTTATGATCTGGATCATAGGGCAAGCAAGATCGCCCTTTCATTTAAGTACTTGGAATCAGTTAACATGCAGACTCAACGCCCAGTCTTTAACTGGACGCATTATTCATTATATCACGAGTATCTGCATCTGGTTACATATTTCGGTTGACCTTTCGGTCGCTATCCGACGTTTCATACTCTGATGAGTGTCGGACGAAAACAGTTTTCAGTATGTCTAAAAAATGGTGCCGCTTTTTTGTGCTGTAGGAAAACTTTGTTACCAGACTCTGTGCTTTCCTACCTGCGCTCCTGCCTTTCTCTTTTACTAATAGGTGGATGGGAGGGGACAAATCTCTTGCACACTTGCGAAAAAATTACAAAAAGTCACAAAAATCTCCTAAAGTGCCCTCCTATCTTCAAAATGCCTCCTGGATCTCTCCATCGCATACATTTACCAATAGTTTGCGAATAATAAGAGTCTCAGGCGTCTACAGACAGTAGTTCTCATTAAACACAATAGTTGTGTGACTGTGATATCTTGTGTGGATTATCCGTATGTACACATTTTATAATAGCGCGATGACAGCCTGTCGACCCCCAGCTGTTTACAAAGCATGGCTGTCCACAAACGGAAGTGAAACACCACACTCTAGTCACACTTCCGAAGCAAGAGAGCCAAGATATTTGATATTTGAAGGCCTGAGGAACTGTGTCAGTGGTTCATGCAATCCAACAAACCTCCCAGCTGCAGCTGTAGGAGGACGTTTAACGCTTTATTCCAGATGAAATAAAGACCTGAGGTATCAAAGGAGGGTGTGTTTGTAACAGTATAATAGCTTGTTTGGATAAGACAAAGGAGCATTTGATCCATTTGCAACTATATTCGTTGATTTTCCGGAGACTGGTGAAATAATTTGACTGTTGCTCTTTTTTCACGACAGCCCAGAGGATGAAGATCCAACACGGCACGCTAGGATTTCGAATTTACTATTAGTGGAGAAGAATCAATAAATGATGGGCCGGGTTCAAACTGTTATTTGGTAGCTAGTAGAGACATGTACTTGTATAACAATACTAGCTCGACCTTTCGCTTGGATGATGGACCACCCCGTTGGATGCTGACAACTTTCTCGGTGCTGTTGTGCTGTTTTTGGATTGTTTGCATATGCGTCAACGTTATTTGTTTTGTTTTGTTTACGAAAAACCGTGAGTCATTAGGAAATCAAGCCAATAAACTTGTTTTCAATTTGGTAGTATCGACGCTCTCGACATCGGCCTTTGTAATACCCATTTCATTCATAAGCTACGCATCCAGTGAATGGCTGTTCAAGGAGTTCGTCTGTCAAACAACCGGCCTATTCTCTGTAACTATGCCCGTTGTTCAGCAACTAACGCTTTGCAGCATGGCTTACGATCGTTACCATTATATAGTAAATCCTTTAACGTATCTGGTCAACATGACATCATTTAAGGCCAATGTCATTATATTCTTCACATGGTTTATAGCCATTGTCTCCGGCCTGATGCCTCTGTTTGGTTGGGGCTTATACGGCCTAAACCATGGTGTCACTACTTGCACTGTCCGTTGGAAAGCTTCGTCAAGTTTTTCAATTTACTTCTTTACAGTATCGTTTGTCGTGCCGTTATTTATACAGATATACTGCTATACTGGGATAGTCAGAGTGGCTAAAAAACAGGCAAAGTTTGGCAGACGGCTCAGCAGAGTTGCAGTCGTTCCAGTTCAAGTTTCAAGAATTATTAGGGAGACATCAGCTTCGAAAACTATCCGGAAAACTCTTATCATTATGGGTATTTTTCTTCTCACTTGGATGCCTTATATCATCATCGTTATGGTGCAAGGTATATCAAAAACAAGTAGCTCGAAGATTTTCTTTTTTTTCGCTAGCAACTTAACTTACATATCATGCCTTGCTTACCCGCTGTTGTTTGTATTCCGTTCGCATTCCCTGAGGAAGGAGCTCAGAGAGCTTCTTCGCAGCTTCTTCCCTTTTTTTTGCATAAACGATGTCGCGCCTGGTGATATCGAAAGTTCAGAACGCAAGGCAAGACGACGCTCCTCCGTCTCATTGGATGGATACGATTTGAACTCAAGACGAAGGTCAAGCAGAGTCAGTAAAGTCTCATGGGCAATGCCAATAGTCAACGAGGACGGACAAGAACACTCAAGAGAGCCTAGACCTTCTCTTACAGCATCAACAGTAACAACAGATATCGGTAGTCTGCAAGGCGGCGTACTACTTCCAGGAGAAATGGACTATAGCAGTAGGCATCTAAGTAGCACTTGTAAAGAGAAAAGTACGATAATAACGTAGGGAATTGTGGGTGATTTGAATAAGGTGGTCCATCAATATTTCCAATAAAGGATGATTGTGAAGATCTTGGAAAAACTGTCTCAGTTTTCGGACTTGAACTGCTCTGACACCCCATTTGCGTCCTTTTTTCTTACCTTAAATCTCTCCAACTATAGGCTGAAGCTGTAGAACAGAAGTGTAGACACTAGATTTAAGTGCGAAAAACGGTCCCTGCCACAAACAAACTGAATTCCTCTTGGCACTGAATGCATAGACTTCCATGCAATGCAGGTGAACAAATACAAACCAAATAATGAGTGAGTTCAGAACTCAACAGTTAAGAGTTAAAGTTCAAATAAGCAATTTACTTGGAAGACGGAAGGAATCACATCCTTTTGTGTCTGCAAGTCACCTTTCACTCATTGGAACATTTTTTGTCCTGTACAGTAGGGGTCAGTGATTACATAAGAAGCAACAATGTTGTCTATTGAAGAACCCATTCACCCTAAGCTGCCATTGTACTGACTAGCAATAAATCCTGGTTCTGTACTAATATCAAATCAAAACAATTATCTTTGAGGGTAAGAGATAATAGGGTAGCCTGCTAAATGAAAATCTAAACTATAGGATATTGAAACAAGCATCCAATCAAAAATTAGATATTACTTTCCAGCGAGTACCTGTAAAGAGTATAAAGTTAAACACTGTGACTAACTGCATAGAAATGATACATCAATGCTCGAAGGATATAGTCCATTGGATTTCTGTTATGGTAGATTTTAATGTTAAGTTATAGAATAGTAGAGCATTTAAATTTTTCTATGTTCTTGGTTAATACCAAAGCTCGTATTAATTTCATTTGTCAGAACAGTATATTGCCAGAACAGTTATGTAAAACAGGACAGTATATTTCTTATGAATAAAGAGGTGATAATGTGATCTTGATATCTTTAAGTCGTAATTTAAATTTTAGCAGTAGACAAATGGAGGTCTGTATTCTATCTTGTTTTAATTTGAAGTCTGCTGATTTGATATTCATAAAATATATCAGGTCTAGAATAGCGTAACAAATCGGTTTCGAAATTATGTAGAGATAGATGAAGGGATCCTCCATGGAGGAGCTTATCGAGGTTTAGTTGGAGGGTCAATCTACGCAGAGGCAATGTGCTTTGCGCTTAACTCTGTTGGCTTTCTTTGTTCCAGAGAATTAATCGGTTGAGTGGACAAACGTGCGACTGTAATGAACTACTACTCGATGCTGAAGGGATCTACTTTTCATTGTAGCAGCAAGAGCTTAGATTTCTATAGGGAGTTGGTGATGTAGCTACAGTCCTCTAGTAACTTGTACTGCCAATATCCTCGAACATAACAGTTAACCCCATCTGGAGAGACGAGGACGTGGCAAACATATAAGAGATGATTTGTAAACATGTATAGAAGAAAAATGCTCAAAAAAGGAGGGCGCCTGAAGTAACGAAGTCTATGTTTACTACATGAAATATCAATACCAAGCATAGATTAACATGTTATTGAGACGAAAGTCGCTTAGCCAATACATTCACGAGGTTATATACTTGGGGCTATTACCAAATGTGTTGATCCATGTCTGTCTGTAACAGACCTTTTCCGCCTACTGATTTTTACCTTCTACATCTAACAATCTACAGGTTAGTGTTTTCAATACTCCTAATCAAGGAGTATAATGGAGAGAAAATTCAGTTTAAAACAATGTCTGGTTCTTTTTTCTGGGCCTTCAAACTATCGATTGTCCGTCTGTATCGCAGTTAAATTTCGAAATAGACCCACATAGTGACAAAAGAGTACGCAATTAATGAGAGACCCCTGAGCAATAATGACATGAAGATTTTCTAAAACAACTACGCATTCTCATCATTTAGATCTCACCTCCATGTTCTGAATCGAATATAGGGTACCTGAGCTCCATGTTAGGCCTGTTTATCAGAAAAATGAGCCAGAAAAATCGACATAATGACAGGCATAATATTATGAATGAATGTCATGCATGCAAAATTATTGACATTTAAAATTGAAATTGAATTCACATTTGAAAATAATTGAATGCAATCAAAACGGTATCAGAACAAGTCAGCTTAGCAATGAGCAATTAATCAGAGTAAGCAGAAGCCACAGTAAGCATGCAGCACGAGCCGAAATTGCTATCTTTACCAATAATGATTTGGCGCGTGATAAAACTATTCTGGGTTGTGCCATGAGAAGCCGGTAACAAGCAAAAGGATAAATGGAAACTGCAACATTTCATGCTCCGTGTGTATCCCTAAACGTCGAACAGATCTTGCTTGTACATTAAAAAGTTGCTACCATCATATCACTTCAGGCGAAGGGTGACAGGAACGCCATTACTAGGCCGCAAGGTTCCTGATTCAGCGATGTCAATCTTTGTATTTGGAACAAGGTCCATCTCAAAATTTTGAAGTAGTTTTGTAAGGACTACTTTTGCTTCAAACTGCAAGACAAACCACACGCAAAGCTTAGATATCATGCAATATAAAACACACATGCTTTTTATAAGAATCCTGGCTCAAAGCATAGCAGTAAAAGTTTCTTAATTTCTGGTAGCATTTTATTTCTAAAGTGTCTTAAAAGTTTATTAAATTTCATGAAAAGAATTGTATTGTAAACGAAAACAAAACGCAAAACAGTGTTTTTTGTAGTGCTCATAAGGCTTAGCACATAGCACATACTGTAGTAGAAGCTTCTAAAATCTGTGGAGGAAAAAGAGGGTTTCCGAAACTGAAAGATGGCAATGACTAATGACTAATGATGACTAATGATGCAACTGGTAGGCAGACGAGGACTAAAATATTCCGCCATGCACCTCCATATACATGCCATACAGTTATGCATTGTCTATCTTTGAATGACCGATCTAACTACAACAAAGCCTGCATACATGTATCATGAATATTTCGTACCTACTAGACAATATCTAGAACTTCAACTCCTTCGACCTCTGATGACAAAATCACCAAACTGGCATTAAATTGACATATTTACCTCAGCAAAAAACCTGCCAATGCAATTCCGTGTCCCAGCACTGAAAGGCATGTAAGCCTGCGTAATTCTATAAGAAAAATTCCGCCAATCAAATCCAAGCATGTCAAAGCAATTCTCCCATCATGCTCCAAAAGAGATGTACAGAAATATGACCGCAAAGAGCAGAGCAGCTCTCTGTAGGATCAAATCATCACACAGTAAATTCAAACAATGCAAACTCAAGCTATCAGAATTGCTATTTCTTAACTAATGGACTACATTATAGAAGAGCAGTAGACTTCCAAGAAGCTGCATCAAACCTGGACTCTGTAGGTTCCACATTGCCACTTCACTCAATAAACACTTTTATAAGAATACAAAATTTTTCGCTGAGCCCTAATATTCCTGAAATTTTTTTATTTTGAGGATAACAATATTCTTAAATTATTCACAAATTTTGGCGACTTTGAGCATTAATACTCGTATAGATTATATTCCTGTAATAAAAAAGTTTGTAACTCGCGCTCCTCATAGAGTTGCTGAATTTCATCATAACATTATGATTCCCAGACATGATAAATGAAATTCACACTTGGTTTGTTTTCTACTGAGAACTCAAATAAGCAAAATATCTAACCCTTGTAGGAATTTGAGTTTAGCATTATTGTTAAAAGTATTTTTAAACTAAACGAATTGAAGTTTGGCATTCTTGTAAACCATATTCTAATAAAACAATTATGAGTTCTATAAGAGCTATGTCAGACAATACTTTTAACAAACCATGCCGTGGTCTCTTACAAATATGATCGTTGATACTAGTTTCGATACAAATATACAGTTTCTCTCACCCTGGGTTTTCCTCTGTCTCACTGTCCCATCTTTCTGGATTAAAGTCATCTGGATTCGGCCAGCATTCTGGGAGGTAGTGAGCTGCAAAAATGCTCACCTGAAAAAGATTACATAAAAAATAAGTCACAAAACCGAACAGTTCCTTTGCTACAATAAGTAATAAATAGCTTGAATGTCACCTTTTGCATATGGCCAAGCAGCAAGCAGTCAAAGGAGAACAAAATGAAGTCTGGACATCTGCTCCTGTTACTCATCAGAGCATTGTAATACTCGCATGTATCGGAGGGAACAGTATCTCACTTGTTTTATCATATGATTTTCTTCCCATGGCTTGAGGTTGTCATGGGTAATTACCTAGTAATGACTGTATCTGATAACGTTGCCCCTTGCTTCTAAAGGGCATGCTCTATAAGTATGCAAAGCTTTACTGAGAAAGAGTATAACAATATACAAAATTAACAGAAAATTGCTCCTTTCTGCTTATCAAATCCTGTAGACATACACATATTACTAGTGGGAACTTAAAAATATACAAACACGTTCATATTTTCATAGCCACACCTACTTCTACACACGAATACACACCCACACAACTATTTGTGAATGTTTGCACGCACACCAAACAAAAAAACCGAAAACAAAGAACGAGCACAAAAACTAGAACAGTCTGGTAGTACTACAGATTTCATTATTGCACGAAAATGTGGCAAAATATCTAGCACGCAATAGTTAAAAACTAGAACACAATCACTAATTTGTTCATTAACAAAGTCACTCATTCACTCATGAAAGCAAGAGAATAAAATGTAAAAAAAATTTTCTAACCCCAATAGCAGTTCCCTTCGGTATCTTGTAGCCAAGATATTCCATATCTTCAGGAGCTTCTCTGTCAAGAGCTTCAAGTGGTGGATACTTTCTTAGTGTTTCTTTAATACACTAACAAATTAATAATGATAATAACTAATGAATAACACAAATAACATAACACGCCAATAAGAAGTAAAGAGACTGAAAAGACTATTACATGCAGTAGTGACACAACGAGGGAGATAGAGCGAGGGACATGTTCCCCTAGTTTTCTCCCATATCAATTATGAAATTTATTGGAATTCAAGGAGAAAAGGTTCGAGGATATGTGAGGCTTCTAGTAAGGTACTACTAATTGCTATATTACATCACTGCTTTTTGTCATCCTTGAGCTGCATGTTGCATATTTCATTGTATGCTGTAATAAAGGACACGGTGCAAAACAAGCGAGGCACCGCCCCCTGATTACAGGTAGTGAACTCAACCTATTTCGGTGACTACTGCCAATAATATTCTAAGCTCATGAAACGAAGAGCACTTAATTGATATTGTTGTTTCATATTCTAAGTTCATGAAATGAAGAACACTCTATTCATATTGATGTTTCATATTCTAAGCTCATGAAACGAAGAACACTTAACTGATATTGTTGTTTCATATTCTAAGTTCATGAAACGAAGAACACTCAATTGATATTGTTGTTTCATATTCTAAGTTCTTGAAACGAAGAACACTCAATTGATATTGTTGTTTCATATTCTAAGCTCATGAAACGCAGAACACTCAATTGATATTGTTGTTTCATATTCTAAGCTCATGAAACGAAGAACACTCTATTCATATTGTTGTTCAACACACAAGTTATTTGATTTCAGTACTGATTCGCGTAGATAAATCACAAGGATATCAATTCCATTCAAATTCTTCCCTGCCACACATTTATCAAAGTTTCTCAACATACTACTCAAACCAGCACAAGATTCAAAGGTACAAATCTGAAATTCCAAGTGTCAAGATAACTGATATGCAGAACCGTTTATACAACAATGTGAGAATGTATGAGGTCACTCATAACGTAACAATTTTAGTCAATGCCAGGCTATATCTAAAAGTGAAGACAATTAATGATAAATGTACCTGTCCCATGTACTTCAATTTTCCAAGGTCATCAAACTCCACCTCGTCTTTGTCGCCAAGGACATCATCAACTTCCGCTACCAACCTGAAGTAATCACATGGGAACTATGTCAGGAAACAACAATGCATGGCAAAAATGATGCTCTATTATGTAAAATCCTACAAATCACACACACCTTGAATTGCATGTTTAAATTTGAAATAGTTGTAAGTTGATAACAAAATATCTCACATACCTTTCCAAAATATCAGCATTTGTTAGTAGCTCGAGAATTAAAAACGACAACATGTTTGCTGTAGTTTCCTGCCCTGCAGAACCAAATAAACCTTCTTATTAAGGTAAAAATTGGCAAGCAATAAAATTTAGTTATATTATTTCCAAGAAATAAAATCAATAATGAAACTATAGCATCAATCTTACCAACTTTCTTAATGGCAAATGCGACAGATAACACACACATGAAAATCTCTAATGTAATCACCTACCAGCGATGCTCAAAGTGACACATTCGTCTACAATTTCAGTATCGGTGACCTTTCCATCAACAACTATAAAAAATTAGACACTATTAAAAAACTAGCATGACTATTTGTCAAGGAAAACCAATTTGCTACCAAAAATACAATTTCAACAAAATTCGAACATATTATTGTCTTTACAAATTAGCAGTATTCATGTTTTGGCAGAGATCGAATATTTTGTGGAGCAGCATTTTTGGTAACAATCTGGTAATTCCATTTTATATACTAATGGTGTCATTAATTTGTATGCTATACAGTACAATTGATACAACATAAACTTAATAATTGATAAGTAAAAGATGTTACGAATATCTATAAGTTGTATACTGCAATCACCTGCTCTTTCAACCACCATAGACATGATATCAGGTGGCAAGTCTTTTCCCTCAGCTAACAGTTTCTTTCGATCTGCGACGCACTTAGCACCAAAACTACGAATGTATTTTGTCGCTTGATCAAATTGCCTTTGCTTGCCATAGGTCCTGACGTCAAACTGCAAGATAACGATCAAACATGGATAACAATAACGTATATTTTATGTCATATTAATATTTAGAATTAATGAAGATACTTCCAAAATCATAAACAGTCGAGTTCAGAGATAAGGGAGCTAAAATCTTCCAACTTCCAAGTAAAAAGAAGAGTATTAGAATGAAAGAAAGATTAACTAATTGTAAATACAAAGGTTCCAACAAGAAGGTCTAATGACACATGGCAGAGGAACTGGCAGAAAATGACAAGGTTCATCTCATAAAGCACTCTCAACTTGTGTTGAAGAAGTTATGCAGCCTAATAGCAAAATAATATTGCAGAAAAAGAATCAAAAAACATAAATACCTTGAAAAATGGGTTGTTCAGCTTAAACTGAAAGCCAGCTAAGACTTTATCAGTGTTTTGCAAAAACGTATCATTTTCATCCAAGATGATATTTAAATTGAGTCCAAAGCCAGCCTAAAAATATGAATGTAATGAGAAAACATACAACTCTTTCAGATGCATATAACAAAACACTAATAAACACAAGAGTAATGACCAAGAACAGAGCTTAAAATAAGGTTCTCTTTGATAATAATCTATACTTCAGTCAAAAGTAAAACATGTTCAAATTGGCAGTAGGAATGCAAAGATTGGGCTAACAAAGGAGGGAAACATTAATATAAGGTATGGCCTGTTGTAAACGAAACAATCTATTTTCCAAATATGCTGCAAACGATGAAGTCTGAACACGCATAGCCCCTAACCAACTTGGGCTCACAAATATCTCAAGGTATATAGTGACTAGTTTGAAATGAACCTGCGACTCATGTACAATGAATCAACGCAAGCCATGGTAAGGGGTGCATTCGAACGTGACCAAGAAATATCTGAGACAGAACGCAGCTGTGTTCATATCCAAGTCTTAGCTCCAACAACAAACAACCTTCTTATGATTTTCTAATGCAGCAAAATATGTTCACTTCTCTCCACACCATAAACCAGAATAGTGCTGGTTATCTTGCTTTCCTCAGTAAAATCTTGAAAGCCATATTGTGCTATGTGGAATTGTGAGAGCCATTCTGTCATCCCTTTTGTATATTTCCTGCTTCTGTTATCACCACTTGCTACCATCATTACAATCAACATCAAACTCCAAGAATGTGTATGTAAACAAACATAGCAAATACTGTCAGTATTGGCATCAATAGAAGCAATACCTTTGCGATGACATCAAGAGCAACTCTGTGCATTTCGTTCATCATATCGACCACAGTTTTCCCATCAGCAAGGCCTCTCAATTTCCCAAGTAGGATATTCCCACTTTTGTTGAATTCCGGAATCAGTGATTTCAGATATCTGTAGAAAGTACAGACTGTCAGCACCACAAAACAAACAACGTCAAATGCACAAAGCATCATCTCCTACCAAATCTATCAATAAACAGAATACTAGGGGATGATTACCGACACGAGAAAGAAATGACTAATGGTCAACTTACGTTCTGTGGAAAGCAGGGTTCATCAGTTGCCTTCGTTCTTTCCATTTCGACTTATCTATGACAGTGACAAGTCCTTCTCCCATGCATCTGCAAAGAAAAGTAGCCAATACCAAAAAAACATTTCATTCTGAAATCAAGCACAACATAATTCTGACATTTTCAATTGAGTGAACCATATCTTGTTGGACAAAACCAAAACATGCAAGTCTCCATGAAAATTACTTCTGAGTGAATTCAAATGCACATTTCATTGTCAACAATTTCTAGATGTTCTACGTAGATGTCTACAGGACAGAGGCAAAAACGAAATAAAAAAGTTACATATGACCGCTCATATGATACAGTTTCCAAGAAATTTTCAAAATATTACATAAATCTAAAAACGTTCAACTTTTACAAGTTTCAACTTTCACCTTATTCAGCAATAATCATGGGGAAAGGACGAGGCTAGACACATAAAATAGTTTATATATATATATATATATATATATATATATATATATATATATATATATATATATATATATATATATATATATATATATATATATATATATATATATATATATATATATATATATATATATATGTACTGTATATTTAGAGAAGTTCAACAATTTACTGCCTTGAGCTGTAAATGCTTCAATTATTATATTCATCAGTAATAATTGAAACGTTTACAACAAAAACAGTAAATTTTTTAATCTCTCTACATTTTAGCTATATACCTAGTGAGGGCAGCTTTGACGTAGTGTGTAAGTATATATAAATATGATATAGCTATGGTAGCACACTTGTGCTAATATATATTGTAGCCACCACAATAGTTTTCAATTATCTAAATGTCTGTTGTATGTAAATATCTGTATTCTTCTTCTTGTGATCAGATATTATGAGTACTTACTCCAACGTATCTACTGGAAAAGCTATAGACTGTAGTCAGGTGACAAAAAGGGAATAAGAATCCTTAGCAAATTAAATGTAACCTCAAACTGTGAAATGGTTAAGCTTTTGCAAGAGATTATTTGTAAACATTGATTTGTAATGAGAAAACAAAATATTTACCTTCTCAATTTTGGAAGTTTTCTACCATGGCTATCAGGACTTTTCAAAACATTCAAATAACTGAGGGTTTCTTATCCAAGGGATCAAAAAATCAGCTCAACTAAATGAAATTTCGAATATGTGCAGGTCCCGATAACTGAGGGAAACTATAAGGATTTGTTAAGGGAAAAGAAAGGGAAATGAAAATTACTTCACATAAGCAGGAATTTTTGAATAACTGCTGGTTCAAATAACTGGAAATCTACTGTATATAATAAATGTTTCTAAGTAACACTATATTTAAATGAGATTGTGATTGTACAGATAAACCTTCCACACTACAGAGTATAGTAATTCCCAAAATAGCAAAAACATTGTACAAAACAATTTAATATTGCATATATGTACATGATACATGAATATTTCTGCTATGTTGTGCAGCAGTAGAAAGCACAGTAGCAAAGAAGCATTTAGCAATTAGTATACCTCTCTTTAAACATCATCCATAACAAGCTATACAATTTTTCTGCTTTGGGCAGGTCTCTTTTAACAGTAATATCCTACAACAGATATGTGCCAGCTGTCAAACAAACACAAAAGATTGCAATAGAAATGAAAGAAAGTAACTATAAGCAAGAACTTACATTCTGAAGTCACATGAAGAATGACCATATATTCAGGAAAGAGAGGCTAATATTAACTGCACATAACTGGGCTGTAGGCCTTACAAATACATACATCTGTTTGAAAGCATGAACAAAATAAACAAGACCAAAAAAGTACACCTTAATGACTGCTGGATCCTTCACTACAACATATGGTGTTGTTCCAAACCAAATGCATACTATAGGACCATACAGTTCAAACCTACAAAAATGTTTCAGCACATATTGAAGTGAGAAAACAATGGCTACAAATGAACCTTGTTGGTCGCAAGAACATGATAAAGACAACAGGAACTTCACTAAGACCCCATTTACACTGTACTGGCGCAACTTTTGATCCATAATAGAAGGCACTATAGTTAGACATTTACACTGCTCTGGTACACAAAGGGAACCACTACAGTACACAGTTATTACACTTTCATGGCAGGTACAGAAAGTGTTAGGATAAAAGTAGCAAGAAGTGTTACAGATAGTTGGGAGCAGTGAAAACAAAAGGCTGATCCATAACACATTCTGCTACAGATCAGAAGTTGTACCAGTACAGTTTAAGTGGGGTCTAAGCTGAGAAACAGTATTACAGCTACTTCCTTTAATATGTCATCATCAAACTCTAGTTACAGGATAAAACTCAAATAAGCATGATTTGACTTATATCTGAAGAAGTAGACACACTTTTCTCAGAGTATTGATGAATGCTAGTATAAGTATAAAAACTTTCAAATAAAGCTTCAAAACTGATCTCCTACACCAGGTCATCCTTCTCTATGAAATTGTCTACAAATCCCTTTCCAACTGCCATGACATTTCATCTTCCTTTAACAAATATACTCTGGTTAACACTCTCAGTTCAGTCTCTAGCTTCAACTAATAAAAATGATTTCATTGCAATAAGAAAACATAAGGTACAGTCCTATGAAAACATACCACTTTTTAATAACAGAATAAAAGAATCCATTTGAAACTTCTCTTTTAAAAGTTGGAATGTTTCCCAAAAAAAAGCTGAAAAGAAATATACAGCCATTAGTCAAAATTTATGACACAAAAACTGCAAGAGAAGTTGTTTTTTAGTATGATATTATATCTAAAGAAAGCAGTCTACTAAGTGTTTACATACTGGTGTAATACAGGTGGCCTCAAGAGGAGATTATTTACACAACAGTTCATCAAGAGGAGTGTTCAAGGAAAAAGTCAGTTCCTGGCAAGTGATAAAAAGGAAGGGAGTAGGGTTTGATAGAAAAAGTATGTCATTGCTATTGAAGCATGTTGTAAACTGTTTATTTAAATTGTTGTATATTGTTTATGGAAATGTATGTTAGCCGGAATTTAAAATTATAAACCTGAACCTGAACCTGAAGCATGATTTATCAAACTCAATACCTTCTTTTGCATAATGGTACATCATGGTACACATTTTTATACAAGTACTTATAACAAAATCGTGCTCGACTGCCTATATGAAGTTAAGGATTTTTCTGAGGCCAAAGAGAGTTGATAAATTCATATGCTTTCAAATGTCCTTCTATTTCATTTGCTTATTTTCCTATATCAATCTATGTATCCCATGGTTGGGTAGTGGCAGCCTGTAGCACTATAGTGTTGAATAATCTAAAACACTCTTGCTATGTTAGTCTTAAGGAAGCTTTAGCATTGAAATGATGAAAACTGCAAGCATTTTAGTACCGGGCCAAACACTTTCCTATGAAAAAACATTATGTGTTTTACTAATTCAATCACTTTGTTTTTTCCATAATAGCTACATCAAATACTGAAACAAACTCTCTCCAATCTGGACTTGAATCTCTCTTAAATCATCAGCCAGCATGTTCTGACTCTTTGCCCATTTGAAATGACAATTTGGTTGGGCTTTCATAACATTTTTGCTAAAATACATTCATTTCTAGCTTTTTTGTTACTGATATGCTGTAAATTTCCCCTAAGGTTCAATTATATATAAGGCAATGTACTAGTTCCATATGCTGAAGCAAGGGCAGCAGCAGATCAAGTAAGGGCCAGAGGAGCCATGGCTCTCATAAACAACTAAAGTCCATACTGAATTTACAATGCCCTTTTGAGTCAATACAATTCTACCCAAATGCTCTCCCCTCAAGCTCCATGCTAGATTTTGCACCCACCAATGATAAACTACAGTATGGTCCAAAAGCGAGGGTCCAATGGTCCAAAGCAAAGGCCATATCATGAAAGTTACTTAAATATTTTGACAGTTTAATAGGTGACTTTTAAAGTTAATTCTGCTCTGGAGTGAATGAAATTCTGACATTTTGCAATCAAGGTCTGGATATGCACACAGTAATATCTGTCATGTTATCTCTCAACTGTGGCAATAAGTAAGGAAATTGGTCCCATGTGAGTACCAGTCTCCAGAGTATGGCAAGTGTGCAACCCAGCAGTGTAGTGGAGGGCTCAGTCTCCTTGTTAAAATGGCGAGAGATTTGGGGGCTTAGCCCCCCTTCCAATGAGTACATGCTGGTTTTGTGAATTCCTAGCTTGGTATTAAGGGCCAACCCATTACTTGTGTAACTTCCTTGACTATATTTACAGTACATATGCCAGTTCAGAATGAATTATTGGGTGTGGCTTTGGGTGTGGTCCATAGAATGGCAGCCAGCACAGCTAGTGTAACGTTTTAGGGTGGCACCACTGGTGCTAACCAACTGCCATCTGAATAAACTTGAGGAATATTTATATGCTAGCGTCACTTGACATCATAAAACAAAACAGTCCATGCCAGCAATGCAATTTATTTTATCTGTAATTCACTAAGTACGGATTGTTTGCTACTGCGGAAAACTTGGCCTTGATTACTCAGCAAAAAAACAAACCTGTCCCTGGGGTGTCCAGGGATGTGCGCGTAACGTCGATGATCATATGCAATTCGCAAGCATACAATTCCGATTATCACCAAAATTATTGATAATAAGGCGAAGGATATCTCACAAATCATATTGCAATTAACTCTTGTTGCTGCTTTACGGCTATGCACAGGGCGGAATTCCGCATCTCATCTGAGAGCAATAGTTCAAATGGAGGCCAACAGACTAAATAAATGACGTAACAGTCATAGGTTAGTGAACTATACTCTTTGTCCTATCATGGTCCTACGAACAAGCAGGCATGGCGTAGGATGCCCTCCACAACCAGGGAGGGGGGTGTAAGGCAATATTTACCAACAGAGACCTGTGCAACATTGGTGATTTACCGACAAGCCCCCTTTTAGCGTTACTTACTTCTTTGAGACATTCAGAGGAGTGAAAACAAGAAACTTATCAACGTGTCCTGTTTCTCCCCACTAATCATTTTCCCAAGAAAACTACAGTACTAGTGGCCAAGACCACCCTAAAGTAGGCAGTGACTCCCATAGTAATCTTAGAAATGCTCCTCAACCACAAATTAAATTCTAAATTCCAAGGACCTTATAGAAATTCACAAATTTGTAAACTCTGGGAACAAGAAATTGTTTTTGAACCAATTATTCCTGCATGAATCTAGTTCTTATCCATTCATAGACAGTAAAAAAGGCAAAATGTTTTTTGATTATAAAATTTGTGCTTTTTGCAACCTGCCGTCTGTTTGTAGTAAAGCATTATGTCTATAATGGCCTTACTTCAATGAAGAACATTTGTGTTTGCATTTTCTATAATTAACCATTATATGGTTGTTGCTATTATGTTCCAAAATGCCCTTCAAAGAACATCTGTCCCAATGACTCTGGTAAATCATGCCACGACTGATCAATACTCATGAGCATCCTCTTGGCATTACTGGGGGTTTGACACCCACACCTCCTTACTTGTGCTCCTGCCCAAGCGTGGCTTTGACAAAGCCACTGCAAAGTGCAACTGTTTCATCAAATCACTGGAACGATGGTGTGGGAGAAGGGCTGAAACCCCCATTGGGGCTATACCTGCACTAAACGTTTTTATCAAGAAAGTTTTAAACCCCTTATTGAAACTTTCTTGAATTTTTCATGATTTCAGTACTGAAACTTCCTTACGAGACATTCCTAGCAAGAATGTTCGAGATACATAACACTGCAAAGTCTATTGTGTTACACAGGCAGACACAGTACGCAAGTATAATCAATGAAAATCTGCTATATAGGTTACCACAAGAAAACTATACAAATTAAGCCAAAGAGATTATTGTCTTGTGTGAGTATTTGAATCCTAGATCTATATGGACTTATTTACTTTCCTAGGTCTCAAAAGTCCTGTACTGAACTTTCTTAACTTTTTGAGCAATCGAGTACTACTTTCATATAAACCATTTCCCTATGAAGAAAGCCGTGTTTCACTTTCGTTTCAACTCGATTTCGGTCGATTTACTTAATGCAGTTAATGAATGTAATTACTGTACTGAAGAGGCATGACAGATGCACATAAAACACAGCTGCAAAAATATGGAATGCGCATGCTTCGAATGACAATGAAACAACTTGCTATACGCTTACAGTCTTAATCTAGTTTGGCCTTTAAGGAATAACTGATTACCACCAACAGCAAAAGACTAATCTTACCTTTCCTACGCTCTTTTTCTCAACAAAATTTTGAAAGCAGTTGAGCCAGGCACGCCTGCCCGCAGCGAGGGCAGGGGGGCAAGGTTCATATTGAAGGCACATTATAAACAATTTTGTACTAAAATAATTAAGTCCTTGGAAAGGGCAGGAGGGGCAGCAGCCCCCCTCCCCCCAGCGCAGGCGTCCCTGAGTTGAGCCAATAAAGGGCATTCACATTACTGCTTCTGACAAACTAAAACTTCCATTCTTCTGGCCCCGTCCTTTTATTTTTCTGTATAACAATAACAAAAACTGAGATCAGCATTGTATGTAGTAATAGACACTGGTTACAAGAAGCGTCTTTGGCAGTGTGTTTTAGTGGTTGTACGGCACATCATGAAGCAGCTCTACGTGCAGCCAGCATAGCCGCCAAATGCTCAAGACCTCTGATTAGGTCTATTTTCTCCCAACCTAATTGACCAATCAACATACAGGATTCTAACCACACTTGCATTGCACAACTAAATTTTGGCCCATTTTGCATGATGATTGGTCAATTAGGTTGGGAGAAAAAATAGATCTGATCAGAGCTCTCAAATGTTTGGCGGCTATGTTCAAGCAACGAGTGCTTCTCATGTTGGTGGTCATGTGAAAAATAGAAGCAAAGGCAAGCTCACCTTGAACCGATGCTTATTCCTACCATGTAGTGCCAATATGCATTGTGTAGCTCTTAACACATCTCAAGAGATATCTTTAGCATCATTCAGGTGCTACCAATTAACATGTCCTAGACCTCACAATGACGATCTATCATTCACAGTTGTCGTACATAATAAGAGCCTAAGGCCTGCTCAGATGTATTACGTAAATGATTAAAAGTTAAGATATGATTTGGATCAAGTCAAAATGTTGTATCTTCACCACACGACACTGTTTGGTGAGATCCAGCTACCACTTATAACAGACACGCCATATTGGTCATCCACTACAAACATGCATAGTAGAAGGAAGTGAAGACAAAAAGTGGAAGTAAGTTATAAATTGAGACGTCCATATATACTTTGACAAATAAATGTTTCAATGTTTAATGTCAATCAAAGCACTTCATTAAATGAGAACTAAACAGCACTGTCAGATACAACTGGCTGCAGCCAAAAGCAACAATAAACAAGGCCTATGAATCACGATATAGACAGAAAGTATTCGAGATGAAAATGTATCCAAATGTTGATAATCCACTCCTTCATGTTCACACGGTCTTGCTGAAGTTTTCTTTCACACGTAGAGTAACAGGGACTCCACCCTTGGGCCGGATAGTTCCTGCTTGAGTGATTTCAATCTTTGTGCTCGGGAGAAGTGTCATCTCAAAAGTTCGAATCAGTTTTGCAAGGACTACCTTAGCCTCAAACTGCAAAACAGAACACAGGGGTACTAAGCATAAAAAATTTATGATATGAAGATGTCAAATAAAGTACGTAGCTACTGCATATTTTACTGCATATACATCTAATTAGAATACCGAACAACTCGTAGGTTCGCTAACTCCAGAATAGCTTACACAGAGCTGCTGGAACTAATCCAGTTGTCATCTGAACTCGTACTTCAATATGGGGTTTAGTCACATATCACAGATGTTGCGATACAAGTGCTAAAGATGTTGAAGAAAAATATTCTAACAGTAACTACAACCTAAGAGAATTTTAGTAATGCATTAAGCCACACATCTCACTGCCATACGTTAATCCTGCTTAGTGTTATTTCTTGACTTTCACTCACAAACTTGACAAATTGTGTAAACTAATATAGATTTCAAAGATGTTAGCTTAAAGATTTCCACCAATAACACATGTCACATATTTCGTACGTTAAAAAAGTACACTAAACACTATGCCACTTAAATCATCTCCCCAAACTGAAGTCTAATTGATGCTAAATCAGATTACTGACCTCAGCAAAAAACCTGCCAATGCAGTTCCTTGTTCCCGCACTGAAAGGCATGTATGCTTGTGTAATTCTGCAAGTAAATTTCGAATTATACTAAAGCATATTTTACTATGTATCTGAAAAGCCACGAACATGTGTTTAGTGAATCATGTCAACTAAAGACAATATCATCTATCTTTGTTTTATTATCAGAAGCTTATTATCACTACCATTTGCATACAAAAATCTTTTGATCTGATCCTGTGCACACATCTGGTCTTTCATGTTCATTCTTTATTTGTATATGTACACTTCATACCTGTGCTTGAATACAGTCTACCTCGTCAACAATGCAAAAATCACACAAACAAATAGTAAATGCTATGAGATATGCACAACATCGTATGCACACAATATGCACATAGTAAACGCTTGAAAACAATAGTTGTAAAATATCTCTTACCCAGGGTTTTGATCAGCTTCACTTTCCCATCTGTCTGGATTAAAGATGGTCGGGTTTGGCCAATATTCTGCTTGATAGTGAGCTGAAAAAATGCTTACCTAAAAAGGAAAAACCACATTGAAATAATACACCACGTCAAACAATTTCGTCCTATTGCAAAGAGTTATTGTTTTGAGAAGAAAATCAACAAAATGCAAAAATTGTCATTTTCAAAACAACCTTTAGCAACAACTGTAAAACCAATCTCACACATCTTAGCGAAACTGGCTATCAGTCGCATTCACTGTGCATATAACGAACGCATCAGATACAAGCACTTAGTCAATAACATCAAAGGGTATTTGCTTTATATGGGCACAATTATTGTATTTGGCAAATTAAAATGCGTCACTAAGCAAACAATGTTAATGGTAAGGGGAGTCTTTAAGATTTACAATGTCTACTTTTGAATATCGTACATCAAAAATACAAGGATTTATTCTCGAAATAAATAAATGAACTGCAGGTAATATGGTTACTGTCACCTTCATACCTACGTTAACTACATGGCACATATGCAAAGAAAAACCGCACGTACACACGGAGACACACACAGAGACAGAGAGACAGAGACAGAGAGACAGAGACACAGACACAGAGACACAGAGACACAGACACAGATATCAGAAAAAATCTGCCTACCGCAATAATGGCTCCCTTTGGTATCTTATAGCCAAGATATTCCATGTCTTCGGGAGCTTCTCTGTCAACACCTGGTGCTGGTGGATACATCCTTAATGTTTCCTTAATACACTAGAATTGAGAATAACTGGAAAATTGGGGAGGGAAATAACACTATTCATTTTTGACAATTCAATTTGAGCAGCGCGTACTTCAATTCTAACGATTCTGCGGGTGTACACCCCTTGTTTTGCTTCCCTTAGTTTTCCCTAGGTTCCGCTTGTTGATTCCGTTTACCATTCCTTCATATAAATTCCTATTTCTTTGGTTTGCTGTTTACACAGATGATGGACCCCAGGAATTGGGTCCGAAACGTCTGTTAATTGACATGTCTTAGTCAATATGAAAGTGTCTTAGGTCCTAGTCAATATGGAAGAATCTTAGTACCGGAATTGTTTAACAGAGAAATACAACATTATGACTATATTTTTCGTCGTCTTTGTTCTATGGCTCTAACATGTAATACAATTGGTATATTCAACTAAATATTGAGAAGTATGACATTTAACACAACACTATAACTAGTAAGCTGTAGATACTGAAGGTACATGCTCCGTCGCAATGGTACTGGTGCTAAGGGAGTCGTTACAAATGTTCAGAGAAAAATACGCTAATGCAGTGAGATATGAGTTTTACATGACTCAAGGAATATGTCAGACTCTATTTGTTCGAGCTGGCAAACTGATTATCAGTAGTATAACAAAATAATGAATATGTAACAACGTCAACACGAATAAATCAGCAAGATTTTTAGAAAGGGTATCTCCGAACTTGTTGCAAAATTTACTTTTCATTTACATTGGTGTTTTCCAAAGCTGTTTGGTTAAACCAGGAAAACTGTGAATTATCTAACATTGAGTAGTGAAATAAAAGACATACGATCAAACAAGGTCTATCAAAATCTATTGATCAAATGCAATCCAAATGAAATCATACCTACTCGCATTTTCCTTAAAAAGATGTCCTGAAGAACCTACTCAAGACGGAATTCTCGTCTGAAACATAATGGTTCTTCCAGTGAGACATGGTAAACAGATTTGAACCAAGTGCGGCAAAACCACTTTGCACACAACTACCAATTAGAGAATGTCGAATAGGTACAGTTATTGATGATAAAGGTGACGTATGGCTGAAATTACCTGCCCCATGTACTTCAATTTTGAAAGATCATCAAACTCCACTTCATCTTTGTCACCGAGAACATCATTGACCTCTGCCACCAACCTGAAGTAACCAAAGAAGTGTGGGGGAACAAAAACAAATTACAGGAAAACTAGTTCCCTCTTACTGAGAAATGTGCTAGCAACGAGCAAAATGCACCTATTCATGAGCGTTAAGTAAAAGGTTGATCAGACACAGGACAGCATTCAGAAATAGGCCATTTATGCGCTTCATTTATTTCGCAGCTCGGCAGCTACTACCATGCCTAATGTTATGAGTGGTGGTTATATGCTATGAGTGGTGGCAATTAGGCCAACGAACACTTTGAAATATCATAGCGCTTTTGTACGTAAAAGATCATTGTATCCTCATCTTTTATGCTACAGGCCTTCTCCTAGTTCTGGCAATGTAAACTCATTCGCAACAGGTCCCTGGAGCCCTACATTTACTATTAGTTTCTGAAAGTGCAACAACAAAACAATAAAAATGTGTGTAGCAATTTATGAAAGAAACGAATGAACAGACTGTGACCTTCTTTGAAAATAGCATACATTGTATATTATAACTGGCGTATGACGAGCATATTGTATCCAAATTATTGACAAAATATTAATCCTGTCCTATTCATACTCAATACTATTTATTTAAATATTTCACATACCTTTCCATGATATCAGAATGGGAAAGTAGTTCCAACATTAAAAATGATAGCGTATTGGCTGTGGTCTCCTGTCCTGTAAAGTCAAATAGGAAATATAATACAAAAAATCTGACAGTAAGGAAAGCCACAAACAATACTATCTATACGAAAAATCTATAAATCCAGTCATCAATTTTAAAGCTTCTAAAAGCAGATGAAAATGGTATCAACATGAATATGATATCATCTCTTGGGATCACTTACCGGCAACGCTAAAAGTTAAGCACTCATCTACAAGTTCATCGTCGCTTACTTTCCCATCAACAACTGTAAAGAACATCAATAAGAATGAGTGACGCATGTGAGAAACCATTTATCAGAACTTAAATAATGCTATCACAATCATAGCTATGCAGCTGAACTAATCTGCATCAAGAGAATATTATCCCTATAATATCGATAACATATACTGTACCAGACAACCTGACACAATATACTGAAAATATCAATAATGTCTATGCTGCAATCACCTGCTCTTTCTACTACCATTGACATGATGTCAGGTGGCAAAGCTTTTCCTTCAGCTAGCATTTTCTTCCTTTCAGCTATGCATTGACTGCCAAAATCTCGAATGTATTTTGTTGCTTCATCGAATTCCCTTTGTTTCCCATAGGTTCTAAAGTCAAACTGTTCAGAGGCAAATAAAGTTAGTTGGTAAAACTGGCAGACATGAGAAGCAAATTTAAGTGGTAGATATAGCGGTTGTGATTCAGATAGTAGACCTGAGAGATGATAGATAAGAGGGAGATATGACGTATGCGATGTATGTGGCAGATAGAAGGGATGTGATTTATGTGGTAAATTTGAAAGATGCGATTTAGATGGCAAGTTAGTTAGGAGATGTTGGTTAGGAGGTGAACTATAGGGGTGTGATGTTGGTGGTAGAAGAACTTTTACCTAACATGTGATACAAGAATTCAAGCAAAAATGATTGATCCCCAATACTTGAAGTATCAACACAGGGCAAGGTCGCATTGTAACACGGGAAAATTCTCATGCTCAATCCTATGACGTGTCAATTTTCACGTCATTATTTATACACTGCTATCAATCCTACACTTTCCTCTGCCACTGGGATGAAACAACATTGCAATCAATACTAACCCTCAAAAAAGGAGCTGCCATACGTTGAGTACATGATTTCCATACAATTGAAAACATCTTGTTTGAAGATTTTGTTAAAATTAGACAGTAATACAGACACAAAACTCACTTTAAGGAATGGGTTTTTGATCTTGAAATCAAAGCCAGCTAAAATTTTATCCGTAGATTGCAAAAATGTATCTTTTTCATCCAAAATTATGTTAAGGTTTAGTCCAAAGGCTGCCTGAAGTAGAACATAATTGAATTTTAGTTAAGAAGTAACTCAATGTATGACATAAACATCAGAGATAACTAAAGCATGTTCCTAATAATTAAAATTGCTTCAATCTGTCAATGGGCACTTGTTGATTGTCTAAAACGTATTCTGAATCATTTCTACTTGAATCAAATGCATAATGCTCTTACGTTTGAAGAGAATGCAGCAAATCACAAGGATAGCAGCAAACACTATCATGAGATGAAAAAAATCATTGACAAGCCCAATTGTACTGAAAATTTGATTAAACCTTTTATTAAATATACAGTCTAACTATTTGATTTCGAGAATAGATCTTGAAGTGTGGTAATCAGTTGCATATTCAATAAAAACAGAGAAGTAGATTAATGTATATTTAAATGCTCTTCCAAAGAAATAAAGTTGCAAGCAACTGAACAAGAAGTGAACAAAACGACTTTTAGTACACCTCTAATATAAAAATATTTACCGGCTAGCCCTAATGGTGTTCCAAAGAAACAAGAGGTTTGTCTACTCTTACAACCAAATTCAAATATACATTAGCACATGATTCAATCAAAGTTAAAAACTCTGACGGGAGGAATTAAACAACAATAGTACCTTTGCGATGACGTCAAGAGCAACTTTGTGCATTTCAGTCATCATATTTACGACAGTTTTCCCATCAGCAAGGCATCTCAATTTCCCTATGAGGATATTACCACTTTTGTTGAATTCAGGTATTAGTGATTTCAGGTATCTGTTAAGGAAAGTGCAGACTATCAGTAAACAGTGAAACACGTCAGATACACACATCATATCGTACTAAACAGATCTAGAAAAACACAATGGGATGATAGGGGACACGAGAAAAAAACACCAATGCCCACTTACGTTCTGTGAAATGCAGGGTTTATCATTTGCCTTCGTTCTTTCCATTTTGACTTGTCAAGTACCGTGACAAGCCCTTGTCCCATGCATCTGTGGATGCAAAATAGAAGCCATCCAATTGATACCAAAACCAAAAACAACTGAAAGTGATCTCTAAATAGCAGCTGCCACATACTATTCCAAACATATATATATATATATATATATATATATATATATATATATATATATATATATATATATATATAATAAGTCAAAGCCGCACTAACTTAGTATATAAATAAAACATAGAGAATTCAAAAATACTTTCTTCTGTTGTAAACGTTTCGATATATTATCTTCATCAGTACTAACATTACAATGATACGGGACCTACTTAAATTTCCTACATAACAATGGGGTGACAATAGGTGTTACCCAAGGGGATCCTGCTTATTAACAATTGTTCCAGTGGTAGAGCGTAATTCAGGGGAGGGCCAAAGCTGTGAAGAAAGAAACAATAGAGTGACAAGGTGTAGACAAATGCCATATAAGATAATTCTTATATGGCATTTGTCTACACCTTGTCACTCTATTGTTTCTTTCTTCACAGCTTTGGCCCTCCCCTGAATTACGCTCTACCACTGGAACAATTGTTAATAAGCAGGATCCCCTTGGGTAACACCTATTGTCACCCCATTGTTATGTAGGAAATTTAAGTAGGTCCCGTATCATTGTAATGTTAGTACTGATGAAGATAATATATCGAAACGTTTACAACAGAAGAAAGTATATTTTGAATTCTCTATATATATATATATATATATATATATATATATATATATATATATATATATATATATATATATATATATATATATATATATATATATATATATATATATATATATATATATATATATATATATATATATATATATATATATATATATATATCAGTTCAATGTAATAAGTTACACAGCACAAGTAGAATAATATTTGAAAACGAAGCAAGAATCACACTAAGACAGACACGGTAGCAACAAATGAGTTGTCTGTCTTAGTTTGATTGTTTCGCTTTCAAATATATATATACATATATTTAGATATATCTATGTATGTATGTATAATATATATATATATATATATATATATATATATATATATATATATATATATATATATATATATATATATATATATATATATATATATATATATATATATATATATATATATATATATAATGATGAACAATCTTTTTACATGTTAAGCAAAACTTAAACTAAAAGTCATAACTAAAAAGTATTTGGTCAAACCTCACTTTAAACATCATAAACAAAAATCCATATATTTTTGAGGCTTTTGGCAAGTCTTTCTTAACAAGAACATCCTAAGAAAAAGAGTCTTTGAGATGACATATACAAACAGAGCTACTCATAACAACTAAAACTATACCGACAATAACATCACTTACTAAGCAAAGTTATTCAACAAAATAATTAGGCAATTTCCCTTGTTTACTTCTTAAACACTAAAACATGTATACACAATACCAGTCTAATTTGCTCATTAAGAGCAACAAATATAAATTGCTCAGAATCTACCAATAAAGAATGGGAGCACCCATAAAGTATGGAACAGACTGGACTGGAAGGGATTCACAAACTGACAATGAAACTTATGAGCCCAAAGATAGAAGAAAATGTTACGAAGTCCCAATCTACCCTAAAATACAATTTCACAACCCCTAAAATACAATTTCACAACCCCTAAAATATAATTTCACAACCCCTAAAATACAATTTCACAACCCCTAAAATATAATTTCACAACCCCTAAAATACAATTTCACAACCCCTAAAATATAATTTCACAACCCCTAAAATACAATTTCACAACCCCTAAAATACAATTTCACAACCCCTAAAGTTTCTGGCTAGGAATTTTCTAAAAGCAAGGAAGAACGTATCAGTAGACAGAAAGGTAGTTGGTAGACCACGATGGTAGAAAGTGATAAGAGCATTGAAAATAACTCTGACAGTAGTGACTGGTGACTGATATTTCCCTGAATTTTTCTGAAATATCCTTTTCAACTACTCAAACGTTTTGGCAGCATGTTTTGTGGCAGCTCTAATAAATCTCATGGAACATACCTTGATTACTGCTACATCTTTCACCATAACAAATGGTAGTGTGCCAAACCACACACAGATAATAGGGCCATATTGGTCAAACCTGCAGAAGTTACAGACAATCGTACCGCATCACAAAAACAAAGGCAGAAAAACTGTAGAATTTAGGGTCAAGATTGGGAGCTCCTCTCGTGAGAACATGGAATTGCTTTAACACAACATAGGCTATTTGATCAAATGAAATGCAAAGCTTATCTGGGGCCAGTGCAACAAGAATACTTTAAATGCCTTTTTAATGCGGACCCATAAGTTTACAAACTTCAATGACGCAGTTGAGACAGAGAGGCATTTCCAGGGCCCACTTGAAATGAGTTAGCGTAATGGTCAAAAGTTTGCAGTTTTGGGTCACAAGATAGTGTTGTTTTTCAAACTGTTGTTCTGGGAAATACCACCATAAATTAGAGCGTAATGAATCGCAGCCAAAATGTTATTAACACATCCTAGAAAACTGTGCATACGTTAAAAGGTATGTAGATTCTTTTTCACATTTCCTACAAGTATTGGTGATATTTTGATATGTAGATGACTATTTCATATTTCTTTTGAACAGAGTCAATTTTACCACAAATAGACCTTAGAGCTGATTTGCACCATGTCAACATGAGGTGAAAATGAAAATAAATCTTGCTCCACCATGCAAACGCCATGAGAGAAACAAACGGGATACCAATCACTACTACTGCAAAATTACGATAAAGAGTGGACACAGTAACAATAACACGATTTGTGATGTGACCCATGGAATTTTCAAGACTCATGAAAGGGGGGGGGGACCAATTACTGGAGAATATTTTTTGATTTTAAGCCTAATACTATTCTTACACCATTTTTAAATTTTGGCAATTTTGAGCATTAATACTCATGTAGATTATACTCTTATTATGAAAAGTGTGTAACAGACACTCCCTAAAGAGTTGCTGAGTTGCATTACAGTGTAATGAGTCAGAGACCCAGCAAGTGAAGCTCACGCTTTTTTGTCTTCCTAAAGATAGCTCAAACAAGCAAGAAATCTAAGCCTTGATGAAGCTTGAGCCTTGCATTATTCTTAAATTAATCTTAAATTTAAGAGAATTCCAGCCTTGATATTCTCATAGACTATATTCTTACAAAAAAGTGTGTAGGTACAATTCATTGTGAAGCAGAGCTACAAACCAAAGCACTATTGTTGCGCATAAAACGCCTTGAATGAAAGAGAAGGAATGCCCTAAGGATGTGCAAACATACCCAAGATACCGTTCCGGCTATATCTTTCCAAATAATGATCATAGCAAATTTTTCAAACTACTTCCCTAGCCACTGCACAGTTGTTGTCATGAAGGTGGCAAATAAAATGTAATCTTCTTGTACACATACCACTTGCACATCACATTGTGAAAGAATCCATTATAAGCTTCTTTACGAACAGTTGGTAGGTTCCCCAACAAGAAACTAAAACAAAAAGCAAAACACTACACAGTCTACAATCATTTTACGATCATAAAAAAGGCTATGCAATGTTACGTCAGTTAGCATAGTCTTTTCGTGGTTTCGAAAAAGCGCCCCCATCTCGAGACATTCTCTCGGACAGCCCTGAAAATCGAAAGAGAAGCAAATTATTGGCATAATAGCAAAGGATGGCCAACTTTCATAGGGACAAAAGGATTACGGCATAAAAACTTTGATCCTACGATTATATATTGTTGCATCTTGTAGATCTATACTATGACCCCCGTCAGATTTGTGTTATTAACAGTTTTGTATTCTTGACAAAAGGACAGAGATCCTTTTGTCATCTATCAAATTTACCAAATGCCCAACCTTAGAGCCCTTATATATTCATCAGGGAGGCGGTAATGTTAAGGGGGAGGGAGAAAGGGTAACAAACAGAAAGGGAGGAGTAAAATGAAAATATTACCAAAATTGCCTGATTTGTTGAGGGAGATAGGAGAAATTCTGAAGGGAAAACAGGCACGCCGAAGCCAGGGGGCTGCAAGGGCTGCAGCCACCCACTTCTCTGCTAATGCATGATGTCAAGATTGAAGCATTCGATCCAAATAGCAAGTAGACCTCCTTTTCTCCGTAGAATTTATGTCTCTATCATTTTACCTGATCTAGTAACAATCTCTATAGAGTATAAAAGAGGTCCATTCAATTTTCTCACAAACATTTCAATGATATTATCTGCCGTTTTCTACCTAGTTAGGATGCATATCTATGTTCAAACAGGGCGTTTCCTATTGAATAATAGGGCGTGGTTCCAAAAATTTCTAAGGGGCTCTGCCAATGACTCCCTACTCCCTCCTCACTACTGTTAGTGGTGCATACTCCCAAATGGACTTGCAAGCTCATCCCCTGTCCCCTCTCAAAAATATGCTCCGGCGTCCCTGGAAAAGGAAGATCAAGAAGCTCCCTTTTCCACCCCCTGATTCATAAATTGGAGAGCTTACAGCTGTAGTCTCGCACCGCTAAATATGCTACGATTCCAGCATCTTCTGGTGTCATTCATTGGGGAAAACAGATGTCGTTTTCCGGGTCAAACCTGTGACAGCTTGCATCATTCAAAGCACTTACCAGCTCCTAGTTAAATACAGTTCAGTTGTTTGTGCATGTTGTACGACACTAAGGACTGATTTATACGTCGTGCTTTACTCGCGTCGAATCAATTGCTATTAAAATCGACGAAAGCGCGACTAAAGCTCATGAGTGAAATCCAATTCGATTTATACGTCGAGCTTCAGTTGCGCTTTCACAAGTGTAAGCGAAGCAGCTTCGCTGTGGAGTGGTGGCGGGAACTTTCTTTGTTTACACTTCATTGCCTTATAGATATAATGAATATTATCAATTAACCCTGCGGACTACAATAAATTGTAATTGATTCGAAGCGAGTTAAGCGCGACGTTTAAATCAAAGCCGTGCTTTGGTCGTGTAGCACGGCCTACTGAGTCGAGCTTTAGTCGTGCTAAGTATTTGACTCGAACTAAAAACAGGTCAAGGGCTGTTTTGATTTATACGCCGTGCTACACTCGGACCAAATCAACACTTAGAACTTTTCAGGTGCAAATAATTGATTCGACTCGAGTATAGCACGACGTATAAATCAGCCCTAAAGCTTGGTTTCCATATCGTCGTAAGCGACGGGGACGCGTCCCAGTCGCGTCCCAGTCATCGTGGACTCAACGGCGATGTATCGGAAACGTGCTCAAAAGTTGAACTCATCTCAATTTTTTTAGCTCTACTGGGACGTCGGTGACACTTCTGGGACATCGGGGTCATAACGACAAAAACGTCCCATAT
Organism: Mastigias papua; assembly: GCA_964019165.1. Classification (NCBI taxonomy): domain Eukaryota; kingdom Metazoa; phylum Cnidaria; class Scyphozoa; order Rhizostomeae; family Mastigiidae; genus Mastigias; species Mastigias papua. The sequence continues at coordinate 10,413,063 of OZ025283.1, read as the reverse complement.
ATCGTAAGCGTCCCAGTAGCACCGCCGATGGAATAACTGGGACGTGTCCCCGACACTTATGACGACATAGAAACCAGATTTAAGTTTACACACAGGCAGGCAGAGCAAAAACAAAATACAGGATATGAACTTATCGACTTTCATAGATCTCAAAAATTCAGTTTGAACTGTTTAAACTGCTCGAGTCGTCGAGCACCTACTTTCTATAAGCTGCTTCTGAGATGACGAAGATTCAACCAACAATACAAAAAACGATTTCAATAGTGGTTTCAAATTGTTCCCTCTGTTGTTGTCCGCAAGAAAGTACTTGAACAAAAACATTTTAGATATGTGGCATCGAAAATCTATAAAACATGCATAAACAGACGAGGGGGTAACATATGCATTTGCAACTTTGAAAATCCTGTACTATCATCACAGTTTCAAGCTTGCAATATCCTGCACAGGCTTTGATATGGAGCTAACTTCCATCTACAAAGCAGTAAAGCATACACTTATAAAGAGAGGGTCATCTCCTGGTTCTGATACGTATGGCGATTACTCAGCACTTTTCGTATCAGTAGATAAACAATCCTTTACTTGTACCAACAACTACAGAAATCTATCAAACAACAAACAAACCTGTCCCTTGGATGCCCTGGAATGTGCGCATACTGACGATGGATATAAGCAGTGCGTATGCAAAACAGCCCACATACCAACAGAACTATAAATACCAAACCAAGAAGTATTTCACAAAACATCTTACATTTCGCTCCGCCTCTCGCGAAACAAACTCACTACCGTTTGCGATTTCGTAATATATGGTAACGATTTCTCAACAGTTCACACGTAATGAATAAGAGGCTGACAGATCACTTCGTGAGGTATTGGGTATACCACCCATGGGTATACCCCAAGAAAACCGAACAGCCGTATTTCCTCCAAAAAGCGCCTGGATGCGTTTTAAACAAAATTCACCTGGTTGACTGGCTTCAAACAAGTAAAATTTGGCAATCTTCACTCCCACCTACTGATAGGTTTAAAGGCAGCTTTTCATACACTGTGGTATGGGCTCTTTAGACATTTCTTGCCACGCATTCAGTATCCACTGCCACGATGGATCTTCTCTCTGGTCAGGCACCGCGGAACAGGGGGGGCTGGGGGGCTATAGCCTCCCCACTTTTTTCGACAATAAACAATACTGTTTCAAAGAGGTCAAAAGAATTCGCTAATGATTGATTACTGTAGTTTTTCCGGTACTCAAAGGCGTCTGAATTGAGCACTAGTATTGTGCTGCAGAGACTACTTTTTGTTAAATCGTGACGTCAATAATAGAGTAATATAGCCACTTCGCTAAATTTTAGCCCCCCCCCCCCACTTTCAGACTGCTCCGCGGTCCCTGCTGATAATTTCAGATTTCCTGACTCTGTTCTGTCACTATGGCTCTGTCAGCGAGTTAATATAAGTTGATACTAGCCACTAACCGTATTGCTTCTGAACCTCTGCTGTGAACGTTTTGTTCCGACTTGTGTCTAGGGCTTGTATGTATTTTTGCACCCTTCGATGGTTTTCTTCTGGGGGGGCACTTTTTCGAGGGTGTGCGCTTTTCGCAATAGCAACTTTGAGCAAAAGTGATACTTTTTACACCATTTGTCCGTCAGCTTGCATTTTAAGTAAATTAATCGATAGCATTAGTAAATTTCAACGTATCAGCTTTCATTTGAGAACTTTTACGATGGCATACTATAAAGAAAAGCTCTGTCCTTTTTACATCAAACACAGAAGATATGAGCAAAGTCTCTGCTGCTAAGCCTCCTTGTAAAGAAGTCGATCGATATTCAGCCATATTGAAAACCCCTCGTAAGCATATACAAAAAATAGATTTGAAACAGAGACTACAGAATTCGTGGGAAAATTTGATATAAAATATGAGAATTTTTCTGAGAGAAAAGTTCGGTCAAAATTGAACTGAAATATTCCAGACAGGCATATGTTTCTGCGATCGAGAGAATACTGGAACTATACGCGTTTGAAATAAGTCTGTTTTCGAACTTAATTTCGTATTTTTGACAGAACAAGTAACACTTAACGTAATCGAGGTTTTGCGAAAAAAGTTTAGGCTAAGAATGATGGTCTAGATCACGAATGCACCATCCATGATGAGGCCTTTCTTTATCCAGAGAATGCTCAGATAACCAGTCTATTCTTTTCTTTTCTATTTAATGGTTTTCGGACTTCCATTAATGGGAATGGGGGTGTAAAACGATAAGTAACTGGTGCATAAACAGAAAAATAGTTGTCTATTAAAATACCTGTAGACTCTAATGAGGGACGCGTTTAGAAACCCTTTTGCAAGCAGTGCTAGTAAATTTACGCATGCGCACGACCACTAGGTATTGCGTGTCAAATATCCCAGTTAATGAACGCATTTTTTCGTTTTGCTGAGCTCTTCTGTCTTCCTTATCCATGAACCCCCTGGGGTGGATGAACTTGTCACGAGAAGGACAGTTATAGGAACTCTCTCGATAGATACATATAGCTGGGCATTGAGGTGATCATTGAGCTTAGATGGGAATAATGCTCTGAAAAAGTTTCAGTCACTAAGATGAGACAACAATCTACCCATATTGATAAGCACTGTGATTTTGCAGATATCATTTTATCGTCGGCAATGGCACAAAGACCCAGCAAACAGTGCCAGTGATATCCCAGCACAATGCAATACAATCCTTCAATGCATGAGCTTCTCAGATCAGATTTGAGTACTAATTCGGGTGTAATCACAAATGCTGTGAGAAATCATCCCAAAGTAATTCAAACATGATTATGTGACCTAGTCAACATTAGAAGGAAATAAAATTTCAAGAAGTTAATACTGGTTATAGGTAGTGACTACATAGCTGTTTTGATAGTTTCTTATAACAATTGATTGACATTACATTGATTGACGTAGATAGGTAGGAACGCATGGACATCACTTTGCATAGACATAAATTGAAGTACAACGACGCAGTTCCCGCCACAGAAGTAAGATTATTTAGAATTTTTAAAGTATGTAATAACCTTCATTTCTATGTAATATTCATTTATCATTCCTTTAATTTTATTAGAACTAGAAACTTTCATAATTCATTGTAGATCGAATAAAATAGTGAGTAGAAGAGATTTATACGATTTGTGGCGTCTAATGGAAGTATTTTTAAAAGAGCAAAACAATAGCTACAGTTCAGGGGATACTTTGAAACTAATAGAGTAAATGCCCACTCTGAACCCCAACTAGGTATTTCCCGCACGTTTTCTCATAGGTATTACGTCTACAAAGGACAGATACCTAATATCATACTTATAAATGGACAGGAGAAAACTATGTCCTCGTTAAATCTCTTGTAGGAATAGCAAGGAGCCGTACCTATCTTGTATGAAGTGCTCACGTTGCAACTATAAACTCAAAATATACCACACACTCTTTTATCATCATGTAACAACCATATACTTGCACCAAACATTACAAAAAAAACATAAAATTCTCAGTCCCGACATCAAAGCAATTTTCACCTATATGTTTATCAACGACCACTATTAACCACACTAACACAACGTTATATCTTTAAGGCAATAAATTAGCGTCAAAACTGCTGTCCTTGGGCCCGATGATTGTTTTCTACAATCAGGAGAATATCACAAGAACTTTGAATACATATTGAATAGACAGAATTAGCCAATAGCAAAAACATAAGTACCAAACTCACCTTTCCCATGCTCTTTCTCTAATAAGACGCTGACGGCAGGTGGACTAATGAAGGGCCTTCACAGTACTGCTTCTGAGCATCTACAACCTACATTTTCATTTGTTCGGGGTCTTTTTATCACCTGTAAAGGTAAAGGTAAAGGTGAGTCCCATGTACGATTCCGTACGTTGGGGGAGTGGCCATTAGAGGGACACTTATCTTGAGCGCCGGCAAAGTGAGGTAGGGTGGCCAGTTCCTTTTCTACCGCCTTTAACTTCCCCAGTGTAGCCACCAGGTACCCATTTATTGCTGGGTGGACAGTGGACGAGCATCCCACCATGATCTGAGGGTTCGGCTCGAGCCATCGATGTTTTGCTCAGCAGTCAAGCGCTCTAACCACTTGGCCACTCGCCCATTTATCGCCTGTACTAGAACAATAAATAAAATATCTGAATATCATTGCTATTTGCCATTCAATTTTAATACGAAATACCTGTGGTAGTGTTGTGCGTTTACATCACTTTACAACGCAGACTTGAAAGCAGCCAATGACTTTTCATGCTATTGATCATGTGATCCATAACAGTAGCAAAGCAAGCCTACCTCGAACTGACACTCACTCCTAACATACAGTGCCCAATGTGTAATGTGTAGCTCCTAATATATCTCAAAAGATGTCTTAAGCACCATTTGGCAGCTCCTCTCACAACTCCTGTATACGTCATACAGCAGTCCACCTTCTACTGGCATACATCGATGAGAGCCAAAAAGCTGCTAAGATTTTTCAAACAAAGTATCAAAATGAAACGACTGATGCAGCACTATTACATTACCTCAAAAATTGTTCTGAGCTAGAATTTTTAAGAGTCACGCCAAACAGGTCATCGACCTGCACAATTCTCAGTAGAAGACAATGAATACACAAAATAGAAGAAAGGTACAAATCCAAATTTCAAATAAATACAAAAACAATTTATCAGTGTTTTAATGCCAATGAGAAAGAAATGAAAGCTCTGTAAGGTGTATTTGATAAAACCAACTACAAAACATACATCTAGATAAATTGGAAACGTTTTCAAAATTCAAGAACTGTCTCCTTCATGTTCACGCTGTCCTGACGAGACCATCCTTCACTCGCAGAGTAACAGGAACACCATCTTTGGGCCGCATGGTGACTGCTTGTGCGATTTCAATCTTCGTGTTTGGAAGAAGCTTCATCTCAAAACTTTGGATCAGTTTTGCAAGAACTACCTTTGCCTCAAACTGAAAGATAGAGCACAAATACTAAGCCAATTAACTCTGGAATATCACGATATCGAATGAGCTACTGCATATACAACCTGCGAGAACATGGAACAACTTGTCGGTTCAAAAACTCCAGATTGGTTTACACAGAGTTTGTGGGAATAAGCAATTATTCATTTGCACCCTTACTTCAACATTTGATGTATTCAGTATCATCGATCTATGCTTTTATGTAAAGATACCAATGCTAAAGAAAAATATTTCAAAAAACAACTGCCACTTGAGCAAATACATGTACCGCAAAATGACTTGAGACCTGGATCATTTTTGCAAGCATTCATTTCTACTTACTTTCTGAAATTTCACACCGACACACAACAGAATATCTGAGAATTGAGAGTGACTCTATGCCAAAACGTTTGCAAATTATTGTAATCAGAGGCATGGCCAATCTGACTAGGTATTAAAAATATGATGATCTTTTTGATAAAAGAACATGACAACCAAATTTCACTTTTTTTCTGTCATTTTGCGGCAGCTGAAGTACACAAAACATTACAAATTACATACCTTAATGAAGACAAATGTCATTTTTGAATTTGCATATTATAGTAAAAATTAATGTACATGGTCTATTCATAAAAAGAACAGTCATGACACATCATAATCTTACACAGATGAACAAGCATTATGTCCATCATAGCACATATGACTGGCTTCACATATTAGAGATGCACACATACAAGAATGCCACCACCTTAATCATCTCCTCCTAACTAACCTACGATGTTAAATCAGATTACTGACCTCAGCAAAAAATCTGCCAATGCAATTCCTTGTTCCAGTGCTAAAAGGCATGTATGCTTGTGTAATTCTGAAAACAAATTTTGAATAAAATTAAAGTGAGTCTTATTTCGCATTCAAACATACACAGGCATATAATGCGCACGGCAATAGAATAGTTTATAGTGAATTCCATTCAAAAGACAGAACATTATAGTGCTGTTTGCTGTTTTCAGATCTTCACCATCAGCATTGGTCATGTCAAAGGTGAAGTCACAAGTGAATCTTCTGTTCATTCTTTCATCCTATGTCGAAATATAAGCCAGTGCCTGAATTAAGTTTATCTCTCTGCCCATGAACCAATCGTACAAATAAGTAGGAAAGGCTGTGAGATATTCCCAGTATATGGATATCTCTTGTAGGGAGGAGGTTTCAAGGATCTCTTACCCTGGGTTGTGTTCAGCCTCGCTTTCCCATCTGTCTGGATTGAACACTGTCGGATTTGGCCAATATTCTGGGAGGTAGTGAGCTGCAAAAATGCTTACCTAGAAAGACAAACACCACAAAGCTTATACCAAAAGCTCAGATTATAAGGAAATTTATTTTCTTCAAAGATCTGTTTCATGGAGCTATGATTTAGATCAAACCTAGCTCTGTGCGCCTCTGAATCTATAGTAAATTATCAAAGCTGAAACAGCGGCTTCTGCATGGGCAATTTTCGGGTCCCTTTTTGTGAAATTCAAGTTATCTTACTTTTACACGCTTTATCTCGAAAATTCAAAAGCAGTGCCTAATACTAACAATAATAGCATAAATGACGTAACTAGGAGTTATTAAATCTTTAGCTGAATGAAAACAGTTACCACAAAAGGCTTTTTCCTATGCATAAAAGAAATTACATTAACAAGATACCACTTGACAAGCTACTTTACAATACTACAAGGATAATACCAGGGGGTGCAAAATATCATGACTACCCCCTGGCCTTTAAGGTACCCCTCTGGTTGAAAACTAAATTAAATCGATAGTTTGTGCACAATATGTGGCACATTGATCACTTGGATGTTCGACCAGAGGAGTACCTCAACAAGAATTTAAATACAACAATTAAGCAAAAAGAGAATATCTGGAGAGAAGATTAAAAGATTATGATACTAGGTCATTTAAAACGTTTGGAAGTGTGAATATATTCCAGTGTTGCTCTGAGACAAAAGGTTTGAGTGCACACGTGGGCATTTCTAAGAATTTAATTTGTATATATATATCTATAAAAAAAATTGTCCTTAGATATAATAAACACGCCGATGAGTCTCGAAAAGTCACATTTCTCATAGCGTATATGGCAAAATATCAATACAATAATTTGATTGCACGTACGTAAAAAAGCACACAAGCGCAGATTCATAAATATGTGTAAAAGAAGAAATCTGCTCACCCCAATGACGGTACCTTTAGGTATCTTGTAGCCGAGATATTCCATATCTTCGGGAGTTTCTCTATCAACACCTGGTGCTGCAGGATACATCCTTAACGTTTCTTTAATACACTGAAATTGAGAATAATTGGCATTATTGGAAAAGAAAATAATACTATTACAATGAATTAATAGCGGTGCTTGCTTTTACTAAGGGATACTGTATGGCGAGCAGTAACGGGAACGATTTTGCCGTTGTTGTTGTCTCAGCTAGGGTTCCTAGTCTTTCAAAATTATTTACGTATCCTCTTTTGGGGTCAAATGTAAAATGTGCTTAAGTATTTATTCATGTTGAATAGTTTTATTTATAAGTAGTATTGTATTTGTTATATTATTAGATGTATTTAGGTATATACGTTTAATCCCAGGGAGTAGTGATGGTAATTTGCTCTCCATGGGTTTTGTCCTTGTACTCTTAGCTTCCTAATAAACGGGGGGATGCTTATTAATTTTTCATGTTTTTCCCACTCCCCGGAGCTTAGTAGGACCCTCCGTTTATTAACTTTCAAGGAATGACAAATGGTTTTCTCCTTAAGAAAAGAAATTTCTTCTTTCACCAAGTGATAGTGCTTCTTTCACTAATTGAAGGTGTATTTTGATGTTTGTCAGAAGCGCAATAGACGGTTAAATTGTCATTAAATTTTAGAAATATTTCCGATCCCCCCGTTTATTAAAACCCCCCCGTTTATAAGGTTTTAGAAACATGTCCGATCCCACCGTTTATTAAGTCCCCCCTTTTTTATTGGGAACCTAAGAGTGGTGTAGTTTAATAGTTCGTAAGTAGTGTGTTAAGTAATTTCTTGTTGCAAGTTTTTACTGCACTGAATTGGAAAAGAATAAATTAATAGAACAGATATGTTTTAGGGATTAAAATGAGATCCAAAATTTAAAATGCATAATAGCAAAAGATACAAGGGTGCCCTGTCTAGAAACAAAATAGACGTATGATTTACCTGTCCCATGTACTTCAATTTTGAAAGATCGTCAAACTCCACTTCATCTTTGTCACCGAGAACATCATCGACCTCTGTCACCAACCTGAAGTGAAGAATACCGTGTGGGAAATACAAGAAGGCTGACAAAACTGGCTTTCTAATAGTTCCAATTAAGCTAGCAATGAGCTATCACTTTCTCTCTAAAACAACTCACCATGGTAAACGGCGATGATATTCAGAGTTCGAAAAAATATCACTTTCAAGATACCCTCAACATTCTTCAAAATGTCGCAAATCTATGTATAAACGTAAGATATTATGAAGAAATTTGCAAAAAGTCACTCCTAAAGTATACTGGGAAAAGATGAAATGAAAACAGTATGCTTACGTGCTGCTTATGTCATCATACTACACCAATATGCCTCCCCTCTCCCCGAAACTAAACATACGCGTTTCCGAAGATCCCTTCACCCTTCCCTGATGACGTAATATCTGAACAGTCTCCAAGTGAGAACATGTTCTATTATACTATGCTGAATCAAAATATATGATATTAAACGTATCATTATGATATTATACGTAATATTTTATATTCACTGAATTGCAGGAAAAAGACAACTGCTACATAATATTGATACTGCAAAAACTAGAAAATCCGGATTGTTATGAAACAACACTGAACATTTGCACTAAATCCACAAACACAAAGGTGACCGAGTCAATCGGGAAATTATGACACACAGAGACGTTTCATATACCTTTGCATGATATCAGAATGAGACAGTAGCTCCAGCATCATAAAGGATAATGTGTTTGCTGTGGTTTCTTGTCCTACAGTATCAAATAAGAGCTAATATATAACAAATTTATCAATACAAAATAGCACAAACAATGATCAGATTATGACAAACCACAAAGATGATAATCAATTGTAAAGCATCTAAAAACAGTTTAAAATGTTCTTCCATCTCGTGGGATCACTTACCGGCAATGCTGAAGGTTAAGCACTCATCTACAAGTTCATCGTCGGTTACATTCCCATCAACAACTGTAAAGAATATATATCAATAAGAATGAGTGACGCATGTGAGAAACCATTTATCACAACTTATAATGCTATCACAGTTATAGTTGTGCAATTGTATCAATCTGTATAAAGTGGATATTAGCCCTATAATATCGACAACATATACTATACAGTACTTCCTCGAATATCCAGTCGCTATTGGACACAACGTTTCTAAAAGGGCGTCGGATAATCCAGAATTGCCGGTTAATCAAAATTACGCTTGCTTGTGGACATGATCCACAAGAAAAAGAGCTAAGATAATTAGAAAGTGTCCTTATTATGCACAAGTAGAATTGTTATTGTTCTATTCCTTAAACTTATATTTTAAAAAAGGGACATCCTATTCGTCAAGCTTGTCGAAGATTCCCTTGTTCAAGGTTTGGGTGACAATGGCACTTTTTTGCAGACCTTTTCACAAACTTTGAACTTACCGTCGATGGCCAAAACTACTCTTTTTCGAGTAGCATCCGAAGAGGACGAAGAATCCATTTGGTTTAAGTTGCAAATAACACTTTATTTTCATACACAGAAGGCTCAGAACGCTTCAATGAAATAATGTTTAGCGCCAGGGCCACAGCCGGATAATCGAGGGACGGATAATAGAGATAGGTTAACCGAGGATGTACTGTATCAGATAACCTGATACAATATACTGAAACTATCTACAATGTGTAAACTGCAATTACCTGCTCTTTCCACAACCATGGACATGATATCAGGTGGCAAATCTTTTCCTTCAGCTAGCATTTTCTTCCTCTCGGCTATGCATTGACTGCCAAAATCTCGAATGTATTTTGTTGCCACATCAAAGTCATTCTGCTTCCCATAGGTCCTAAAATCAAACTGTTAAGAGAGAAATAAAATCATCGACGGCAATAACAAGAAACGAGCAGTAATGTTACTTTATGATGTCGTTCCATGGTGTCTTCATTTTAGTATGCTAGGCCTATTTGAACAAATACGCTCTTCACCACTTTACCCAATATTACAAAATGCAAACTGTGATTGGGAGATCTATGCATAGATCACCATAAAATAATGATTATTATATTATTATATTATTGATCATTATATTACTATCATATTGTTATTCGCCATAGCTATGGCGTTCACTTGCTTAGTATGCAGAGCAAAATTTCCATCAATACGACATGAAGCAAGGACATATTGTAACAAGGGAAGAAGGATTAGAAGGAAAAGGATATCCTCTCCTTGGAGTTATCATGCATGATCTCATAAAAATACCTTCTGCAATACATACATCTAGAGTGTTTACACTTTCCTCTGTCATTGAGATATAACAGAAGTGCATTAAAAATTTCACATCACAAACCTTTGCCATGAGCTGTCATACGGCGCTACATAAAGAATACTGTGATTTTCTTTTACAAATTAGGACTATGGCACATTGCAACGAAGGAAGATCAGGAGAGAAACGAGATTTTCTCTGCCATTGAGATGAAAAAAGCATTTCCATGAATACAGCTCCTAAGAAATAACAGGGGTCGCTATAACCCTAGTAAATGCTCCCTTCGCCTATTCCGAATCTCTTCCTTGTACAGATTGTCAGTAATAGAAAAAAACATACCAAACTAAAACATACCGTGTAGAATGGATTTTTGATTTTGAAATCACAACCAGCTAAAATTTTATCAGCAGACTGCAGAAAAGTATCCTTCTCATCCAAGATTATATTGAGGTTTAGTCCAAAGGCAGCCTGAATAAAACCGAACTGGCAGTAAGAAATACCTGAAAATATCGTTGATGTCACTCACAAAGTAACTTAACATGCAAATTGAAAGTAATGGCGTGTTAACCACTCATGAGCATATTTCTCAATTGTGTAGAACTTAAGTAATTTCGCTCTTTCAAAATTTAGGGCTGCAGCCCCTTTTCACTGTAAGATTAGCTTCATGCTAAACTAAAACAAAAAATTTAATAATGCCGACAGTACTAAGTTCCTTCAAACATGGTAGGTTCGAAAGAGTTGCAATTGGTGCAAAGTACTCAGTAGATAATCAGCAATGAAGCCTGCCTCGTGTTCAAACAAAACAAAACCCTCCAGTCAACCTCAGTCCGGTTGCAATGATTAAAACGTCTTTCATTTTGTTAGTAGACAAATTGCCAAGTAGGTAGCTAGAATTTTGGACTATCTGAAATAGTCAAGACAACACGTTGGCTCCGTACCCTATAAGAAGTGGAAAAAAGTTCCAAAATGACAAAAAAGCTCTTCAGAACCTTTAATTATCGCGTTTCTATCAATCAGACGAAAGTGGTGTCAAATTGTCCTGAGAAATACATTTTTTAACTTTAATAAACAAAATAACGACAAACTTTACTTTCTTCCAGATATTGTAAAATGTGAACTAATAGAAACACAAGCAAGGCCTAGGGTGCCATATGGTTCCATCAAAATTCCCTGTAACATGCGTACAGAAACAAGAAAATTTGTTCCTCCCTATATCGCTCATAAAAGACAGAGCTGATACATTTCGCAACTGCCTCTATCACAACTACACATCTTCAATAGTTCATCAAGCTATTTCTTTACACTTTCTAATCATGTAATCAGTTTCCAATATTTAAACTGGCAAAACGTATAGTATCTCTAGATGTAGTAATATCATACCAGCATCATAATCACTTCTAACCCTAGCAACGAGTGCCACATGTTCAGTGCAACACTCTTACTCTGTACAACTCAGCCCTTGACTAATCAGCTAAAAAGTATGATTCGATTCGACGACAGAGAATCTCAAGTAAGGTTGCAAATCAAATATTTTGAAACGGGAGTTCAACAAATAATGTTAAGTGCAGCGACAAAAATAAAGCAACAACGGACAGAACGAATACTATCAACGCAATGTTACAATATTGGGTTACATTTGCATCTGAAATGCCGAGAGATATTATCAATACAACTGAAGAACAGTGCAATGGATGAAGTACGGATATTACTTTAAATCAATACCTTTGCAATGACGTCAAGAGCAACTCTGTGCATTTCAGTCATCATATCTACAACAATTTTCCCATCAGCAAGCCCTCTCAATTTCCCTATCAGGATATTCCCACTTTTGTTGAATTCAGGTATCAGTGATTTCAGATATCTGTAGAGGAAAGTACAGGCTATCAACATCAGAAAACAAACAACACCAAAGTCACACATCATATCCTACCAAACAGATCTAGAAAAACACAACACGAGAAAAAAGCACCAATGTGCACTTACGTTCTGTGAAATGCAGGGTTTATCATTTGCCTCCGTTCTTTCCATTTCGATTTGTCAAGTACCGTGACAAGCCCTTCTCCCATGCATCTTTGAAGGCAAAGTAGAAAGTATATACAATGCAATACAATGAATGCTGTCAATTGATACCAACTACCAAATTTTCAATGGCATAGAATTTGAATATAACAGTCAAAAGTTGAATCGATGTAATGTTTAATGTCTAGAGTTATATTCGAAATAGATTTGGCACTAAAACTTTAAATTTGATTTTCATAATATATGGATATCAGGAAGTTATCAGGGTAATCAAAACGATACGAAAAGGAGCAATTGTGGTGATGATCTAGCACGCACTTGTAAAACAGAAAGAAATGACTTCACAAATCTCATTTGCATACATAAATATAAATATAAATATAAATATAAATATAAATATAAATAAATTAATATATACACATAAATACTTAAAAAACATACACTTCAGTTACAGAATAAGCATATCACATGATGCAAACGATATAAAGACAAGTGATTACTCCCTAGGGGTTACAAGTGAATCAATTGTCTTTATATTGTTAGCACCATGTAGCATGCTTATTCCCTACCTGAAGATGGTTGTCGAAGCAATCGAAACATGTTTTACAAATTGAAATCAATTGTCGTTTTTCTAAGGTTTATTTCTCATATATTACTGCTGAAAAACTTTGGTAATATATATATATATATATATATATATATATATATATATATATATATATATATATATATATATATATATATATATATATATTCAAAACAACACATATCCATTTATGTATCCATGCATATCATACAAAGAGAGTTTCCTCTAGCGTTTCACATTAAATCAAAGTTAAAACACAAATAAATATCAGTGGTCAAACCTCACGTTAAACATCATAGACAATAATGGATACACTTTCGATGCTTTTGGCAAGTCTTTCTTAACAAGAACGTCCTAAGAAAAATGCTCCATAAGTAAATCTCCCGTAGATTAAATTTTCACAAATGAATACATTTTGGTGTTGATGTGCCGATAAGGCATTAACAGAAGTTCAGTTTAATATGCTACTTAAAAAACAAATATAGATTGTAGATAGTCTGGCATATGCAGATGTTAAAACCACTGAAATATACCTTGATTACTGATATATCTTTCACCATAACACACGGCAAGATTCCAAACCATACACATACGATAGGGCCATATTGGTCGTACCTACAGAGGTGGCAGACAATCAAACAATATAAAAAAGGCAAAACCGAATCTCAGATAGGAAACATCCTGATATCAATCTTTGAATAAAGGGATACAGCTCAAACTATTGTGGCTACTTGGGAAAACACTGCATGCATTGGGGATCTGGAAATATAGTAGAAATGGTAACTACAGATCTGTACCTCAAGTAAAAAGGTGCTGAAAAGTTGCCCAGAATTAACACAGACAGCATTATGTCTCAACTATGATTATGAGTTAGAAGATATTTGCATGAACCGTAGAAGAAACACAATGTTCAATCATCTTAAAATCCATTCAGTAGTCCAGCTAGGGCAAAAAAATTTAAACTTGCAAGATTAATTCAGTAGGTAGTAATCTCCAGGCCTCCAAAACCCATTTAAACATCTGCTTTCTTGAAGGAGGCCCTCATATTTCCATGACCAGAGACTTTATGTTCTTTTTGCACATGATGTTGCCATGCATTTCCTTCAAATTGCCCTTCATTAGTTTGTTCCAGTCTAAATATATTGCCTAAACAAATCTGATACAACTTGGGTCAATGCGGCCTTGATTCAGAATTGAACTGTATAGCAAGTAGACTATACCATTGATGAGCAAGATATGCATACTAGCATACCATCCAAATAGATATGATACTTGAGTCCCATGTTTTGAAGTATCCCTAAGTGAAAATATTCAAAAGTGGCAATGTATAGGCAACAACAATGGTGCTGAAACAGAACCTTGTGGTAGTGCACAACTTGGTACCTCCCTCTATGTCACTACTTCTTTCAGTTTTCCCATCTGAAGGCAATCATTCAGGTATGACTTAACCCATTCCAGTGCTATCCTTTGAGCAATGCATCTTTCTTTTCCCATATTAAAAGAAAATTGTTGTTGACCAATATGGATCTGTCTGTGTGCTGGCTATAGGGGATCAAACAGCACAGTTCTGCTCATATGCTCCACCAATTGACTGGCAATCACACTCTCTATTAGTTTAGAAGCATACAGTAGATTCAAAATGGACTTAAACTGGGCTTTAACACCTCAATTCAGTTTTTGACACCTCAAGTAGTTTCAAAAAGATCTAATGAAGAGCCATAGTGGGGTATGAATTAAGTACAAATCATTGTGAAGTAAGCTCTAGTTGTTCCAAGTATTGTTCCTGCTCTGTTATGAATAATGAAGGGCACGTTGAATTGCTCAAGCTATGTTCCCTCACATTACATGGTTATTACATAGTTGTAAGCCTAAAGGTAAACAAGGAAATTAATCTGTCTGCAAACATACCACTTGCACAATATGTCTTGAAAGAATCCATTAGAAGCCTCTTTGTGAATTGTGGGCAGGTTTCCCAGCAAGAAACTAAAAACATGACATTCATTTTACTCACAGGTATAGAGGTGCCCCTTCAGACAGGGTGATCTTTACAGAACACACCACAATACAAACCTACAAATTGACTGTAATTAACCTAGCTACAAGAAATAATACACACATTTTGTTAAGCTGTTGAAGGAGGGCCTCAACATACACTTAGCCATTCAAAGACCTAGTTTCACTAAAACAGAGACATCTGTCCACTATTGGCAATCCCATACTGAGTATTGGAGTTTTGTCTTTGGAAACTTTAGTTCAGATGCTCTATATTAAGATTCCTGGAGTTCAGCTGGGGTGTTTTATGAAAATAATTCACTTATATTGTGGAGCCAACTCATGCAGAAATGTGAAGTCCATACTCATCTTTATAAAAGCCAGCTAATTTTTGCAGAGGCTAAATGTAGTTAATTTTTGTTATAGTCTTAAGGTCAAATGTTTTAAAAATGCTCTTACTTATGAGTGATTTTCTGCAAACATTTGAGAAACTGCATGCAGCATACAGTGTCTAAAACATTCCACTGAGCTACTTTCAAAAGTAAAGTAACAAATGCTGATGCTTATTAACAACTTCATAAGAATTTGCTTGCTAAAAGAATGCTAGCAACTGAGTGCTTGCTAAAATTCTCATCTGAAGCTGAGAATATTCTAGCAGCATTCTTAATTTTTCATGTATCAAGCCTCAGTGTTCTCATAAAGTGTATGATACTAGAGTAAATAACAATTGCAATTAATGGAATGGTAATTCTCTGCCATATCACATCAGCCCCATACAGAACAATAATAAAGCTGCTGCTCCACAATGCTTGTCCACATAGCGTTACCATGTGTACACATAGAGCCCAGCAAACTTGAAAGTTCCCATAGGTTTTTTATTTGAATATTGCAATCAACATCTTTCAGCACTTTCATAAATTTATAGGCACGTTGCATAGAATTCGAATGCACAGATCAGCTCTCAGATGGGAATAATAACGGAAGTAAACAGAAGTCAAACTTGTAATTCGCGCCAAAACCACGGCTGCGTGTCCACTCTTTAATGTGCAGTGCAGAGAATAACAAGCAGCCTGATTACATAAATATGCAAAGGCCCCTCTGTACAAATAAGAAAGGCCTATACATTCACACGGGGGAAAGCTAATTGGTTTTTGAATACTACATACACGGATTACATATCGATTCGCTTGGTAAATCTTCCCATTCTTGAAATATGCTACACCTTTGAGTTCATCACGATTCATATCAATAATACAACACTAGGTAGCTAGTTTATTCTCAAATACTGCCTGTTGCTCATGTCGTTTAAGCCATTCCCCCACACTTTCCTAGATGAATTCGAAACTAATCAACAAACCTGTCCCTTGGATGCCCAGGAAAGTGTGCGTACAGACGATGCATATACGCAATGCGTACACAAAACAGTCCAAATGCCACCAGAGCTAGTAATATCAAAACGAGAATTACTTCTAGAACCATCTTGCAACCAGCCTTGTCTCTCGCTCATTAGCTCACATCAAACAAGCCATTTTGAAATTACATCTCATTAGTTAGATGCCATGAATAAGAGACACGCCTCACTTTGTACTAGTGGGCGGCCCCAAGTAAACAAAGTATGTCACACTAAATATAGTTTAACCAGAACATTATCAGTGCTTACAATTCAGGGGGAACTTTTGCCAGTATATCCTCAAAAACAAACCGATGCCTGTGTTTCTTGAGTGAACTTATTTTTGTGCTATTTTCTGTCAAAGAAATAAGAAAGCACAGCAAAGAAGATTAACACCATGTTTTCAAGGTTTTCCCTAAGTGTTCCGCAAGCAAAAATTAAGTTTTGTAGCACAAATGAACGGTCAACTTATGGCAATAACGTCTGACAATGTACTTGCCTTTATAGACAAAAACTGCATATACATAATATTTCAACATGTTAATAGCATAAGGATTCTTTTCAGGTATGCAGTTGTAATATATTTATATTTCCCTAGTAAGCACCCTTCTATTTACAGGACAAACATTGATCATATAGCCCTTAATCTGCAAGGGTCTGTTTTAGGAAACAAACGTATTTATAAGAAAGTGGATTATAAGAATTCAGTAGCCTACTCGGCTGCCGAAATGTCGAGAAAGTTCAGCAATGGATTTATGAGACCTAAGAATGATAATAAGTTGATATAAACTTGAAATGCTATTTCTTACCCAAGCGCATAATCTCCTTGCATAACTAGCATAGATTTTCTTTGAGAATTTATGTATTTCATTTATTTTTATTTAGCGTCTGTCTGTCTTTGCAACACTACATTGTTGCATAAACTCGATTATTCCTGCTAAGAAAATCTTAAGAAAATACAAGAATTGAAATCTTGAAAAAGCTAAGAAAGTTTCAGCGTATGCGAAAAATTTCTTACAAAAACACTGTAATATATTTTGAAGTGCAATAAGCGATGAGTACATGCCCATCAATAGTCCGGGCGCAGGAATTATTAATATTTTTAGCATTTCACACACTTTTCAAGATACGAAGAACTAATGTGTGAACTTGTTTAGCCTTGTGAGTACAAAGCTTTGACCAAGGGTCTCTTGCCTGAACCCTAAAAAGTTTCCAGCACTTCACTAAAATTGTTTGAAAAGCTGGATGAACTCCCTGATATATATCTATCTATATATATATATATATATATATATATATATATATATATATATATATATATATATATATATATATATATATATATATATATATATATATATATATATATATATATATATATATATATATATAAATTTATATATACACATTGAAACATTATGAAACAAGGTATCATTGACAAACAAGCATTCAAAAATGTGTAGTATATAACACACTATGTCGTCCTTATCGTAAAAACTGAAAACATGAATTCATAAATTCACTTACGGTTTTACATTTACCTCACTTAACTAATTCCAAACATTACACAAATTCAATTTATAAAATACCGGGTATTGACGAAAAATGTGCAGCTGTCTAACTGAGAATGATGCACAGCCAATCCCTGCTTAGAGGCAGGAAATTTTCATAGATTTATCTCTAACTTACGATTGACATACCTGAGATAAAAGACAATATTTCCTATTATGATCACTATGCTAAAAATATAGTGGCATTGCTTATGTAGTAATTGTGTCATATTCACCGTCCATAACCAGCTAACTATCAATTTGGTGATGATAAAGGATAAAGCAGCAGTAACATCTTCAGGCTTCGTTACACTGATGTTAACACTATCTATCAATAAGACAAAAAGCACCTCAGACATTGTCAAAGTCATAGGTTTCCTTCCTGCTTCTCTCTCCTCGATATTCTATTATAATTTAGGTCAATCGGTGTAAAAGCAATTGTCAAATAATATGCTCCTTGAACTGTCCACAAATTGTGACTATGAAATTTTATCCATCGCACCATCTTCACTTTCCATAATCCGCTAACCATCAAATTGCGAAGTAATGCCAAATGAGCAGTAACGTCTCCAGACGTTGATACATTGCTGTTTATACCAACTATCTAAAAGAAAATTAATCCTCTCAGAAATCGCCATAATCGAAGCTTTTCTTCGTGTCTCTCTTTCTTCTCTCTTTGACTAAAATTTCGATCAATCGGTGTAAAACCAATTATCAAATGATGTACTCCTTGAACTGTCCACAAATGACAATCCGTTGCTGACTTGAGGAACCTCAACATACAGGTTCTTACCTTGGTAAAACTGGCGGTGGTGCGCTACCAATGCCGTCGACGTATGAAGAGTAGACAGGTGGAGCATACTCTAGCTCAAAAGCTTCGTTGATGTAAGGAGGCCGGGTTGCTTCTTGATAACTTGGTGGGGGTGCTGCAATATATACATTTTCATGAATTCGCAATTATATTCTCTTTTTGCAAAGAAATATACAGATCAGAAAAGAGCCTTATGGGTCCAGGGGTAAAAGTAATTATGTCAGGTATGTGATGGCAAGAAGGGAAACGAAGATTATTGCAGAGAAAACCATTGTCATTATTCAAACAGTGAATGCACAGAATTCAACGTGTTACTGCTACAGAGACATAAATGTCGTTTATAGGCCAGTAGCTGAGCAGTTTGAGCGGCCGTCTACTGTGCGCAAGACTGATGGTTCGAGACGAACCCTAGTGCCAAAGTCTGCATGCTTACTTAGTAGTTACGTAGTAGCAAATATGAGTCAGGTCGTAGCACTAGGGAGGCAAAGGCAGCCATGAAAGGAACTGGCCACCCTATCTGACGATCCCGACGACCTGGAGTAAATGTCCTCTCTAATTAAGAGACAACTTTAACTTAGATACAATTTAAACACAAGAAAAATTAGTGGATCTTTCAATTTCATGTGTACCTTAACTGTCTACGTCCTTACGCATGAAATAAAAACAATATTCTCTTCAATGATTCTCGTCCTAGTCCTTGCCACAGCCCTGCCTATGGTATTATCATCTTCAACTATCCTAAAAACTACGCTTGTCAGTACTGTTTGGCGTAAGATACGTACCTTCTGGCGGAGGAATGAATGCGATTGAAGATGTTGGTATTGGTATTGGATCTGCAAACAAAAATGCATCCGCTGACATTTTCTGGACGTAAAATATCAGTGGGATTTACCATCAAATTGACTTCATCTAATGAAGACTGTGAACATTATAGGAGAAAGGATGGTGACATAGGGGGTAGGAAAATTCACGAACAGTCAAAGTAAGAGTAGTTCCTACAGTATACTGGAGTTGAGGTGAAGAAACTGTAATAGGTACCAAAACAAAATATATATGAATACGACAATACAATCAATGCGGAAGTCTGACTTTCACTACATTTCCAGCACATTAAGAAAACTACTTGAAGAGGAAAAGGTTCAAGTTGTGAAGAGGTCTCAATATATGATACGATTAATGATATTAGAAAATATTATGGTGACATTCAGAAGTAAAAATGACAATAGCTTTAAATTACTGCTGTTGAATGTTTATGCAGCAATGCTACCGTAATTGACAATCATTACTAATCACTATGATCATACCTTTAATCACGGGGGCTGTACATTCACCATTCGATTCCATGACAATGATTTGCTGCGGAACTGGTGCTTCAGCTGGAGCAGGACTAACAGAACAGTTAGCCTCTTCTGTATTGTTACTGTTGCCATTTTGTTGCTGATTAGAATTTGCATTCTGAGCTGGACAGTTAGCATGTTGATTAGGTTGTGGGGCTTTTCCGTTTCTTCTACCTCTTCCGCAACAACAGACGCAAAAGAAGAAAGCCATAATTGGGCCAGCAATCCATCCATATGAGCCACCACCTTTCTTGGGTCGGCATGACACATTTCCTATTATGATAGGGTGAGTTGAATATAAAGAAGTTGAGAGGGTGTACTTTGGAATGAACTTTAATATCAGAATTATCATAGCAGCTAAAAATGATCACTTTCATAGCAAATTGCAAGATGCTGTAAAATCAACTATTCTATTATTATTAAGCTTAATACACAATATTTCATATCAGATTACATTAAAATTTCGCAATATTTCAAGCACAATATGTCATACTGGAAACAAAAGTGTGAACAAGCAATACTCCATAAGTACATTTCATCCCCATATGGTTACGAATTCAGCTTCACCTTCCGGCAGTTATCCGAACGTTTCATACTACAACGAGAGTCGGACTAAAACAGTACTTTCAGTACGATATAGAATGTTTCCACGTGTTCGTGCGATAGTGATATTCCGCAGTACCAACAGACCATTCGTAATATTGAAACATAATTCCAATTTCATAAAAGTGGAATGAACAATATAGCAATCAATGTATAAACTTCACTGTACTCTGCGTATGATCATGAGGTATTTAGATATATCAGTTGAGCTGCGTTGCCTTCTTTTTTCATTAAGTAGATATCACATGTAATGGAAAAATGCCAATTATTATCAAAACAAAAAACGAGATAAAAACTGGAAGTCAATACCTTTTGTCCATGGCAGCGAAGCTGGTGAAAGAAAATTCAATTTCGTTTTTAATATCATCTATACATTTCAATAGCATATTGAGTTGACTACTCTTTAGACCAGATAGACGGTCAGAACATTGTATGACTGCTTGGATCTTCTGACTGTCTGTCTAGAGCGGTGGCGAGCTGTTGCAAACTGTTAAGGGGCATCGGAGGTAGATTTGCTGTCTTTTGTAACATAACACTGTAGAATATCAACATTTTAGTTCCTAAATTTATCCCACTATATGCCAAAATGCAGAATAATCTACTTAAAGGGGGGGACAAAGTTTCCTTTGACCTTTGCAAACAATCAATGATCTCAGAGGCGCTGTGGCCAGGGAGGCCGGGGCAGCCAGGAGGCCAGCAGTTCCCTGTTGAGAATTTTGCTCGATTTGTCAGATTTGTCAGAACAATTGCAGCGTACTAATTCTATACCAAAACATGACTTAAAAGGATTTATCGGAAAATTTCCTACCTAGCCCCTGAATCTGGAGGCCCGTTGCGCTTCTGACTGGTCTAAAGGGAAGTCAACCAAAGATCTGGTACAGGGTATGAGCCTTAATCATACTACTTATTATTACAACTAGTATTAGTATATTCACAAATTATACTAACATATTTGTTTCGCATTAATGGATGGTTAGCACTGTAAATCAAAGGGGTATTGCATTGTGACATAAACAAGTTGTCACGACTGACATCTAGACCCCTTTTCTCAAAGGAATCGATGGACACTGCCTATTGAATATGGATGACCAACTTGTTGACTAATTCCCTATCTGACACGTGTATCACTCACAGTTCATAAGTATAGAAGGCCTTAACAAAAACATATTATCTATAATCAAAAAGTAAAAATATTTATTCAGTAGAAAATAACATACAATATTTATGAAGTAGAAAAGCATCAAGTAAAGTTGATAAAAAATACAGAGCATAAATTTTGTGCTAACTGTCAGCTTCAACTTAAACTTAAGCTGTATTCAGAAGATAAGCAGTTTCTTCTTTATAAGAAGGTGCATTTTGGATAAGTCTGTTGGAATTCTACAAATAGTTTCTTCGATACTTATTAAATTACATACCTCCCTTTTCTACATAAACTTGCACTTCACACAGAGTGAGATAAGCCTTATATTTCAAAAGAACAAAGAGAAATCGACCCCGTCTCTTGCAATGTAAATCGACTGTCATGCCAGCACCAACTTCGTCACTAAATGATTGACACCTGTATTGATAAATTAAGATTATAAGTTTGTTTAAAAAAATGTTGGCTCAAACTAATGTTATTAGTATAGTCTTTCGTGGCGACATCTTATGGAACAACCTTCAGAAAAAAACTAGAAGTACGATCCCTATCTGCTCTTTTAAGAAACACACACAAGTTTGAATGGAGAGAACTGCAACTGTGAATGGAGAGAACTGCAACTTTCAATGTTTTATTTAATAACATTCTGCCTACATCTATAATTGATCTTCTTTTTTAAAAATTGCTAAGTATTTTATATATGCTTGAGTATTTATTGTAATTAATTGGTCATATTGAGTTTTATTTATACAAATTATATTATCATCATCATCACATCATCATCATCATCGTCATCATCATCATCATCATCATCATCATCATCATCATCATCATCATCATCATCATCATCATCATCATCATCATCATCATCATCATCATCATCATCATCATCATCATCATCATCATCATCATCATCATCATCATCATCATCATCATCATCATCCCCACTACCAAAACCACTACATTCATAGTCATCTACTTCAACCTGATGTGAAAAACCTATGAAAAATTGAAACAAATTATATCATCAACGTACACAGGATTCCTTGAATAACTGCAACCATTATCCCCAACACGAACTTCGACTTTTTTCAACCGCTCAGAACAACAATCACCTCTATTTGTCAGTGAAATTTTCCGAACCACTTCCCTCTCCAGTAAATCCACTCTCCACCAAGGATTTTGCTGATATTTGGTGTGAGTACAGGAACCTGAATGAAAGTTTGCATCCACATTGCCATCAATGGCTTTCGATGCATTTCCACGACAGATATTGTTGCGGCATGAGTACAGGTTTGACGATTGTGAGACTGGCTTTCCTATTGCAATATTGCCTTGAAGAAAGAATTGATTAATAAAAATCGGATTGAGATTCGTCTCAGTTTTAAAAAATGGGATTTAAAAGTAGCCGATACTTGAAAGTTGTTGAAATTTCGTTAATTTAAAATAAAAATTGTAAAGTTTGAGAAAGCAGCACTTGAAATTTGGCTAATGCGATTTGTGACGGAAATCACGCGACTCTCATAACACAATTACTAACGTTATGCTTTGGCAAAAATTATCAAATTCTTATAAAAAAAGGGGAAATGCTAAGGATAGTAAATGGTGAATGAATTCAAATAAGGAATCTGTAGCGAGAAAAAGCATCACGCTATTATTTTCAAATACAAGGTCAATTTACTGAAGGAAAAGGCAAACACTACACCTGTAAGGCTCTGTGGAGAAACTGCAGCCGAATCTAGAGGAAAACGATGCATTCATGTTCAGTTAAAGTGCAGTTGGCAATTTTACTACTTTATAAATAATATTCATTATACTTCCATCATGCAAAACAACATAAGAGATGATGTAGCGAGGATGATCATCGAAACGTTTTCACGGGAGACAGCTGGGTTACTCAAAAAGATCGTTGGTCCCACACAATGATCGTAAAAGAAACAACGGAATTGAAGCGATTCTGTTGCTACACATCTATCAACTATCAACTCACATGGTTGACATGGGTTCCATCATAAGACAGTTTTCACATGCGCAAGGGAAAATTTCCATTATGCATAGCTTGCACCTATAACATTCTGAGTACCTCCACAGGACCTTTTGTATTGATCCGGTATCATAATACTAGCGCACACAACCTAGATTTTGCACTCAGTGTCCACCCCTTGTGAAATTCACTCGTGGGTACATTTGCCATACTGTGAAGCCATACTGTGAAGCCATACTGTGAAGTGTGCATCATGACAAATGTCACAAAGTTAATGTCAATCATGAAATACTTTATAGATATACCAGTTAGTTAGACTGGACGTCTACCCCGAAAAATCTACGAGATCACGAAAGAGATCATAATCTACTGAAGACAATTCTATCCATATCTAAGTGTTTAGGTGGTTTTTCTTCCTTAACTATAGAGTAACATCAAAAACTTCAAAAACTGGTTGGCTGATACGATGACCAAATGTTTTGGTACTATGACCAAATGTTCTTCCATTAGAGTTACAAAATTTTTATGGATTCGATAACAAACGCAACAAAGTTTACGATGTCTAAATTTCTCATTCACAAATATAATTGCTGGGTATCAAATGCGATCTATAAATTAATGTTATGTTTGTTTTGGCTTTCTCTCTAGACTTAAGTAATAAGTGAGAAGTAAGGTGTGCCTGTTCTAGTTGGGAATTCGATAACCTCGTGTCCATTCCCACCATGACCGGCACAGATGTCGTATTTTCTTGTGATCTTTGTTTTAATTCATCAAATAAACAAAGAAAAACAACAGACAGGCGCAACTTCAATATTAAACCCACCAGATGCATAAACTGCTACTTTGCATAATGTCAACACATCTGTCACCATTAGTGTAACGTACACGTATCTGCCTTTTCTTGGTGCTAAGCATGGAAAATCTCTAGTCTCTCCCTTTCCAAACGAACCAAGTGAATATGCACATCTGAAAAGATATAAGGAATAAGAGATGCATTCATACATATCACAACAGAAATCCGCAGAACAATATGATGCTTCTAGGGAGTGTGAAGTAAGGCTTGACGGTGTGTGTGTGTGTGTGTGTGTGTGTGTGTGTGTGTGTGTGTGTGTGTGTGTGTGTGTGTGTGTGTGTGTGTGTGTGTGTGTGTGTGTGTGTGTGTGTGTGTGTGTGTGTGTGTATGTCGTGTTATTTAAATAGTATGCAAGTTTCATGAAATGTCGCTATTTACAAAAAACATGCCTAGCTACTCACTAACTGTTTTCATTGCTACTCTGTTTAGTCCTTAGAACACATGTAAAAAATAGCCTCTAACATTAAGATTTCAAGCATAAAGAGAAAACCCTATATTTCTGCTACAACAGCTTTGCTACAGTGTTTGTTTTAGTATTCATCAAATATGACATCGAAGCAAGATAAATGCACAACAGCATAGTTTATGTAACGTATCTATTCGTGCCACCATTGGGTGGACTGTAGTGGATGTGCCCATCACATCTTTCCCAGAGGCTGCATCTCATATATCTCATATGCTTTAAAATCTATTGAAAAACGCACTTTTGTCCACGTCTGAAGATCGTTTGGACAGCTAAAGGATAGCATTCTTAAGTGATAAAACTGAACAGGATTCTTAAGTGGATATTTTAAAGACTGAAGGTAGTAGAAGATCTTCACTGTAGAATTAGAACATGAGGACATGTATATGAGAACTATGGATAGGCTCAAAAGTCGTTAGTTATAGAAAGGGTGTTTATGATACTGTTCAAGAATCCGAAGGGCATGGCTGCTAACAATTTGTGGGCAAAGATCCATCCCAGTTTATGTTGTCCGGCATCGCCATTGAATGCATCTGCACTAGGATGGTTATTTCTCAATGTAAGTCATAGATGGTGAAGACAATGCGTGAAAAATATACTATAGCTTTTACTTACAATGAATTCTTATCAGGACCAGACATGGAATCTCCCACACGAATCTGAACATCTCGCAATCTCGTCCAGCAACAGTCTCCCCTATTCGTTATTTGAACAAGCCATACTGACACTGATTGTACAAGATCAACTCTCCACCAAGGCCTTCTCTGGTACCTTGTTTGTGCACAAGACCCACTGGATAAGTTGGTTGAATTCTTACCATCAACAGCCCTATACGATCGATAGTGAGAATCTGTGGAGGATTGAGCTGTTGGCTTGTATAAAGCGAAGTTCCCTTGATTTCAAATAAAAATAACTATTAGAAAACAAGGACATATCGAGTATTCCGTTCTGAAACATCTATAGTTTGACATTTAGCACTCATATGACAAGATTGGCAAAAAGAAATAGTAGTTATGAAGCATAAAATTTAACAGGCTGTATGAAGCACCAACAGATAAGGGATGTCATTAAATTTTGCAACATGCGAATGGACCATCACATCTTTGAGCCCTATCAAAAATAGCTTGCCACATTATGTACTCTATGTGGTAAAGTCAGTTATATTCGGAGATCAAGTATTAGTATGCACGAAATCGCCTTAACTACAAAATATATAAGTTAAATACCATATCACTGCTCAAAGGAATGGGTCAATTCTTAAAGAAAATCTCTCATTATGTACATGTTTAGTATCACTTTAACAATGGAAACAGAATGAATACAAGATAATTTTTTATTCAAAAGAAGAAAAACTTTTATCTGCATTTATTCTACAGGAGGTTCACTTCAAATTGTTTAACTGACAGCAAATAAGCCTGTAAGGCAAAGACTATGACGAATTAGGACGGGAAACCCTGTACCACCGTAGATTGTACAGAAGGTTGTGCCATTTCTATTCTCTATGCAAAGCTAAAGCACCAGGCTACCTTTACTCGGAGATTCCCCAGCAGCGAAACCTGGTTTATAATCTAAGAAACCCACATTGTTACGAACAGCCTATTGGAAGAACAATCCGCTATTCAAACTCGTATTTCCAAAATACTGTATCTGAATGGAACCCGTTGGATAATAAGGTACGAAATTCTCCTACGATCTCCGAGTTTAAAAAGAATTTGCTTGCTATCATAAGGCCAAGCAAAAATCCTACCTACAACATTTGTGACACTTTGGGTATCAGACTTCTAACCATGCATAGGGTCGAATTCAGTGCTTTAAATGGGAATAGATTTAAACATAACTATGACTGTTTAAGCCCAATGTGTGTCTGTGGCACCGGTAAAGAGAACAGTGAGCATTCCCTCCTGCACTGCCCTCTATACAGCATATTACGCCAAGATCTCTTTGACCAGCTCTCAGGTATAGATGGTTTCAATGTTGCCGATGTAAATCCGAAACACTTCTGTAAAGTACTATTGTTTGGAGATCAGAATTTAGGTACGATTGCTAACAGAAGCATATTAGAAACAACAATTTCCTTCATCAAGGCCTCGGCAAGGTTTAATTAATACCAAATTTCAGCAGCAGCAGCCCCTTTTTTCTTTACTTTTCCTTTGATGACGTAACTTTTAGTTGAATTGTTAAGTGGCATTCATGGTGAGGACTCGGTGACCTTATGTCTTTCCTCGCTGTGAATGTCACAGTAAATTGTAATTGTAGTTATTAGTTTTAGTGTTCTTAATTGATAAAAAAAAACAAAAAAAAATAAGCCTTTAAGTGTAAATCTATAGATTTCACACCAGGACAGATAATTCCAAATCAAAGAACTACGTAGATCACCATGTCCCGTGGAAATGGAAAGAAGGTGTAATGGGGACACAATGTGCCAAAGAGCAAAATTCAGTAAGATTTAATACATTTAAAAGGCTAATAAACTTTAGGTGCAAACATAGCGATAAGTCATCTGATTTTAAGTCGTCCAATGGTGTTCTGCAATAGATGTCCTACAACAGTAACCACTGCTGTATTATTAATAACATCCTTCTTTGGTGGTAAGGCAACTCAACAGAAATCGATTTTCCAAGGTCCTGATTTTAGCAACTATAATCTCTACATGGGATTATCATAAAACAAAAAGAACAAAGACTGCATCGAAATCAATATCATGTACAAATACCTACCTTGAGAAACAGCCAAACATGATACAAATATCAGCGCCTGTTGAATTTCCATATTCACGGCTATTGAGTAGTTAACTAACTCTTGCCACCAGGTTTTGCTGAGTCAACTTTTCAAATAGAAGAATTCATCGCGGAGGTTTCGTTGCCATGGAAGCGACTATAAAAATAAGATAACCACAATGTAAAACCGACCTGCCCTGGTTTGTTATTGTTAAATACTGCCCCGATTTGCATAAGAATAGAGATATTCACATAAAAGTGAAAAGAATTTATATAAAACTTAGTGAGTTTTCAATAAACCAGCACTTTGAATGGCAGCAGTAGCTCCGGCAGGAGTTATACAACACTGCGAAGGAAAGGTTTCGCTTGACTTGCGATGGCAATATAGATTTTTGCTACTAACTACAAGACAACTTGGTAGCAGATTTTATCTGAATAATACTAAATTCAATTGTATTCTACATTGCATGAAACAAAAACATAATAGTCAAGGCTGGGGTAGAAAATAGAAAGCAAATCAGGTGCAAGAGGATCAGAAACAAAGTAAAACCAATGTATTTACCCTGCTATTAAAATTAAATGTTACATGAACTGAAGCAACAGGCGACGGGCAAGGCTGCCTCTTCAGCTTCCTGTATGCCATGGCATGGACTATCCATGGCTAAGACTTGTTCCAAGCATTCCTGTGAATTTTATACAATCCTTCTCTTCATTCGTATCAGCGATAACTCTTTTCAAGAAATGATGAGTACCAACAGTATCAAGCCACAGACTAATTTTTTGTCTGCTTTTAGTCTAATTCTTGAACAGGTTAGGCATAAAAGTCTTTACATATTCCCTAAACGCAATATGTTTCCTATGCCTTACACTTAGGTTTCATGGTAACCATTTCAAAAGGGATGCTCTGGTTCGTTAAGCAGAAGCCAATTAAAAAGGGCATTTGATACTGTTGATCATGTTATCGTTCTGAAGAATCTAGAACATACTGGAATTAGGGGTGCTGTTTTAGATTGGCTTAAATCCGATCTTTCAGCTAGAAAGCAATATGCCTAGAGCTGTAAATGAATGTAACTGAAAAACACTGTGATTTAATTATCAGCACCTCGCTAAGTATCTCATTCTTACTTCCTCATAAACATTTAAATCTCCTTCAGGTAAGGAAATTTTCTTACAATTGGCATAACTGAACCAGAGAAACAGAAAACCAAATATCGCGAAGTAGCCAGAAATATTTCATCACCAAGACTTTCAATAATATACAATGCATAAATAACATCGAGACTCGTTAAAAATGAGTATAAAAATTTACAGACTTTCAAAAGTTATCCAAATTTTATCATTTTTAAATTCTAGGTACTTCATACAATGACAGTATTTACAAATGACAGTTATTACAAATTCCAAAATATTAAAAAATATGAACTACACAAGATTTACGCAGAGGTGTTCAGTGAACTTTACTTGCCTCTATTTTATTAGTGCAAATATAAAAGGTAGGAATTTACAAATTTCTTTCATTTTCACAAATATAGGATTCCAAAATTAGCTACTAAGTCCAGAAGTTGTTCATATCAACTTTTGGTCAGTGACAATTATTGAAGTTTTTCATTGAATCATTTGCTTAATAACTAAGCTATACTCGATATTTAATGCCACCATCCATTTTAGATTGGTACAATCCTGGCACACAACATTCGTGAATACACGTGCAAGTAAATATTTTTTGGTGCATACGCTATAGAATGTAAAGGCTTTGTTTCATTCTCATTAAAAAGCTAATAATCATAAATACTCACTAAATACAGAATTTCTACTCAGTCAGTGTACTTCTGTCCAAATACTTTTTATGAATCCTAATGACGTCATGTGTAATAAGCATCAGAATTACTACAAAATACTTAGCCTCTAAGCAGAAATCCACTTCTCTTCAGACCGTGCTATCTGAAAGACGAACAGCGCAGCATCATTATCATCCACACACATAGCATACAAAATCATAAAAAGATACACTCTGGGTTCTTAAAATGCTACTCCTTATCAAAGTAGCGAATACATCCCTGATCAAGAACTAAACTCAATTCAATCATGATTCCATCACCACAATTATACACAGTACAATAAGAACACAGTACAATAAAAACACAGTACGTCTGACAAAACAAATAGAAATGATAATCATTAATACAATAACTAAATTAATACCAATAATATGATATTATACATCTCTCAAACTTTGCCAACAAATAATTTTTTCTGAGTATCTATACTAGAGCTTAATTCTAAGCTGTTCTTCCCCAATCCTCGTATCTTCATTCATTGGTTTTCGAATTCATTCTTTACATGGAATGGCTTAACACACATGCATTATGAAAATAATGTTAAATAACAGTGCAAACATATTGGCACTAACTTATCTTCCGTCATGCACTGGTGGCTATTTGACATGAATAGCTATCTTTGTTCAAAGGACTGTGCTCTTCGTAAACTAGACAAAAATGCAAATATTCAGGCAAAAATACGGAAAACTACGGAAAACTTTCAGCATATAAAAGTTCCAAGATGATCCTGAGTATGTGAAAAAGGTTTTCATTATGAAGCCCTTACTGCACGGAACAATATCCTTATCATTATCAGGGAACTACCAACCTTCAAGCAGTTCAAAAGGAAATTATAAACTCACATAAAGAATTGAATTAAACAAGAAATACGACTGCCTGGAAGAACAGCAGATAGGCCCTAACAGTAACTGAGATTTTCTTTGTATACATTGTGAAGGCGGTGATGTAATCTGTATTACTTTTACAAGCTAGATTAACTCCTTTGCATAAGAAACATACAACAAAACGAATTCATGAAGAGATACTGCTGTTTGGTATAGAAACAAGAATCGTCTTTGATAAAAAACTCAAGCAGAGATTCATGCATGAGACAATTTCCCAGCTACTAGCTATTGCATTCAAAATAGCTCATGTACAATATACGACACGAAAATGGGCCAATGTTTGGAAATCATTGAAGTACATTCTCACCTCGAATATCTGGGTGGCGGTGTGCTATTCAAATTATCACGATGCGCATCGTAGTCTACCGATGCAGGCTCTAGCTCGAAAGCCGCATTGTCGTAAGTAGATCGGATAGCCTCTTGATAACTCGGCGGAGGGGCTGCAATGGATACAGTCTCATAAAATCCTACACAATTATTCAAGTTCATCAGTTCAAATATATTAAATAAAACTTTCTGATCACCTTGAGCCGCTTTTCTACTTTTTAACTTAATGCTGTTTTTATTTAATTTTAAGTACCTAACGAGGGTAATTCATTCAATATGACTGCTTTATGACGTGCCCTTCTTGTAATAAGAACACAACCCCCTGTAAGGGCGCGGAGACCTTGTTGCAGATGCTAGCTTTTAACGATTTTGGAACCAACAAGCGCCTGTTATATTTGTAACCCCGGGGCCCGGGGCGTGGCTCCTAATGGGCACATAAGAATACAAATACATGCAAACTGCAATGTCTTACTAGTAGGCATGTAAACGAACAAATATTAGGAAATGACAACTCAAACTTGAATAATAAAGAAAAGATCAGATGTACCAATTTTTGAAAATAAACTTATTTCTGAAAAATCAGAGAGCTTGATCTTTTCCCCTTTCGTTCATGTGTGAGTCTCTATTTTCCTGTTTTTGCCCATTTACTTCTCAACTGGCAATTCATAGTCGCACATGTTGAATATTTACAGTGCTCTAAAATAAGATTATTATATGCTCTGTCAACAATACGTGGTTTCTAAGATACACACCTTCTGGGACATGTGGGCTTTCAAACGAATGAGCAAATACTGGCGCGAAACCTTCGAAAAAGAAACAGTATCATCTTTAATTTTCGTCGGGTATATGTTTTCTCATGACCCTGGGTTGTTTTATAAATGTACACAAATTGATGCGGTAAGAAATCTAAAGGAAGCAATTCAATTTAACAGCGTCAAAATTAAGAGAAAATGAACATTCAGGTGATCCCATATTGTGATTTACTTACGGAAAGTATAATGACAGTGCAGTGGATAACTTCTCCCCATATTTAATCGATTTTCTTTGTACATAGAACGCCTGATCCGATATACGTTTATTATTCAGAATCTATTAGGATCACAAACAACCCATATACAAGAAAACATTCACCCAGGATTTACTATAGCTAGCCAACAAAAGGCTAATATATGAAGAGGGGGAAGTACCATCAATCCAGCGTGATAGAGACACTGCTAGAAGTACAGATATGTCATTAGCATTTTCTTTTGCAATAGCAAAAGCGATACTAATTCATTACTGAATCCTCAATGTATTCTACTTAGATCACAAGTAAGGACAAAAATTATGATCAGTATACTTTTACTGGCATCAAATGCACTTCCATCGTTCATCATGACATCTTCATCTGGCAAACCAGTAGTTTGAATCGATCCTGCAGACTGTGCTGCGCCATCATCGCGATCCTCAGACTGATTAGTATCTGCCGCAGCTACTGCATTATTTACATCTTGGGGTCGTTGCCGAGGTTGCGAAGACTTCTTTTGCGCTTTGCCACAACAACAGCACACGAAAAAAGCCACTATAGGGCCGGCAATCCAGCCAAGAGATCCAGTTGTCGTTCTGGGACTGGCAGTGCATGACACATCCCCTTGAATAGCAACAAAATCAACCTTATGCGAAAGAGGCCTATCTATATCTAGGTGGAACATACAGAACAATCAAGAAGTAGGAAATTGGAAATATGAGCAAATCTCATGTGTCATTTGCTAATCTGCCACTAAATAGCAACAAAATTAATCATATGCGAAAGACGCCTGTTAGAACTGTATAGAACATGGCTGTACGATGCCTCATTCTGTCTGCATAATCAAGAGAAATTATAACTGAAGATCAGATATTGCAGAACAATTGGCAATGATAAATATCTCAAGAAAGAATTCAGCTACCAAAACATATTTGTGTTTAGTCCATAGCATTCTAGTTGAACATACACCCTATGTCACGACAAAAATACTCTTAATGATAGCTACATTGTCGAAGTCTTTTCTGTCTACCCGAGTCGATAAACTGAAATATGAGAGCTAAGACAGTTCCTGCGTTGGCTACACGATGGCTGCAATGACTGATAGTAGAAAAAGTCAGGCGCCCGCATACTATGTACTACTCAACAAAGAATCAAGAAAAATCAAGGAAATGCCAGTTTAAATGTAAACTATCAGTGACTGCACTGGACAAATTTTAAATATGAAAAGCACGTTTGTTACACAAAACAAGTGGTAGAATAAGTAAAGTCAGCACAGGTTCCAAATTTTGATTGGTTGACAGCTCTGAGCACATGTAAATTCTTCATACCGTGTTAGTCAATCAGAGCAAGATAATCGATAAATAACTACTCTCCACAGACAAATCTAGGCCAATTTTGAGATTGCAGGAAGTAGAATAAGCAAAAATCCATACCTGAAGTCCATGGGAGTGAAGCTACAAATGAAAATTTTCATATCTTTAGAAACTATGCATAAGGTTGACTTAAACATAGTAGACGCTAGCCACTCTAATGCCTTTCTTCATCTGTGATAGATAACAAATTGAACAAACTGAAATAATTCGGAAGTATCTTTCAAAAATATAAGCTTCTCATGACGATGTAGGACTTAGAGTGCTCAATCCCAACAATGAATTTCATAATTTGAATAGCCTATCAGTATAGGAGATAATAATGTGAATAAAGTGTTCTTATTGCAACTAAAATGGAGAAAATAGCAGAGTACAAAACAACATCATTCATTGAAATTGCAGCTCCCATGTGTCTCTTGTAATAGGTACAGGGATGAAAGCCCAAGCTATATACAAAATTTCTACATTTGCAAAACTCTGATGTAACAGTCAATTCACAAGTACTTCATAAGTACTATATATTATTCATATTCAAAGCTACAGTCTATGTCAAGTAGAAGAAATCATCTAAGATTCATGATAGACACAACTGCTAAAGCCCTCCTAGTTAATGCAGACATCGAATGCAAATAAAGTTGCAATAAAGGCGGTCTCATTTCGCTCTACCAGCATTCTTTATAGAGCTAACAAAATATACGAAGATTTTGCCTTCTAAAAATCAATGCTATATACCTCCTTTTTCTGCATAAACTTGCACTTCACACAGAGTGAGATAAGCTTTATATTTCAAATGAACATAGAGAAAGCGACCCCGTCTCTTGCAATGTAAATCGACTGTCATGCCAGAACCAACTTCCCCTGTGAATGATTGACACCTGTATTGAGGAAGCAGACAAAAATGTTAGCAGAATGTTCTTAGTGCTACATGGCACTACTGTCTAATAACTCCATATATGACATTTGACCACAGCTAAGCACTGCCATAAACACAATATCATAACAATATAAAGAATAGTTTCATGAATGTAATCAGCACCTTCATCCACATAAGCATCAACACAAAAACCATAGCAAACACAAACAATGAAAATCACTATCACCAGTCATTGCAATCACTATATGCTATCATAGTAAACATTGAATGTCACAATCAACATACAAAGGATTCTTTGAATAGCTGCAACCATCATCACCAACACGAACTTCAACATTTCTCAGCCGCTCAGGGCAACAATCGCCTCTGTTTGTCAATGAGACTTTCCTTACAATCTCCCTCTTCTGTAAATCCACCCTCCACCAAGGATTTTCCTGATATTTGGTATGAGTACACGACTCATCATCAAAATTTGCATCCATGTTCCCATCAATGGCTTTTGATGCATTTCCACGGCAGATATTATTGGGACATGAGAAAAAGTTAGATGATTGCGCAGTTGGCTTTCCTCTTGCAATATTGCCTTTTGAAAAGTAAACTAGCATTTAATTCAGTAAGCATTTGTATTAGTAATGCAATGGTATACTAGTATAATGCAATATAATATAATAGAGGAATGGTATGCTACGTGATATAATGCAATACAAATGTAATATAGTGTAATGCAAAACAAAATGATATAATACAATGATGTAAGGAAATTAAATATGTCTAACACCAAATCAATCATTTGTGTTCATAACAAGTGAGTTCTCACATCTGATATCTCACATGCTAACTTCGTCTGCTTGCTTACACAAAACTCCCCCATTGATCAAAACATTCTGCAAGGCTGGAGAATGTTTTTTACACCTCCAGCAATAGGACATTTTATGAATATGCTCCTGAGTACCAAATAACTTAAGTCAAAATACAAACAACTGGAGGTGGATCCAAAATGCACCATTACAGTGTAAATGGGGCCTAAAACTGTTGGTCACATTTATCTCATAACTTTGACAACATTATGCAGTTTTATGCTGATGTAAAGATTAGAAGTGAATAATATTGTTTAGTCTGTGCATATAAGAATGTCAATTTCCACATCATGTTGTCAGAGATGTAGCAATCGCAAATGATAAATTCTTTTTAAAGAATCAAACACAAACTTGTCAGTAAAAGAACTTTTACTGACAAGTTTGGTTTGTGTTTGATTCAATGAAAGTTGTAAAAATGCCTCCATTGTAAGCCAGACTAAAAGATGTGCCCCTGACTGACTGTGATCATGTTGAGCACTTTTTCAAGTTTTGATTTTCTGGCTGCCAATGTCATACATGAAGCAGCAATCACTGCTGCCAATGCAGACTTGGATAAAAAGACATACAATGGACTATGCGAAACATTTTTCAAAAAATGCCCCACAAATCATGTGTCTTTTCAATCAAGGAGATCATAAAAAAGCACCATCTTATCATCTGAGAATTGGCAGATAAAGAAACTGGAAGCACAGCAAGAGTTGTATGGAAAATGTTCCACAATGAACCATTTGATAACTGAGCTAAAACAATGATGATAGCTAATTCTGGGCAGATGTCTTTCCACCACTATGTTGAAACAATACTTTCCACTACTGTCACATATGAAAATATATCTGCATTGTGAAGAAAGAATGTCAACAAAATTTAAACCTAAATCTATTTTTTCCCAAACAAACTGAGGGATCTAAAGATTGCTAATCATATCTTAGGGTTAACAATAGAAAAAGACAATTGACAAACCAGTAAGACTTGTCTGAGGAGCAGCAGTGGCACCTACAACAGAAATCAAATTTATGCACAATCAATAATCATTGTCTACAACAAGTGTACAAAAATTAATCAAAATGACTTCAAGTAGGATATAGAATAAAAATTATGTTAATTTACAAAGCTTCATAATATTCAAAACAGTTTCACACATAAAATTATATGTCTCTTTTATTCTAAGGTAATGTACAGCTTGCTAGGCTGCATATACAAATAATCTGAAAGGTCTGCTGGTACTACAGAACTTCATCATGGCTGAAAAAAGCTGGAACATTCTTCAAATATACTGAGAAGCTTTTTTGTCTGATGCTTGTCAGAGTATGAAATGTTGGATTATGATCAAAAGGTGAACAGAAATATATAGCCAGATGCAAATAGATTCATGTGATATGATGAATACTGCATCCAATATTTTGGATATATTTTGGTTAAAATGACTACATTTCATGCCACATATATTTTCAAAAAGTAATAAAGTTGTGTATCAAGCAATCTTAATTTTTATATCAATCTACTTATCTCAAATTAGTCTTGGCTAGTCTTGACATTGTGTTGTATTGTACCTTATTCTGTCAAGTTTTTGGCTACACACAACTCTGCCACAAACATAGTAACTGCCTGAAATTAGGCAAACTTTTCATACTCAGACAAGCCCCTTATAGAGAAATAAAGGCTATGGGGGAAGTAATATGTGAGTGTCTGTGATTGGCATAATTAGGTAATGATCATTTTAAAGGCCTCAGTCCTATCTTAGCTATATTCTTCTATTCTATTCTATTCTATTCTATTCTGTTCTTTTT
The DNA here is from genome assembly GCA_964019165.1 of Mastigias papua. NCBI lineage: Eukaryota > Metazoa > Cnidaria > Scyphozoa > Rhizostomeae > Mastigiidae > Mastigias > Mastigias papua. The sequence continues at coordinate 10,376,212 of OZ025283.1, read as the reverse complement.
TATTCTATTCTAGCCTCAAATTTTCTTGGATATCATTCAAAAGATCATATGAACCCTGAAGGAACACTTGTACTTAAGGGGAATATTTATGTATTTCTATAGTGAGTATATCAAAAGCAGCCTCAAAAACAAACCTACCGTATGCATAGACTTCCACTTCACATAATGTTAAGACATCGGTTCCCATCAGCGTAACGTAAACATATCTGCCCGTTCTTGGTGTTGAGCATATATATTCCTTGGTCTCTCCTTTGCTTAGTGAACCAATTGAGTAGGCACATCTAAAGTATAGCAGGACAGAATTATGAAACTGGTAAAGAACATAGATAACAATCTGGGAAAAACAACATTGCTATCAACAATTTTAGTGCAAAATGGGATGCTACTTTCTCTAGGCATGATCTCATATTCCCTAATAGCATTTCAAATCATCAAACAAAGTTGACGAAACCATCAAAAGTTCTCCAAGATAGGCATGTTGTAATGTTTTAAATACAATTAATTTTTTCTTTACAATACCCAAAGCAGATGATAAGAACAAAGTAGGAAAAGATAGCTACAGCATTTGTTCACAGCAAACACACTCTCTTTCCAACTGACATGCATGGGTACATAATAATATGAAACAAACAGCAGAGAAAAATATTTCTACATACATTGAATTATTATCAGGGCCAGATGATGAATCTCCAATACGAATCTGAACATCTCTTAATCTAGTCCAGCAGCAGTCTCCTCTATTCGTTATTTTTACAAGATATAGCGGCACTGACTCCAAAAGGTCAACTCTCCACCAAGGTCTGCTTTGGTAAAATGTTCTTGTACAGGATTCATCATACAAATTGGTCAGCTTTCTGCCATCAACAGCCCTTGATGATCGATAGTCAGAACTTGTAGAGGATTGAGATGTTGGCTTGTATAGAGCAATGTTTCCTAAATTTGTTGTAAGAAAACACACTTAAGCGCAAACAAAACAGTCATTATCTTGATAATGACATGTAGCTGCTTTTAAGAACTTAACAATAATCAAAGTATATGAAGATAGAGGGATTATGGAAGAGGAGATGAAATTTCTGCACTAAAAACTAGCCATTTCTGCCCGTAATACTAAACCATGTCCATCAAGATTAATTTTCTTCTAACACTTCATGATAACTGGACATATGCCCAGAGAGGGTGACTCTGCAAAAGCATATCTCCTGCAAAAGTGTCAGCGTGACAATCTTTTGGACCTATCATACTAACTTCCGTACGAATGATGTCTCAGACCTATGTTTGTCCGAAAGTTTGTCACGAAGAAACTTTTGGCCTTTAATGTAATACAGGGCAGATGAATCCCCGACGTAAAATTTGCTCGGAGTGCACCTGATTGCAATGACTGTTATCGAGGAAATAACGCGAACCAACGTACCTTGGGAAACAGCCAGAAATGACAGACACATCTGCAGCTGAAGGATTTGCATAGCACTTGAAATATTTAAACTACTTCCTACACAGTAAATTGCTGAGTTAACCTTTTCTTGCACTGAGGAATGCGATGAAGGGTGCCCTTTGTTTCCATTTGTTATGCTCCCTACACTACCAGAAGTTTGGAAACGAGTCAACACTAGGCCCTGTGGGAAATGATTTTGGCGCGAAGTACAAAAGCAAAGTCTGTACGCGTCATATCTTTCCAATGTGAACTGCCTTCGTTACTTTCGTGCTATTTACTTATCTAGAAGAGCTTCGTTTTAAGAAAGAGTGGCTGTCAAAGCATTATGAGAAGCTGCAAGTTATTCCTTCGGAACAAGTGCAAGCAAAATTGGCTGCATGCAGCCAGTCGGAAAAATATTAAGTATGTACAGAATATTTCTCAGTTTATAAAAAGTGTCTAGAAATAGCTATTCACAAAATGAAACATGACCCTAACTACCGTAGTAAATAAGATCGCGAATATGAATTAATATATGCATTGATTATACCCGTAGAATACGTAGACATGGAGTAATTTTGTTTGCTGTTTGCTTTTCTCTATTTGTACTTAATTGTTTAGCAGTTTAAGCTTTAAGCACGTTATGCTCATATTTTCTTGTTTATTCTTCAATAGTTGCTTTTCCCCATACAATGTAGCTTGTGTTTAGGCTATTGAAAGAAATGAAAATCTGAAATCTGAATCTGTACCGCTTATCGAAAAACTGGTACCTACTATGGTACTATTTCAGTTCGCTTGAGGACAGAACAACCAAAAATGTTTTCTGAACTAGATAAGTGTGTGCTACAGAGCTCAGCTAAAACATTTACCCTGATGACCACCAAAATGGTGTCAAATGACCCTTAAATAACCCCCAAATTAACTCAGATGAATCCCACAAATGATCTCAGCTATGCAAGGTATGTAACTTTGAAGGAGCTAACTTTCCTTCCCAGAAAGTATGGAGGGAAGTACAAACCATCGGCAGCCATGCTTGCGTCTTCGATATGGATAATGTTGTCAAACTCAATTCTTGGAGAGGTTAAATTGGTTTTTAGCACAAGAACCCTTCTGGAGAGATCATTTATAATCGATATTTATGTTCAGAGCGTACATTGGAGCACTAGATGTCATTTATTCATCCTGTAAGTGTAAGGTGACAGATTTCCTAGGCCAATCTATCTTATTAATTAACCCTCAGTGAGTTACCATTGGGATTTGACAAAAGTGTGTATTGGTCTTGAGAAAGTGATTTAATACGGTATGAGTTGCTACTGCTTTACTCTGCTTCACCAATAAGGTGCTATTACATAGCACCATACCGGCCGGCCATTGACCATGGGTTGGATTATTGGATAATATCATTTGTGAATTAAAAAGTATGAATGAGCATCTTCAGTTCTGCTTTTGGCTTTGCAATCTCATTTCCTAATGTTCGCATCATTCTCTAAATTCTCATGAAAGACTATTCATATCTCATCGAGGATTGATTGTGGTCCCATAACGATACTGAGTTTCCAACTATCTATTTACGTCTTTAGTAAGTTATTTATTGTGTAGCAACTAAAAGCCCATGTTTTAGGGTTCCTTCAGTCCTTTAGGCTAAGGATGATGCAGTCATTAAGGCTACAGGTAAGATCACATCGAGGTTACTGAATCCACTTCTATGTCAAAAAGTAAGAGGGGACTACCCCTGGTGCACGCATTCTTGATCATCTTTAGTGGTAGAGGACTTAAAATAATTCATTCTGGTTAGCTTGGGGTTTTAATCAAATCTGTCTAAATGGATGATGAAGCTCATATACTGAGCACCAGTTGATAAACACTAAATTTAAGTTTTAATGTTTTATGATGCAGAATGATGAGCTGCCTCACTACTAGGTGAGAGTCTTCATTCACACTTTGTGTTATGTCATTGCTTTCATTGTGTATTCATTTGCAGGGATGAAGAATATTTCAACTATAGGCAAATGTCTCAAACTCAATACTCTCCAACTCAAAAAACTTCTTAACTCAGTTTTTTCTCAAGACCTATATAACACTTTGAGTTAGGGAGTCTATACTATAGTATTTTTGCTGCCTTAGATTATCTGGAGCTTTATTGTCATAGGTCTGCATGGTTAGAAAATGAACAGAAAATGATTCAATCCAAAATATTTGTATGCCATCGTTGCATACATACCAACTTCAATCATTGGTTAGCTTTCAAAAGGTTAGGCTAGTAGAAGCAAATCGGCTATGACATACCTTATTGAAGAGACGGTTGTAGATTGCTTGGAGACAACTTCTTTCCATATTTTTGGTCATACTCTTAAGGAGGCATTTCTCAGTGACGGCATCATGAGTGCATATCTAGGACGTTCGATAACTGCAGTTAGTAACGTAGGAGGATTTACCGTAGTTGGGCCCAACACAAATTTAGACGAATATTATACGACAGAGCAAAGAGGCTGTCACTGTATTCTAATGAGACTAATCAATACAGCAAAAGAAACTCAACAAGACACAAAAAGTCTGACAAAAGTACCGAAGGTAGCATAATAGCTGACAAAACATGATCGTCCAGACAATGTCTACTGACGAAACGAAAACTTACCGAAGGGTTCTGCAAAAATTATAACAAAAGTGTGTAATGCACTTGTTGATCTGCTGTAATATTTCCATAGTTATTTTAGTTTATTGATACGTCTCGTTATGAAGTACTCTTGATTCATCAAAGTTGGCTTCTTATTCTTTACTGCTGTAGGTATTCTGTATTTTAGTGATCTATTCATCATCACTTGTCTTGTGCTCATCCCATTTATGGGCGTATTCCGATAGTCTAATAAGGCTGGACAAACCAACTTACCGAGTTCTGTTACTTCTTCTTGTTGTGATAACCAATTAGTTCCTCGGCTGCAGCATGGAGAAGCTAATTCGAAGTTAAATTACAAACAACCGATGATTTTAAACTTTCCATGTAAGATACTCTCTGTCTGCCTTTAGCTCTCTTTCCAGCTACTTTGGGTTCTGTTACTTCCTTTGAAATCGACTTGTACAGGTAGCACATATCTTTCAGGCATACCTCCTGAATGTTTATACCTTGTGTAGTATGTTTGAGCCCATAGGTATCTGCAAACTCTCGCAACTCTCTCAACTTCGTCCGGCATGCTGTTTTTGCAAAGTATAAAGAGAAGAAGGCTGTCCTTAAGAGTGAGAGGACAAACTGTACGGAATTATTCGCCAGCTAAATTAAAATCAGCTGAGAGCGGAGAGCATTTCAAATCTATGCTGAAAAGACACGCTAGCTATTTAAATACTATTTCACTCACAAAAGAAATAACTGCTAATCATAACAAGGACAAAGTTTTCATATGTTTTTGACAACTGAAGCAAATTCTCATTTAAAAATTTCAGTTTGATATTTTTTCTTTTATTTTGAATTAATTTATAGACTATAGATTTTTTTTATAAATAGATTTTATAGATTATGGACAGAGTAGGCCCATATCAGCGGTGATGCTGCTCGGGCCTGGCCTGTTTTAACAAATAAAGATATATGCATATATGAATGTATGTATGTACTCCAATGGGAGAAGTTGATACTTATCTCTGACCGTTTTCTTAATTTTAGGCCTGTTGTCACATGAATGATAGAGGGCTGACTTTGACTGGCAGATTCTCAAATGCTGGTGCAAATAATTGGATTTCAACAAACGGTTCGTATTGGTATGATATGAGTGCAGTGGGTTTCACATCGTCTACTGTTGCAAACGGTGATATGATAACCAAAGCGTTTTACAATGCAAAGGGAACAGACATTAAATTGACAAGATGTTATCCATTTAATCATAGTTATTTGCTCCATGCAACTGGGTGCTCTGATTATCAACAACATTCCGGATGAAGATCACCTTATAAGGAAGTTTCAGGTAAAACGATGCTTGTCACAGAATATAATCTGTCATTGGTTAATCTTAATTATAATTGTATTATTCATTTCATTGGACTTTTTACCTTAGAATAGTGGGGAGCTCATTCTTGTGATACATAGATGAATATGAATCAAAACGATTGCTTTAGTCAGTTTCAGTTTTTCGAAGGCTTTTTCAACAATCTTTTCCTTGCCACAAACTCTATTGGTAGGGATTTTTGGCAACAGGATTGGTATATTTGCTAGTTTAGGGCCACACCTCTATTATACCAGTACTCGCTAGCTTGTTGTGGGTATGATAGAGGATATCTCAAGCCTAGCAATTATGCCACTACTTTTAGATATAATTACAACACACATACACACACACAGACACACACACACACACAGACATACACACACACACACACACACACACACACACACACACACACACACACACACACACATACACACACATACACACACACACACACACACACACACACCCATATATATATATATATATATATATATATATATATATATATATATATATATATATATATATATATATATATTTATATATATATATATATATATTTATATATACTGGAACATATTATTCGACATAACATGGTATTACCATTCTAGATATGATGTAGTGGCTCCTGTGTTTGGTTAATGCTAGAGATTTAAAATATATACAATAGCTAAAATATATTTTGATGAGCATTTTGATGTAGATACAGTGGCTAAACGCACTAATAACTATAAAAAGGAAGAGATAAATTAGCAAAAAACTTGTGAAAAACATGCAGATTATGTTAATGGATATGATGATTAGCCATGGTCAGAAGTAAGAATTAAATAATCTTGGTAGCAATAGAGATTAAAAAAGGAAGCTTATAGAATAAACACCAACGAATGTAAAAGAAAAGAAACAGAAAGATAGAAAATGGTAAAGCCACGAATGTTGTACATGGAGTATATCAGACAAAATGTAAATGGATAAAAGTAAAACAGACGTATACAGTAAATGAGTATTAGTAATATATGATACCTCCTTTTACTTCAGTCGTTCAAAGAAGCAAGTAAAATTAGTACCTTTTACAAAATATAGTAGAGCACTATTTAATAGATGTCAGTTATGTAAAAAGGATGTTGTTACAATGAAGCATGTTGAATTTACGTTAATAATATATTGGAAAATAACTTATTGGTGTAGGAATTGCAATTCAAAATTATCAAAACGTTTTTGAAAAAAAACCTAAAGGTGATTCACATTTTGACTTTTAAAGTGTTGGATGCCTAAAAACATATTTGCCAGAACTTTATGATAGACCTGATAATATTGATAGTGATGCTAAAGTTTTCGAAATATCTATAAAATCTTGCATGATTTAAAGATATGATCTAGCTGAAATATATAATTTATAAAGTTCTACACAGAGGTCAGAGAAATGTATTATATAGATATGAAAAATATTCAATATTTCAGTGAAGAAGAATTTAAGCCAAAAGAAATTTTACATTTAGACGAATTAAAAATTATTTTGTAAATTATTTTAGTGGAAATGCTACATAATATAACGATTCTATAAGAGAAGACTTGACAAATTTTTCCACACCTGGTTAAGCTTATGTTTGAGTGATATCTTATCTCTCTGAAACGACAACATATGTACTATTGTTAACAAAATTTTCGATAAAATTAAAGTCTAATAGCCCTATAGCTAGAGATGCTAGCAAATTTTATGAATAAAAAAATTGATAGAGCCTCTACTTACTGTGATTTTACAACAGGTAATATGAAAATAAAAGATGGACATGTGCAATAATTAATAAACAATTATTTTATAAAATCTTCTTTAACGTATACATGGTTTAACGATGAGGTGAAAATTTCATTAACTCAATTACATAGTGAATATACATAAATACTAGGTCACCAGTTGATCGAAGGTCGTGCTATATATTAACTCTCGATGATTTATTGATGTCAACATGCACAGATTGTAATTTACTAAATGTAGTTAATTATAGATATGGTGATAAACAATTTATGAGTGTACAAATGTTTAATTTCAATATAAGCATTAGTCATGTGTTTACAGAAATGCGTCATATAAATTACTAACAGGGATACATAGTCCTCCAGCAATGCAATTTACAGAGTATTTAGAATTTGAAAACTCAACATTTTGAATTTAGACTTGCTTAATAAGTACAAACGTCCAAAATTTCAAATTAAGAGTGATGAGGCAGGTAGTGATAAAACATCTATATGTGTCGAAAATAAAAAGTATGACCAACTTGAAATAGAGAAAAGTTTGTTTGAAGTGTACAGATAGTTGGTAATTTCTATAAATGAACAGACTATGAAGAAAAAGGTTATGATAAAAAATTTAAAAAAGTAATTGTCATGATAATTATATGGAGATGTCTTATACTAATATATATGATTTCAGTATGTTTAATGATAAACCAGGTAGTGATTTTTATTATAATGTATGTTCATACTGCATCAAAAATATAATATAACTTAAATACTTACATTTAGTTGACTACACAGTGACTGAACCAAGAAAAGTAGTTGAATAGATTCACAAAATTTCAAATATAGATTGGTCAATAAAATCATCTACTCTGGCTTATCAGTAATTATATCATCGTAAGTTTAATAAAGCTTTTTTTGGAGTTATTTTCTTAATTTGATTGATGGTAAGATACGATTGACAGGGTCCGATGATAGTAATTTTACATCAATATCATAATTCGTATTTGTTAGGAATTCGTATTTGTTAGGTATAAATTTTTGCCTTAGACACTCCATATTACATGGTGGTTATGGTCGATTTTGAATCATCATAGATGTGATAAAAGGTATCGTTATGGATCAAATAAACCTACTTATATAACGAAATCTTCGCCTTTATCTGATCATATTACAGGATTAGGAATGTAAATGTTCCATGAATCATTAATGATATACAAACATTGAATATATACAAACATTAGCTAAGATATGTTAGATATAAAATATATAACATATATATATATATATATATATATATATATATATATATATATATATATATATATATATATATATATATATATATATGTATATATATATGTATATATATATATATGTATATATATATATATATGTATATATATATTTATATGTATATATATATATATATATATATATATATATATATATATATATATATATATATATATATATAAAATCAAAAATGCTTATCAAGTGATGAAGCAAAAAAAATATTTGATATAGGAGGAACAATATATATATATATATATATATATATATATATATATATATATATATATATATATATATATATATATATATATATATATATATATATATATGTTCCTATATCAAATATATTTTTTGTTTCATCAATTGATAAGCATTTTTTATTTTATTTATTCACAAAACTCGCTTAAGTAAATCATTATTTCCATATGTATATTTTAACATCGTTCTAAATGTTTTTAATAACTCATCAGTAATACTAATTGGTAATATTCATTTGGCTGTAATGGGTAATTTCTTCCTTCCTTAGGCTAAGTTGAGCGGATGTGCGTACTTTACCATCACCAATATTACACCTATCATATTTCTATATATTATGTGTTTGCGAATTTTCTTTTGGTACATTTCGTGCCCATGAAACAACAAATATTAGTTTCGTATTAATTATTTTACATTAAATACTCATGATAATTGTAATAAAGATGAAGATCCTTGCATTATATATATTTGTAAAATTCCAGTTTGAATTAGATTTTGATCTTTCAAGATATAAACGTTTACCGGCATCTGATAAACCCAGGTTAGGTACCCATAATTTATCACATGTGAGTATGAGAGCCACGGCGGAAAAAGTTGTGACGACCAACAGAAAGAGCAATTCTTTTATAAATCAATGATAAGCCAAATTACCCATAAAATGCTTCGGGAAGAGCTTTTCCCATCCAGTGGGTGTCATGCGATAGGTAGAGAAAACAATATAAATCTTCGTCCTAAGTCTGAGTGGGCCCCGAGACCACTATAGCTCTTTGGACAAACAATAAGAATATGAAAATGATGAAAATATTACCAAAAATCATGTTAGACCCTATAACAGAGTCGATTAAATTTCAGCTAAACATGATATTTGATATTTTAGTTGTAAAACCTAAGTCAGGATGCAATCATTGTACTGTAGTAGAGTTGGATGGGATTGCATATGCTGATGATGTTTATTTGGGGAATGACAGCTCGTAATATTGTAAATGCAAAAGAAAAAGTAGGAGTAGATAGAAAGAAATTGAAACGAAGAGTTAGCAGATGAATTATACAAATAAATAAAAAGAAGATTTCCTACAAGAAAAGTATACTCTAGAGGTGTTGCTTTAGTAAACATGCAGTGGTGCATAAGGAATGCTGATTTAACTGATCTGTAAAATCTACAAAAATATGACAAAGGATGCAGATAAATCTTAAATGTTATATTTTCAATATATGTTTGGGGTCTAAAACTGGCAAAAAGTATAGTTGATGCTCCTGAATAAATAACTAAAGATGGATGAAAACAAAAAAGTTATGGGCTGATAATGGATCAGAATTGTGAAACATCAGAGGGAAATCCCAGCTTACTAATGAATCGCAAGATGAAGATGACAATAAACAAAGTCATTTTACCAGCTTTAGTCACATTATGACGACATTCCAGTATAACCACAATGTTAAGACAGTCCAGTATAAAGACGGTTGACAATTATTTAACATAATTCATAGAAAAGATTAAGCCAAACAGGTTTCTGATTGCGAACGTTTTGGATCTAACAAAGAATCTTATGATCGTTTCAGATCAGAAATTCATAATGAAGTACTCCAAAAATTGTCTGATGATAATGATATTGAAATGTATAGCACTTTAAATGAAAGTAAAGTTTTGGCAAAGCAAAACATAAACCTCATAGGAGGTGGATAGACGACAATAAAGAGTGGACAAATATTACAGAATATAATAGAATCAAAAGAAAAACAGAGAATAGAGAACAATGGCGATCCGTTATCGGACTCTGGCAGATGCTACTTACGTAAATAGAAATTTGTTGTCGTTAGAAGATTTAGTCGTACACTTAAAAGCATATAAAGACTTTACTGCTAAAAGTACTTATGATTATGCTGACTTCTTTGTCAGGCCTAATTAGAGAATATAATAGTATGAAAAAGAAGTATTAAATTAACATCAACTGCAGCTAGTATAACAAATGTACTACATTCATCAGCCCAAAACTGTCACTTATATGCAGATTTGAAACAGTTGATTAAGTTAGAATAGGTAAGTATAAACGGAAATTTGAAAAGGGATATACGCCAGACTGGAATAAAGAAATTTTTATTATTGTTAGGAAGTAGCTTACTAAACCTACTGCATATGTTCTAAACGATCTCTCAACAGTGAGACATTTTATACTAGAGAATTGCAAAAACAAACCATGATGTTTGTAGAAATGATAAAAATAATTAAAAAGGACAAAATTAAAGCATTATTGTCACTGAAAGGATATCCTGTTCAGTTTAATAGTTGGGTGCAAGTAAGCTAATGTAGGTATAAGATCAGGTTGTATAGCACTTTTATTACCATCTACTGATAATACTGTTTTTTTAACTGTAGTTGTATATAGATTATCCTTCTCTGATCTAATTAAATTCACAGGTTTAGAGCATGGTTTATTATATAACGTCTCTCTATGATTACCAATGCGTTACCTCATTAGTTAATGCAGATTTTCATGATATCTTTTGCTCTTTTCTCAGGGTCATTAGAAGCCAAATAGTCTACTGAATTCTAAAATTGTCACCTACTCCCTCAGTATTCCATGATTTTCATACCAGTAATGGAACTGATGTGGTAAAACCTCACCAAAAGCTTCAGCTCAACATGTTAATTTCTTCTAGAGATATGGGCCGTTAAATATAACCAAATTTAGGGCGTGTTCCGCCCAAAAGTCATATAACCGAACAATTATCAACTTCAAAGTATCATAACTTTTTCTTGGTCATGGTTTGGGACCAAAAATTTGCCTGATATACATTTAAATAATGCAAATTTTAAACATGCAATGCCATTCATCGTTTGAGTAAAGAAAATGCATCAAATGGCTCATTAGAAATTCCCATTTACAAAGGGCATGCTTTATGGGTACTCTATTTGAGGGACAAATTATACAAAACATCAAAATTAATCAGCAATGAAACTTATACCAGTTGAAAGTTCTTGATTTGGGTATATGAATTTACTTAATTAACTATTTGTATATATGAAGGGCCTATGAAATAATTTGATTTGAAAAAGTAAAAGACTCCAATTATCATTATTCGGCAAATTTCTTTATCAATAACAGTCAACAAGATAATGTCTGTAAGTCCACAATATGCATTTTTATTAGGCCTAACATATAAATTGCCAGTATTTTGTGCTACCACGTACCTGTAAGGTGTCTTTGCTTATGGAAAGAGCTGCAAGAAAGATTTGCTTATTAAGAAGGATTCTTTTGGTGTTATTCTTCCAGTTGCAGTTGTCGGAGTGTTGTTCTTCATTATTAAATCACTTTCAGGAATGCAGAAAATATCTGTCCTTGTTGGCCATACAAGAATATTTGCTGGACCTGGTGTACGCAAATCGTTTATTGCAGCGTCTGCCTCATCATCATGGATCTTTTCACTAAAGCCAATCCACCATCTCTCATCATACCTACATACTACGAAATCACTTTGACATTCAATAAGCGTAGACCAACATGTTTGTCCTTTATAACGCATTATTTTGCTGTAATATTTTCATCATCTGATGTACACTTATAAGCAATTTCTTAGGGTCCAATCAGCTCTAAAAATGAAAACGTCGTGTTCCAGGGATGGCTGAACCTTTGACATACCGAACTTTAAGTTTTCTATGACTGAAACTATTTCATTGTTTGAAATGAACAGAAAACAGACATTAGTAATGCTTTCATTACAGAAATGAAGCATAGATCTAGCTGATAAAATCTGGTTTGAGTATGGTCTTTGCAAGCTTGCTCTTGTCACCAGTCTCTTGAATGCTCCTTTGATATCATCAATGGTGACTTTCCATGGCTCGAAGGAAAACAGGACAAGTTTGCATACAAACCAAAGTCCTGATGATAAAATGTTAAATTAAAAAAATTTTGTGCTGAATAGTACAGCCATCACAAAAGTATTCTACCTTGGTTAATCTGTGGCACACTGGAATTGATATGCATGGAAATTTCTTTCTGAAGTTGGTGAACTGCTATCAAGCTCAAAGTCACCTGAAGTGATACAGAAAGATTTCTGTTTGAGCTATCCATTTTCTCTATTACATACATACATACAACTGCATGCATGCAAAACACCAAAAGCAAAATACATAAAAAAATACATAAATACAAATATGTACATACACATACACATATACAAATATGTACATGTTTATATGTACTGTATGTATTTACTCTTCTCATGTTTATATGTACTGCTAAAGGGTGGAATGTACAGGACTATTTAATCTAGTGAAATGGCTAGACCATATCCTGTACTACGAACGATTAGTATTCAGCAAAATCTCCCAACACAATGGCAGCATCCTCCATAAGTTCTTTTTTCAAGCATCTAGTCTGGGATTTTGTAATGAATGAGAGGGTAGTGAGAAAATCAACGGTTCCCACGACTAGATCAACAAAATTTCCAATACTTAATTTCTGACTGCCATTGTTGAAAGCAGACATCATCTTCACCCTTTTCAAGTGCATCAAACAGGAACACCTTAAGGGGCTCAGTACCAGGGCACTTCAAACACCTGTGCATCCTTTGATAGCTTACACTGTTTGTCCTCTCTGTTACAAAAAATCATGTCTATTAAGTCAGTGTATTTCTTGCTAATATCAATAGCATCACGCAGAAGTATAGCATTCTGATTCGTCAAACAAACACACAGATTGTGTGCTACTTAAACCTACAGTGACACTATTTAGGCCGAAGGGAGCAAAATTGTCAAAAAGCTAATCTTTATAATCTAGTCAAAAAGCTAATCTTTAAAGCTAGTCTAATCTTTATAGATGGATGCTGGGCAATAAAAAGAGCATACAGTTCCCTTGGACTAGATAAAATGAGGCATTTCTGCTTGTGGATGTTGTGTCCAATACTGATAAACTCCTTCTTTCCTGGCATTAATTAAGATACTTCATCATCTTCAATAAACAACTTTTCTCTTTCTGTAACTTCATTGGGGAGCGATTTACCTTTCTTTCTTTCAGGGGAAGTTAAAATACCTTTTTGATTTTTCAGATCTCTTGCTTTTTTGACAAGGTAATCAGAAACTTTGAAGTAGCCAGGCGCCTTCTTTATGGTCCATGATTCTGGTATTAGGGTTAAAATTTGCATTTTCTGATTATAAAGCACAATTGATACCTTGTCTCGAATCTGCTGAATGAGTTTGTCTAGATCATTAGCTTCAGTTACTCTATCATGTGTTGCATGTACCTTAGATTTTTTTAGAATTTGTAGATCATCTTGTTGGACATCAATGGCCTCTGCAAAAGGTTGCTTGAATCAGTCAACTGTTGCTCCAAACTTTGTACTGGCATAAGCAAGTCGGGGATGCCTTGGGATACTGTGCAATTCTATTGGTGATTGGCCCAAAACATCTAAATCTTCATCAAGAATTTCTCTAGAATCTTCCTTTATAAGAGATTACTCAATTTCAGCTTCATTAGCCTCGATGCATGTACTGCTGATGTACTGTCAACATATTCCTGGCATACTCGTGCATCAATCTTGTTCTCTAAATTTAATCATTTAGCATAACAATTTTGACAGAGTTGCCACCCTGGAATACGGCCAATCTTCTGTTCTTTACATTTTATCTCATGTTAGGGAGATCATGTGCCCTCCCTTCACTTTCTTCTTATGACTTTAAAATATGTTGTAGTTCCAGCTCTCGAGAAATAAACTTCTTTCAGTTCAGAGTCATAATGGTCTAAGCTTTTGAATCCACACTTTTCTGTAAAATAAGTTTTATGACACGAATCTTTAAAAAAAGAACTCCAAAATCATAAGAAGTCTGCCCTCTGTCGCCTAAAGCAATAAATGGTTTAGCTATTTCAGATGTTAGCACCTGGTTATTTTCCACCAGCTGTGATAGTTTAGTTGGCAGAAATAGATCAGCTTCTTTGATAGGGGTGGTTTTTCTTCAGTATAATAATCAAAATTTTTAAAGCATCCAATATGATTATTAGAAACATTTTGTCATAGCCTAATAACATTGATAATAATTTAATCTACATAAAATCTCTGATGTTGCTCTTTGTCAACAGTAGCGGATTTTAAGGGGAGTCATGGGGACAAGTGTCCCCTGATGTAGATTAGTCAGCATTTTGGTATATAATAGGACGATTCTAGTGCCTGAAATATGGATAGTTGCCAAATGTATTTCAAAAACTTCGAAAAATTTAGCACTGGCGCTTCCCTTACAGATTTAAAAACTCCGCCACTGTTTGATAATACCAGTAAATTAATTAATTATTGTTATTTAATTACTATCACCTGATATTCGTAGTGGGTATACTTCCTTTATAATAGCTAAATATATGTATGGAAAAAGTTATTTAGCATTTTGAATTTATCAATATAATTTAATGATATAGAAATATAAATCTTTACCTGTAAAATATTAATCAGTCAAGCATGGTGTACATTTTGATGGTCTATACTTAGAATAACTTATGTCATTATAATGTAAAGCAGATAATGCAGCATATTGAAAACTAATGTTGATCGTTATTTTTTATATTTATTATTGCTTGGTTCTTGCTGGTATAGGTAGTAATTGCAAATAACTACTTGCACTAATTCTGTTTGCTTTATCTATATTTACTTTGAAAGTATTAAGTTTTATGATATACAATACTTGAGCCCCTTTCAACATGCTCTTCGAGTTTTGATATAATTTCACTAACTTATTCTTCATACCAATGTTCTAAATTAGTCAATTCAGCAACTATAGTAAAAATCTATGTTAAAAGGTTTACTTATCAAATTATTGGGATCAGAAAGGTTTACTTATTTTATCATATTATTATTGGTTTTATTATCATATTATTCAGATCTACATTAGCAGGTAGATAGATTGTTAAATGTTGAACTTCCTTCTAATTTATTTTTTATTAATCTAACCAACTTATGTTGTAGTTGAATATTAAAACAGATCATCAAGCGTTAAAGTATTTAAAGCATTTTTTATTGAATGGTTGCTTGAAGCATAATTAATATCTAAACAGTGTATCATCTGGATCAATGTTAAGAATATCTACATTAAAAGTTTCATCACCATCCGTTGTAGTTATTGTATGTACTATATATTTTAAATCTCTGATGTAAAGTATAAAAGACGTTTTATTGTGTGGGAGTCTCATTTTTTGAACACCTGGTTGAGATAAGTTTTCTGCTTGTTTATTTTCTTTTTTTGTTGAAATTGTATAATATAAGTATTGTAAGTGAATGTCGTAGAATGAACACGCTGACAGAATGTCCTCTCTAGCTATGGTAGTCACAGGATTTATTTGTGCAGTTAATTTTCTTTATTACTTTGTGATAAAAAATAAAACCATCGAACCACTCCTTCATATATGGTATGATAGTATGATGATACCATCGTACATCTTATAATATGTTCCATTTATATATGTCGTGTAACAGCAATGGTATATTTGCAAGACCTGAGATGTCCTCTATCATACCCAGAACGAGCTACTGATTTGGGGTATGATAAAGAAATATCCCTAGAGTAGCAAATACCTTACAACTGAAAAATTCTTTCGTTTGAAGATTGTACATTGCAGTTGATAGAAACATGGTTCCTTTGTGGACCCAGCTGATCACCTGGGACTAATTTTTGCAGCTGTTTATATTTTGTATGTAAAAATGGATTAATTTTATAATTGAATAATATGGTATCATAGGAATGCGTTGTGGAGAAAGGACAAATGCTTTGGAAAATGCCAGATTAGCAGTTATGGCAGTGTGTCTGGTATATCCGGATTTTCACAATACAACTGCGATGGAGAATTGCAGATGGCAACGAATATTGGATTCTGGTGTTATTGGGGTGCTGGTGATGGCGCGGTAATGATGATTGGTGGTGGTGGTAGTTCTTGTGCCCGTGCTGATCATGGAATTGGAATTACGGAGGAAAATATACCCAGATTCAGAAGTATTAAAACTGTGAACTTTGGTGACAATTCTGCTGGTTCGAGGTCTTATGCATTAAGTTGACGGGTCACATACAGCCGACGAGAATTTGATGAAAATCAGGTATGATTTTTCAAATTATTGTGTTGATGATTCAAACTTTGGCATTAATTAACTTTGGCATTAATTCATGTCGCATTTGTAAGCTTGAAGTACGCGCGTTTCTGATACGTTCCTGTGCTGTACCCGAGTTGGAAGTGTTTTTACTACGTATTGATTTTTTAACTTACACGGCAACATTAGGGAGCTGTCATTTTTAATGCTGAATGCAAGGGTGGAAAAGTTTTTAAGGCATATAGAAAAGATTCCTATTCACTAGGCTTAATGATGTTTGAAATCTCATTTCAAAATATTGTTACTCATGTCCTGCACCCACATGGTTCCTCCAGAGAAGAAACAAGTGGATGCATGACAGGAGTGGGACTTACGAGAACAGGACTGGAAGGAGAGAAAAGGAAAATAATGCAAAAGCTGTGAAAGATAAGACAATTTATTTACTCAATAGTTGATGCTCTATCCCTTACATAATGTGCTGCAATGGTGAGGAATTGTCTCAAAAGTTCGAAAAAAGGAGATCTTGGCGTTGTGGTGATGAAAGAAAATTAAATAAGGTTAAATGAAATTTTTTTGCAAAGCTCCATATTAGAGGTCTGGGCATTATTGAATCATTGATCTCCTATTTGGATCAAGAAGGAAGGGAAAATGGAAAAGATATGGAAGCAAAGGAACAAAGAACGCATGAAAACTATTTTGAAATAACCTTTTGCATGCACACATAAGTAAAAGCTGACAGTTTGCAATAGGCATAGCAATTATCTTGACGGTGCAAAATGTATCCAAGAAAACTTGAAACCCCATCACGAATTAACAAAGAAATTTGATAGCCAAATAAAACAAGGCTAGCAAATTTCATACCCCTCCATATTATCTACCACCCTTGTACCCAACATTGAAATTACAGTGTCCCTTAAAGCCTTGGAATGTTACGAATCTAGTCTTTTCCTCATTCGCCCTTGTTTCTTTAAAGGCCTAATACATAATAGACTAGATGCCTGTTCCCAAACGATTTGAATTTGATCCTGCACTGTACTTAGATGTTTTTGATGAATTTAGATACTCGTTGACTCCATTATAAAGCAGAATACCTAGCTAAACTTTTCGCATGCCTGAGACGTTCTCAGTGGTTTTGATGTCCACCATATGCATAGGCATGTAGAAACTAAAAGAATTCCTAAATTGGTCCAAACCAAATTATCTTATAAGTTTTATACATGAGTTCACAAGCACTGCATGTTAGCAATATATGATCGATTTGACCCCATTGAGATGTAATTTTGTACTGTTATCAAAATATCAACTCTTCACTGACAATCCCCCTCACGACCGTCAACTAACAATTTTCCCCACTCGCCATTTATAGTATGGAGATGTTGAAAATATGTGCAATACTGTGCATTATTTAAAAATGTGGTCTAAGAGGAAGTGGTAGAGTATTTTAGGAACATTTCTCATCTGTGTAATGAATTTTCACCTGAGTTCATTCAAACTATTTTAATGTGATTATTTACAATAAAATGCCTGTTGACTTATATCTAAAGTAAAAGAGTGCACAAAAATATACTATATAGCTGAAAAATCCTAGTAATTCAAAAATACTCGATTTTCATAAGAATTCACCAGATTCTCAGCTGCGATGTTGTATAGTGATGACTGTTCAAAATTACTCTAGCTTTCTAGCATTGTAAAAAGACATCGGTATAAGTCTTTTTTGATCGGTGGTTTCCAAGTTTCAGAGGATAAAATTATTGCAAGGGAAGGGGCTGCCAGTAACTTTGAAAATTGAATTTTCTGAGTCTGGACACACAGTGACTCGTAACAATATCGTGAAGACAAACGAGGACAGTTTACTGCACATTGTAAATCACCTTCGTTTCACTATTGATTACCTATCAAGTGAATCATTTTTTGAAATATTTCATGCTATGTTTTTAGAGAAGTGAGATATCAACTCTCAGTATAGGACAAGTTTTATGGTGACCGCATGACAACCGTTGCATGCGCTTACTAGAAGTACCGTCAATACACGTGTTCTTTTTATAAAAAGCCCCCTCTTTGCTTGAGCCTAAATTTTCTCAACTTTCCCAGACATTGAGGCTAAGATTTTCTTAACTTTTACTGGAGTATACTGGGTAAAAGAGATTACCATAATTTCTAATAAAATATTTTATCCTTTTATCTAAGATTATGAAAGAAAATTTTTGATCTTTGTAAAGGAGCTTGGAAAGAACAAGCTAATACCGATCTCTGGCATGTAAAAGTGAAACTTTGGAACTTGCGCCACTTGACTTTCTTAACATTTTTCTTAAGATAGTGGCCTTTTAAGCCTCATTTTCTTATAAACTTTTTTTATATAAAAACCGTGGTACATTCAATGCAATGTATATTCATGAAAATATTGTTCTGAATGCAACAGGAGTTCCATATTCAGGCTCAAATTGTTGTGCGGAAATTGCGTCATAGTTGTACGACAAATAAGCCACAACAAATGTTTAAACACAAGCAAGCTTTTTGCAGAAAATCACAGTTTACAAAATTGCATTTTTCTCATATCATATAGGTATTTGGTTTCTTATAAAAGCAAATAAAATATCTATATTCTATATTAATATTACTGAAAATTCCAACTTCTTCTACTCTTGTATGATCTGGCTCATTTGAAGTATTTTTCTTTGTCCAAGGGGATATTTTGCGTTAAATGAAACTTTGACCAGATATGAGTTTTTGATGAGAATGTGGGGTTTCCAGCAAAGGTAGAAATGTCCATTTATATTGTAACTTCCTCTTGGTAGAACCGTTCATCATGGAATGGGACATTAACATTGTGACTACCATCGGTTCACCTTCCATTGGTCTCTGTGCAGTACCACTCTTTCAGCTCCCAGAAATGCAATTGTTAAGGTTTAACTATATAAGGAAGAATCATTTGTTACTGTCATGCTGAATATGATAATAAGTGAATTTGATATAAGTTTCAAATCAGAGGTCACTGTGTTTGCAAGCCGTTTTCAAATAGCATCTAGTGCAATAGTGTCATACCACACTTGATATTTAATGTCATTGTGTGACACAGCTATCTCCTATCATTACAACTTTTAGCCAGTTCCTTTGAACTAAGGCAAAAACATTGTGCAGGTGCAGTCAAGGACTGCCCCCCACCTCCCACCCCTACTTGTGCAATCCAAGAGAGTCCCAATTTACATGAATGGGAAAGGGCCACGTAGATCTTCTACTTTATTTTTCAACATTAAGATTAACCTCAGAAACATTCAAATGCTGTATTCGAATCATGTGTGTTATGATTTTTGTATTCTAGCATATTAAATCAAGATTTTCCAGGTGGATTTCCTCTAGAAACGGTAATGGGATGATGTCTCCAAATAATTGCTATTATATTCCAAGTTGGTTGATAGGAGATACTACTGCAAATATTTTGATATCTCAATAAAACCACGTTATGACAAGGGTGGCGGAGCCGGAGGCTGCGGGATTAGTAGCCCTTTCACTTTTTATAGCGAATGTACTTTAGTATGCGCTTTAGCACCCTCTATATCCCTGTAATTTCAACCTGTCCATTCGAGCTCCCGTCCACCAAAGATGTTGCTCCACCACCCTTGTATGACTACCGAATTATATGGATTAAAGAGCATTTTGCATGCTTGATTCCAGGTGAATGCATTAATATGCAGTTGGCATATGGACAGATTTAACAACCATGGAAACTTGCAAGATCTACCTAAGTATGTTTCTACTGTTTATAAAGTATATGAAAAGTTGTTGCAATCATAAGCAAACAAATTTCTTGTGTTTTATATGACGATTCATTTTATAAAACGCAAGATATACAGCAGTTCTCATTTATTGAAGCAGCATTATTCCTCAGGGAGTTAGGGGGTAATTTAAAGGGGGCTTTACTATGAGATGATCTGAATCAGTCAGAAATCACAGGTTAGTAGAAGGGCTATCATAGGAGGTTGCTTCCCCATTTCAGTTCATTTTACATATTGAAAAATTATTTTCCTGTTATTTTTTTAGACAAAGATCATTTGTGCTTAGTGTTGTAAAACTGCCCTGTTTTCTCAACTGATTTGTATAAGTTTAAAATTAGCACCTTTACCTTTTTGGATTTAGTATTGATTCATACTTAAACACCACAAGCTTTCCATGGCATATTTTTGTAGTGTTGGTTAGTTGTTAGCAGCTTAAACCATTCTCTCATTTCAGGGCAAATATATATTTCTTCATTTCAAAATGGAAGATTTGATGAATTGCATGATACCTATCCTCAACATGGGCATCTCCACCATGAAATTCCTGATGAGACTATTAATTTTTGCACAAAATTGCATGAAAATTGGGGATAACAGTGTCTAAATATATAGTGTATTTACATTATAGGAGATAAAGGACTCCCCCATTTGCAGAAATCATTCAAGTGCTAACACATTATATTTTATGAAACATAAGTTACTTTACCAACACAGCTTGCAATCAGCACTGATAAGAAGGCTTAAATATAGTTCAAAATCGTTTTGTAAAACTGGCTATTTAATGCATATTATGCGTAGTTCTGAGTTAATTAGCCAGCCTATCTCTTGTCATGTTATTCGACAACATAGGAAAGCACTTACTGTACATATTGCAATCTTCTTTCCATAGGATCTTTTAATGTGCAGTTGACATGTAGCTTTAGTAAAACACCGCCAAGTGTTTTCTTCTTTGTTATATAGTCATCACTGTGTCCAATTTCGTAGTCTACTCTTCCATAGACCATTCTGTGGCTCCTCGCTCACCGATATGCCTGTCAATGGGCCTAGTCAATCGATGAACATAACGTGTTTGAAGCTCAAAAGTCCAGTTTTTCGCATAGAAACCTTGAATTCATTTATCACGATCAACAATATACACCACACGATATTGGAGGAACTCTCTGTCTATCACAGAATGCCAGTCAGTGGTCAACAACTTGTAAACTCTCCACTTTCATCTCAGAGCTGTATCGTCTCGAAGTAACACGTAAATGTAAACAGCTCTTTGAAAACGTCCTTTGAAATCCTTTTCAAATGTATTTCGTTGCCCTATTGAAATTGCCATTGTAAAAGTGTGAAGTCTATTCATTAGCGTTTTGCAGAACATTTCGATTTTTCTTGAAAGCACCTTTTAGTAAAACTCGACGAATTTCACATATGATATGTAGGTTATTTAGTTGTATGTCGTGTAATTTTTTCATAATTTTTCGTACATAATTTGCGAAGATATTTTACATTTTGACGTCCAAGCTGAGAGAGCCCCTTGTTTAAAGAAAGGGTGCTTTTGTCTCGAACACAAAAGGGCAGTTGGCACAGAAACAGTCGATTTTCTGCTTACTGGTTCATCCTACATTTAAGACGAAAACGTAGAAAGATGTAGAATGTGCTTCTCTTCCTTGTGGTATTTTTGTCAGAATTTTAGGACCATTTCTTGCTGAGTTATTCGACTTTTTCTCTGTCGAGTTCTCAAAAGTCCCAGTTTACACAAAGAGATTCGAAAATAACAATAGCGATCTCGTTCTGATGAGACAAAAGAAAATCGGTTTTTCGCAGTTAATTCCTAATTTTCCAAAAGACCCACTTAATTTCAGAATGTCATAAAATGCGCCGTAAAATCCTACATTTTTTGATGTATAAAGCGCGTAGTTTTGAGCTGTAACGGCGGAGTAAAAAAATATTTTCTGTTTTCGACAAACATGGCGGAGAACAATAGATTTAGTAAAAAATTTTTTTCAAAATGCGTCGCAGCGTCCGGGGGTAGAATTGAGCTGGATGTGGAGGCGCATCGAGCCTAGAAGCTTTGGGGGTTAGTTTATTATAGATAAAAACATGATTAAAAGCGTGGAAAGTATTTTAAATCGATGAATTAACTGTTTTAAATGTATTTTAAGCATTTTGGGGGAATTTTGATGCGTGTTCTTTCGATCAGTTCATGTTTGTCTACGTGCTAAATCTGGTTGTTTTTTGCAATGAAAACTTGCACATAAATAGGTATTCGTACTTAAACTGATATTCTTTCGCTTGCCAACTCATTTTGTAATTTTTTTATGTATTGTAGAACTTAATTCAGTTCAAAGGTGAGAAATGTGCTATTCAGCATAGATTTCTTTGATTTTAGTATGTGAATTAGGCGTTTCTTTTCAAGGATTATTTAATGCTATCATATTTTTTGGTATATTCAAATTTACTCTTACATCCAGAATACAAGTTAAATTTTTAGTCTGAAGTCAATCCAAAATAAATATTCAGAACTGTAGTTTTGAGGTTGCTGAATGGGTATATTTGTGAATTAGTCATTTTTGCTTAATTATTTTTGTAAGATCTTTTCATGTATATGATCATGGTGTCCTATTTTTGCATAAATTTCCTTTTTGTGTTTTGCCTGTTCACTTCATGAAATCCGTGGTGTAAATTCACGAGCCTAACAATTTGCTATAACTTGAAACGAAATGAATACGGCTTTCAAAACTATCCATGAATCTTTGAGTTAGATATTGAAAACATATAGCATTGAGGCCAAATGAATCATTGGAAAATGATTTGATTTAAATTTTCACTATTAATGCAGTTAGTCAAAGGCAGATAAACAAGATATGCAGTTTAATAGATCTTCATATCAGTATATTTCACAACTCATTAAATTAAGTTCTACAATACATAAAAAAATTACAAAATGAGTTGGCAAGCGAAAGAATATCAGTTTAAGTACGAATACCTATTTATGTGCAAGTTTTCATTGCAAAAAACAACCAGATTTAGCACGTAGACAAACATGAACTGATCGAAAGAACACGCATCAAAATTCCCCCAAAATGCTTAAAATACATTTAAAACAGTTAATTCATCGATTTAAAATACTTTCCACGCTTTTAATCATGTTTTTATCTATAATAAACTAACCCCCAAAGCTTCTAGGCTCGATGCGCCTCCACATCCAGCTCAATTCTACCCCCGGACGCTGCGACGCATTTTGAAAAAAATTTTTTACTAAATCTATTGTTCTCCGCCATGTTTGTCGAAAACAGAAAATATTTTTTTACTCCGCCGTTACAGCTCAAAACTACGCGCTTTATACATCAAAAAATGTAGGATTTTACGGCGCATTTTATGACATTCTGAAATTAAGTGGGTCTTTTGGAAAATTAGGAATTAACTGCGAAAAACCGATTTTCTTTTGTCTCATCAGAACGAGATCGCTATTGTTATTTTCGAATCTCTTTGTGTAAACTGGGACTTTTGAGAACTCGACAGAGAAAAAGTCGAATAACTCAGCAAGAAATGGTCCTAAAATTCTGACAAAAATACCACAAGGAAGAGAAGCACATTCTACATCTTTCTACGTTTTCGTCTTAAATGTAGGATGAACCAGTAAGCAGAAAATCGACTGTTTCTGTGCCAACTGCCCTTTTGTGTTCGAGACAAAAGCACCCTTTCTTTAAACAAGGGGCTCTCTCAGCTTGGACGTCAAAATGTAAAATATCTTCGCAAATTATGTACGAAAAATTATGAAAAAATTACACGACATACAACTAAATAACCTACATATCATATGTGAAATTCGTCGAGTTTTACTAAAAGGTGCTTTCAAGAAAAATCGAAATGTTCTGCAAAACGCTAATGAATAGACTTCACACTTTTACAATGGCAATTTCAATAGGGCAACGAAATACATTTGAAAAGGATTTCAAAGGACGTTTTCAAAGAGCTGTTTACATTTACGTGTTACTTCGAGACGATACAGCTCTGAGATGAAAGTGGAGAGTTTACAAGTTGTTGACCACTGACTGGCATTCTGTGATAGACAGAGAGTTCCTCCAATATCGTGTGGTGTATATTGTTGATCGTGATAAATGAATTCAAGGTTTCTATGCGAAAAACTGGACTTTTGAGCTTCAAACACGTTATGTTCATCGATTGACTAGGCCCATTGACAGGCATTTCAGGGTGTAACGAGCGATGGATTGGCTTCTGGATGAGAAAACTGAGCACATGGACACAACAACGAGGACTATTATGCAGCAGTGGATGGTAAAGCATTCGCTGATATAATCCGTATTATATTTCTATAATCCTTGACACTTAAATGCCATGCCTTGAAATGACCGACAATCTGCAATAAACCGTTCACTCTTATTGCAATGCTTAAGGCTTGTGGTGAAAATGCACAGCACACAGTAAGAACCTGCATAAAAGAACCTTCCTTTTATGAACCTAGGCTAAAAAAGGCAGTTATAAAAGACATATGTATAAATAATTTTAAGGTAATAGTTCATAACAAACTATGTCCTGCTCAGTATGCATCGACAAATGGCCTTCTCTTGAAAGAAAGCCCTCAGTTCCCTTGCAGAAGCAGTCAAGTTCAAAATTTTATATATGATGTATAGGAATTTGAAGAATTTTAGGATACAGCTTCTTTAACAGTGGTTCTTGTATGTGGGTATTTACTATACATCTCATTTATGCCTGAACATTAAGGATGCCTAGGGCATTGCTATCAAAATCTGTAATGTAGTTTAATGTTTCATCAGGTACAGTTTCAGCTCAGTTTCATTTATTGAAATGTATCTAAATACAATGAGGATTACAAATACATTAACCTAAAATACAATTACGATATAATTACCTCACATATATAAAACAAACAATAAAGAAATGTGAGGACACAATACTTCTACAACCCATGTACATATGCATTTAGGTATATTCGTCTAAGGAGGAACTCTCTAATAAGTAGACTAATCAAGAGAGAGAGAGCCCCCCCCCCCCAAGTAAACACTAAAAAAGAAAAGGAAAAACAACTTTATGTAAAAACACAAAACTAGAAGATGCTCCAAAAATGAGATGACTTAAAACTGCAGGTGTGATGTCCACTCTCCCAGGCAGCTTTGTATCCTCTGATCTAATTCTGAAATTAAAATATCTTGAACTTAGACAGCTATAAATAAATTGGCATATATATATATATATATATATATAATTCAATAACCTTTCCACTAAAAGCTTTTAAAAATTTATATAGACTTTCATAATAAAAACAACTGTTTAATACAAATTGTTTAATACTGTTTAATAAAAACAGCTGTTTATATATATATATATTTATTTATTTATATATATATATATAGAATAAAACAAGAGTACTGATGAAGATCTGATACCAAAACTATACTATCCAGAATGCAAGACATAACGTTTTAATTTAGACATTTCCACATTAGACATAAACATGAAGAACGTTTCTAGACAACGCGTTTCTTCATCAGCTAATTAACTATAAGTAACTAGGGCTCATATAGACAAAGGGGAGAAACAAGTGGAAAAAATAAGCGAGAAAATCAGGGCAAATTCTAGTTATGTCGAATTAAAGAACTGAAAATATCAAGACTACAGCCTTTTTGTAACCAAAATTGGCTCATTTTAATCACATTTCAATCTCCACTCAAACTCAATCATCGTTAATAGTGGTGATTTTACAGGAAACTACCAGTACTATAGCCTTACTTTTTGACCACAATTGACTATCTTTATCACCTTTCAATCTCTATTTAAGATCAATCGAAGTCAATTTTGATCATTTTCAACCAAAATACAAAGACTATAGCCTTACTGTTCGCCCAAAATTGGCTCATATTCTTCAATTTTTACACTCAAGTAGAGATCAATCAAAGTCAATATCTGGTGAATTTAGAGCAAAATACCAAGGCTATAGCCTTACTTTCTGGCCTAAGCTGACTCATTTTCATCACTTTTCAATCTCCAATCTAAATCAATCATAGTCAATTTTCGTCATTTTCGAGCAAAATGCCAAAACTATAATCTTACTTTTTGCCCAAAATTGGCTCATTCTCATCAATTTAAACACCCTACTTGAAATTAATCAAGCTAATTTTGGTCAATGTACAAAGAGTATAGCCTTGCTTTTTCGTCAAAATTGACTTAGTTTCATCACTATTCAGTCTCAATCAACAATTTGTCAAAGTCAAATTTGGTCTTTTTCGGAAAAAATACCAAGATTATAGCCTTACCTTTTGGCCAAAAGTGACTCAGTCTCATCACTTTCCACTCTGTACTCGAAATCAACCAAAGGCAATTTATGGTCAATTTACAAAAATGCAAAGAGTGTAGTTTACTTTTTACAAAGAGTATAGCGTACGTACAAAGACTATAGCCAATTGTGGTCATTTTCCAGCAAAGTACCATAATCTTACTTTATGGCTAAAATTGGCTGATTGTCATCACATTTTCAGCCTCTACTAGCAATCAATGAAAATCATTTTTGCTCATTTTTCAGTAAAGTACGAGGACTATTGCCTTACCTTTTGTTGAGAAAATGGTTCAGTTTCATCATCTTCCTGTCTGGAATAGACAACAATCACAGTCAAGTTGGGTCATCTATTTTCATAAGAGTTAAGGCTATAGCTTCGCGATTTGGTCAAGATTGGCTCATTCTCATCACTTGTCAATCTCTAAATAAAACCAATAAAAGTAAATGTGAGCCATTTTTGGGAAAATACCAAGGTTATAGGGCTACTTTTTGGGCAAAATTGACTCATTTTCATCATTTGTGACTTTCCACTCAAAATCTATGAAAGCCAATTTTGGTCATTTTCGAGGAAAATGCCAAGACTGTACCCTTACTTTTTAGTCAAAATTTGCATGTTTTCATCACCTGTCAGTCTGTATTTAAAATCAATTAATGTTAATTTTGGCCATTTTGGCCAAATACCAATGTCATAGCCTTACATTCTTACAAAAATTGGCTTATTTTCATCACGTGTCAGTCTCTACTTAAAATCAATGAAAGTCAGCTTTGGTCATGTTCGCGGAAAATACCATGACTTTAGCCTTACTTTTTGTCCAAAATTGGTTAAGTTTGATCATTGTTCAATCTCTAACAAAATCAGTTTCGGTCACTTTTGGGCAAAATACCAAGCCTATGCTGTTACCTATTGGTGACAACATAGCTCTCTTTCATAATTTTCCTTTCTGGAATAAACATTACTTATAAATAAAGTTGGGTCAATTTGGTTAAAGAAAGGAAGAGTATAGCCTTGTTATCTGGCCAAAAATCAAAAGCAACAAATTTGATTTCTGGATATTTTTGTAGAATACCAAGGCTACAGCTTTAGTTTGTAGCAAGAATTGGCAGATTTTCATCACTGCTCAATATGAAATGAAAATCAATTAAAGTCTATTCGGGTCATTGGTGGGAAAAGTACAAAGGCTACAGCCTCACTTTCTGTGAAAATTTGCTTAGTATCATCACTTTTCAATCTCCTACGAAAATCAATGAATTCCAATTTGGGCCTCTGTTGGGGAAAATACCAAGGCTATGACCTTACTTCTTGGCTTGATCTGGCTCGTATTCATTACATTTTAATCTGAAATTATAATCAAAGGCTGGAAGTGTGGATCATTCTTAGGCAAAATAACAAGGCCGTGGTTTTACACATTGTCAAAAATTTGTTCATTTTCATCATCCTTAAATCTATAAGAAAAATTATTGACCTTGAAGTAGGTTCAATTTGGTTAAAAGTAACAAGGCTATAGCCTTACCTTTTGGGCACAAACGGCCCATTTTCATCAACTGTCAATCTGCAATCAAAATAAAAAAGAGGCATTATATTGAAGGAAAGAGCATTACTGTTTTTCAGTAAGAAAGTCATAACTTAAGTTCTAATGTATAGATCTAAAATCTTGGCTAACACCTACTGAGAGAAATGTGGGCCAATGGTAATAAAATTACGTAGACTATACTCTTAGTTTCTGAGCCACAATTGATCTAGTGAGAATGGAATTTTGTATATCAAACAAACAAGGCTACCATCTTACTCTGTTAGCCAAAACAGATAAAGTTGAACGTGGGCAACACTCATCAAATTAGCAAGGCTATCGCCTTACCCCTTTCAGCAAAAATTCATTCAGTGAAACACCAAATTTTCATCCATAAACTGTACCATAAGCCTAATTTTTCAGCCATATCCTATTGAAAGAAACGCTGGCCAGTCGTACTAAAAATACCGAAGTCACCAGCTTGCTTGCATAAACGAAACACATCAAGTGAAAAATGGAGTCATTTTGATCCAAATACGAAGGGCTACAGTCTAACTCTTTGAGCGAAAATCCATTCAATGAAAAGTGGGCTAATTTTCACGAAATTACCAAGGTTATAATCTTACTTTTTAGTGAGAATAGATGAAATAGAATATAAGGCCATCACTATCAAAATAAAAAAGTCTATAGCCTTAGTTCTTCAGCAAAATTCTATTCAATGACAAATGATCCATAATTAAACAGCTTTATTGGGTAAAACATATGGAAGGATAAGTGTGGCAAATTTCTTCAAATTACAAAGGCTATAACCTAATTGTTTGAGTGGAAATAGTTCCAGAGAAAAATGGACTGATTTTTCATATAAAAAGAGTATAATCTTATCTGTTTTACCAAAATCTCCTCATTGAAATTTGGCTCAATTTCCATCAAGATACAAAGACTGTAAGCTTACTTTTATCCAAAATTGATTGAGTGAAAATAAAGTAAATTCTTTTGCAACATAAAATGAGAGTGGCTTTAGTATTTTATCTACAATCTATTCAGTGAAAAGTGGGCAAGTTTCAATCAAATTACTAAGGCTGTGACATTTATTTTTTCAGCCTACATAGATCGAGTGAAATATGGAATAACATGTGTCAAAGTAACAAAGGGTTAATCTTCTCTTTTAAGGCAGTATCAATGGGGGTGAAATGTGAACTAATTCTTGTCAAAATACCAAGGGCATTATCTTACTTCTTTAAGAATGATCTATTCAGTGACAAGTGGGCCAATTCTAATCAACTTACGGAGGCTATATAATACTATTACTGTTTGTAGTCGAAATACATGCAATGAAAATATAGTATTATCAAAGTACCAAGGCTTCAATCTTCCTATTTAAACTATCTATTTGATAAAAATTGGTCTTATTTTCATGAAATTATCAAGAATATAAACTTAATTTTGAGTCAAAATAGACCCAGTGAAAAATGCAATAAGATCTGTCAAAATATCAAGGATATAACCTTACTTCTTGCAAAACTGGTTCAATTTTCATCTAAGACACACCAAGGCAGCAATCTTATTTTTAGCCAGCTTAGATATAATGAGAAATGGAGTTAGTTTTACGAAAATACCAAAGCTATAACCATATCTTCTGAACTAAAATCCATTCAACAAACACTGGTCCAAGGTTCATCAAAACATCAAAGCTATAGGCACAACAGAACAATTTTTGAGCAAAAATATATCGGATGAATACAAAGCCAATTTATCAAAACACCAAATCTAAAACCTTAAAAGAATGTAAGGCATAAAACAGGTAATATTTTTCAAAGAAAGCGAACCTGTAATGGCTAATTCTCATCTGCTATGATTTTGTCATACCGGACTGGTGATAAAAGAATTTCTATTAACTTCAATTAAAAATTAAATACAACTACTCATGGTTACATACTGTGCTGTCCCAGGAGAAGAAAGACACAAGGTAAATTTGTCTCCACCAAAAACAGCACTAACAATTTTCAAAAACTTATTAACAACGAAAAATAAAAAAAGCTAAAGAAGAGAAAAATATACGAAGGGATAAGAGAAAAAGGAGCGAATTGGTAGTTCCACACAACTTCTTGGAATTGATAAGTCTTCTGCATTTTCAAACACCTGCGACTTCATGGGATTTTTGCCACCTTTCTAAGCATAGTATCCATGAAAGAAAGCCAAGTCACTGTCATTGTCACTCGGACAACAACATAACAATAAAAAACCCCGGACTTTCAAAAGGTAAGGATCTTAATGGCTACAAAGGAGCATGTTTGTCTTTAAGGGAAGGGTGTTAGACGACCGTATTCCAAGGTTGACTGTTAAAAGCATGCTGGAAAGATGTCAAAGGAGCAGCACCCAAATCCAATGGAATCTTTCCATCAATTGACTTTGAAGAGCAATTCAAAGATTGTTTTTAAAGGAAAAAGAATACTAAGGGGTGTAGCATGCACGGGTTTGTGTCAATTTTAAGCTTAAGCCGCAGTAAGAGGTACAATCTCTGACAGTGTAGGATCTGACACTGGTTGGGGTCTGAATATGCATCTACAGAATAGCAGAAGTGGAAGGCAAACAAATAGAGTTCCTTGACTATACAGCTCTGAAATTTGGTGGGGAAACTGAAGGCAAACCATAAAGAAATGGCAAACGTAAGACTATGAGCTATGTTAAACAACGATATTAACTAAGATTGTGGGAAAAGAAGCATGGAAACAATGAATGGCAAACATACTTATTACTTAACTACAAACTCGAATATTGAAAGAAATTTTTCTTAAAATGATATTTTTGCAAATTTCTAGATTTAATTAAAGAAAAATATTGTAAAAATCAAAGCAAAATAGACATCCTATAATCTGTCAAAGACAGCATTCGATTTAAAAGCAGTGGATGTGATCAATATGCTATTATTCAATATGCACACAAAAGAGCATTGCAAGTAGGTGAGAAAAGTTGGGCTGCACTAGTTTATTGAACTACTTTTTTAGCCATCTATGGATAAACAAATGTTATAGTCATGAATATTTTACATAATGTAGCAAAATCACCCAATGATTATTCTCTGCTATGTAACAAATAAAAATTGAAATCTTGAATGAAATGGCTCCATGTTCAATATGGTTGTATATAGGCCAATTGCATGGCCTATAGCCGTGATTCTTCAAATTATAAATGATATGAAGATAATTTGTGAGTTAAAATAGATAGCGAATCGAAAAGAAGTAAAACGTAAAAATGGACAGAAAAAAAAATAATTTTAACAAGAAATAACAACATCAAATGATAAAACTATTGAGTAATTCAATATGTATTCTAGGAAAAGTAGCTTATTTCGTAAAAAACCGAGAATATAAAATCTGTCCTGCTAAAATGGTTGAGATAATGTAGTGATTTATATTTTGAAAAAAAACGTTACGCAAATCTGAAAGAAAGCATATCAAGACGTTGTATTAAATAAAAGAGCTCTAAATACCTCGGAGTATTAAAAAATATTAAGTAAAGGCTGAATATCAACTAAGAAGACCAAAGAAATATAGAATAAACCAACTAAATTGAATGATAATGACACCCCATAGTAGGCAGCTACCTATTCTATACATCAAAATATTGGCTTTCTGGCGTCCTTAAAGGCTAGCAATGGTTAATTCATTTCATCTACAGAATTCTACTATTTCTACTTCAGGTACACAAGGCAAGGCATTGTGAAGTGAAGAAACACAGGAATGTACAAGCCTGAGGAATTTTTAGAGTACCAGCTGGAAGTATTGAAGAAAGTACACTGTCGGACGGTATTAAAAAGAGAAAAAATTATGTACCATTGTATTGAATCTGGTAAACAGAAAAAATATCAATTTTAGATACTAAACATATAACTGTCTCTACATCTCCTGTCTTTCTATCTAGAGGCAAATAGGACTAAACTATTGTTTCCCTACACGTACCCTACCATATGTACTGGTAATATTTCACATAAGATTTCACCTTCAGCATTGTCCTGATACTGACTTCCATCCTTATCCTGAATATGAATAAGATAGATTCAGTTAAACCTCCAGCACTCAAATGAAGACGGTTCAACACTGTGACCATAGATTCACAAAATACAGTTCCTTTTCGCAGAATGACCATGTCATCACTGGTGATTTATCCATAACTCTGCAAAGAGCCTTGATTGAATGGCGGTGTGAATCCAACCCTTAGAAGCAAACACAAAACGATATTTGATAAATTTGGGAATAAAACACTCAATAGTAAGATGTCATTGGAAAAGTTGTTATGCCAAGATATACCAAGAAAGGAAACGAAGCAAACAAATGAAATTAGAACTCAGAAAATATATATATATTGGAATGTACTAGTGTTTCACAGTTATATTTTAAAATTTGACATAAAAAGCTCTTTGCAAAGGAATCTTGTAGCAAATTGCATTCATATCTTTATACAGTCTATAACTGTAGAATGTCATGAAGGAGAATGTTTCATAGTTGCTAGCTTTCGTTCTATTTATGAACTTACACATACACGTATTTTTTTATAAGAAAGTATTTGTAAAAGTATCTTTTGCACAAAGGTTAATTAAAGAGTTAGACAGACTTTTGCCTTGCAAATCAATGATAGCATTCAAGCATTCTGTATTGAGTGGTTTATATGATATATATATATTCTATTAACCATGAGGTCTATGCCTATAAAACTCCAGGTTATCTATGGGGTCATTCATTTAGCATGTACACATGAAGAAGGAGGGGGTCAAGCAAAAGCATATGATTGCATACAAGGGGAAGGGGGGCTGACACATTAAAGTATGTATGCAAAAAAATTGCCTTTGTTGCATGTACCCTACAATAGTATCAGTTGCAAAAAGACTTCATCTTACCCTACACCAAAGTTGAAGAAGAAATCTTTCGTCAATTTTTTCATAAAATACTATATGTACCGATCATTTACTGTCTTGTGAATGCTTAAATATCACCCTTCATGGTTTAGGATCGTTAGGCACTTTCCATTAGAAATGGGGAGGGAGGTCAAATGACCGAGAGTACATATACAAGAAGGGGGGTATGTACAAAGCATACAGTTGTGTATGAGAGAGGAGCGGGGGGTCAAATTTTGGCAATTTTGGTGCATATGTACTCTATAACTGACCCCTGTTGTAGCCATAATACTACAGTAGCTCCCTAACTCAAAGTCCTATACTGTAAAGACTTGATTAAGCCCCTGGGGGCTTATTTGTCAGAAACCATCTTATGAGTGGGGGCTTATTCGAAGGGGGGCTTATTCGAAGGGGGGGCTTATTGAATGCAGCACCCAAAAATACATTGAAGGCAAAAGTTATTAGGAAAAGAAAGCAAGAAGTTGGATGGGTGGTCCCAGTGAAATACCATGCAGAGACGAAGAGCGAAAGAATATCAAATATTCTTTACAAGAAACTGATAGAAAAGAAAAATACTTTGAAACACTTTGAACTAAACGTTGATAGAGGTAGCATCAAGGAGGGGAAAGTTGTGAAGACAGTTGTTCGGGTAAAATATTAGCTAAAATAAACAGATAAATAGCTGAATGTTTTGATTTTCTTTTGATTTAGACCTGCATTATTCTGAGCACAAGCAAATCCCGTGGGGGCTTATTCGAGGGTGGGGGCTTATTTGCCAGAAACCATCCTGTGGGTGGGGGCTTATTCAAGGGGGGCTTATTCGATGGAGGGGGCTTAATTGAGTCTTTACGGTATAGGACCTGAGACAAAATTGAGTCAAGAAGCTTTTGAGTTAGAGTGTATTGAGTTTGAGATTGCTTACTGTAGTTAAAAAATTGTACATCCTGCAAATGAATACACAGTGAAAGTCACAACACAGCACAAAATGTGTCTGAAGATCCCCACCTAGTAGTAGGACAGCTCATCATTCTACATCATAAAAAATTAAAAATTTGATTTAGTGTACATCAACTGATGCTTACTAATGATTCAGATTCAGGTTTTTATTTCTAACAATAGCCTACGTACAATTTACATCGCATAGGTAACAACAGCTATTGAAGAATAACAAAATGTAAACGTAACATGGTTAGAGCTAAAATTGTCTAACAAACAAGAATGAGTATAACAAATAAATACTGACCAACCAAACAACAGAAAAAACAAACATAAATAAAAAAATTTCTCCGCATGTGGTACAAATTCGTTGATCTGGATTTAGTTTTGGTCTCTGGTATCTCTGAGTTTCTATTTTAAGTTTATGATCCGATAGTCGAAATTTATTTAATGTTTTCCGTATAGTCGGGTTGCTTTTTTTTGTAATATATGTTTCCATCCCAAAATCCTTCTTAAACAACAGGTAAGTCCGCATTTTCGGTTGATTTCTTAAACTTGACATAGTATTCTGTACACTAGCATCAGTAATACGTTGATATACGTAGTTTATTAATTGTCTACGAGGTGGATGTTCGTTAATTGTATTGTTATGGGAATTTGCCCATATATCGCCTAAACCATGTTTTACAATAATATCTTTCAAACTTTGCGTCCAAGAGAGCCTATTAGTTATATTTTCAGTATAAATCGTTTTAAGAATAACATTTATTGGGTCATCAATTATGCGAAACCAATTATCAATGGTTACTTTAAAGCCTGATATGTGTAATTGCTTTCGTCCTAATTCGCATCGGCAAACAACATTGGAAGTACGCTTCGTTACCCCTAAAATATGCTTACATAATTTAATATTTAATTTTTCGATTGGATTCTTATCATTAAATCCCTGCTTTAAGCACCCCCAAAGTTCTATTCCATATATTAGTATAGGTTTTACTAAAGCATCAAATAAATCGAGCGATAATTTAGCATGGTTTCTAAAATTCACTCCTAAACAGTTTCTGAGTTTGAAGTATGCCTTCAATCCTCTTCTATACAGGTCATCAAGAAGATTTTTAACAGAGAAAGACGATGTTAATAGAAATCCTAAATAATTAAAGCGTTTAACCACTTCTAGCTCTTCATTCTGATAATGAAACTTGTTTGTATCTAGTATTCTGCCACTTTTATTGAATATCATACATTTAGTTTTAGCAACATTTACTTTCATTTCGTTTTGTAAGCAGTAGTTGTCTAGTTGGATTAGAGAGTATTGTAAGCCCTTCTTTGATTCTGACAAAATTACTATATCATCCGCCCAGAAAAGTGACCCTACCTTTATATTTCCTATAGTTGCTGGTGCAGATTCGTTCTTATTAAAAAGTTCTGGAAGATCACTAATAAAAATATTAAATAAAGTTGGACTAAGTATGCATCCTTGTTTAACTCCAATGTTTACATCAAAAAAGTCTGTTCGTTTATGACTGATTCTTATACACGTTTTCTCGTGTATATATATACTTTCTATGACATCGAAAATATTTCCTCTAATTCCCATACTGGTTAGCTTTCTAAGTAGTATATCTCTGGGTACTTTGTCGTATGCCTTCTCAAAGTCAATAAAGGCAGCGTAAAGTTTGGCTTTTTTATTATTCAGATAATAATCAGTTAATGAATGTAATATGTTTAAACAATCAGATGTTCTATTTCCTTTTACAAAGCCAAACTGTTCTTGCTTTATTATTTAATTTGCTATTGCAAACTTTGTTATTCTCTCATTTATAATTAAATTAAAAACTGTCCTATGCATGACAGTAAAGCTATCCCTCTGTAGTTGGTTTCTACCATCTTATCTCCTTTTTTATGTATGGGGACTATTATGTTTTGAGTCCATGTTTCTGGGTACACCCTATAGTGTAAAAGACTATTAAACAGATTAAAAAATATCTCAGGGTATGTCTCAACACAACAAATTATCATCTCATTTGATATTTGATCTAAGCCTGCCGATTTACCTTGCTTTAATTTCTTTGTAGCATTCTGTAATTCAGTTAAAGTTATTACGTTGGTCATAGTAGAATCAGTTTCTGAGTTTCCTATAGGATTTGAGAGACTTATCTGTTTTCCAGATTGCAATAATGATTTAAACATTTTAATCCACTGACTACTGTCTATTGCTTCAACATAGTTGTTTTGCTCATTATGATCTCTTCTAAGTGTGTCAAGTAATTTCCAGTGTTCTTTTGGGTTGTTTTTCGTTGATGCAATTTGTTTTATAGTCTTATGTTGATATTCTAATTTCTTTTTCTTGTTTAAGTTTTTAAACTGTTTCTTCTTCAAAGATAATTCTTTTCGAGTTTTAGAATTAAGTTTCTCTCTAGAAACTTGCTTCCCTATAAGCATTAAATCTTGCTTAAGAAGTTGGCATTCCAGATCAAACCAGGGCTTTTTATATTTTGTTGTGTGTTTCCTGTGGCTCCTTGTCTTTATGCTGCTAATATCACATGTTGATTTAATTAGATCTGTTACCATCTTCACATTAGCTATACATGATGGTTTAGAAGTAATTGCCATCAATTTTAAAGTGAGATCATTGAAGCTATTTTTCACAGCCTGACTCTTTAATGTTTTAAGCATATTTGCTCTTGCAGGACATATTTAGATAAAACCCCAAAACTAGTCAGAATAAATTATTTTAAATGTTCTACTACTGATGTTAATCAAGAATGCCTGCACCAGAAGAAATCCACGTTACTTCTTGATGCAGAAATGGACTCATTAAATATGTATTAACTTCAATATCATTCTAACCCTAACGTTAATGCTTCTGTCCTCCTTAGCCAAAAAGGGCTGAAGGAGGTCTTGATCAAGAGCTCTTAGATTTAGTTAATACATACACAATAAAAATTACTGAAGACACAGACTGATGGACTCTCAGTATCAGTCATGGTGCCCAGTCACAGCTTGATGAGCTAGAAATTGCCTTTCATGAGGATTTAGCGACTGTTGCTAACATTAGGGACTGGAACTTAAAACCAAAAACAGAACTTATAAAGCACATACATTTGTTCGTTCATAAATGGTATTGTCCATTGCGGATGACCGGTGTGGTGCTGTGTAACAGCAACCTAGTGGTGAGGTAAAGTAAAATGGTAATAATTCATACCTTATTAGGTTACTTTTCAGGACATAAACAAACTCCTGCCAAATTCCAAACGTAAAAGCTGTCACTGAACGTTAATCAGAATCATAGGCCGTTTGATGTCATCCTTCGGCGGGGTGAATAATTGAATGACAATCAGTGTTCCATAGTACGTTCTGAGCATGAAAATGAATGAAAAATGATCTCTTAAGCAGAGTTCTTACGCTCAAAATTAAATTCACCTCTCGTAGAAGTTAGCCTTTACAGCATTATCTACTTAAGAGACATAAACATGGCTGACAGTGGTTTGTAATTCCCTCACTTTTTTGGAATGTAGGATTTAGCTCCTTCGTAGCCATATTGACTGCGCAGTAGAAATAAAGCGACTGACTGCGCAATAGAAATAAAGTGAGTGCGCAGTAGTACTAAAGCGATTGCACGGTAGAAAAACGCGGTTTTGCCGATCACTGTTATCCCCATAGAAGCATTTCTATGGTTACCCCCCACCATACAGGACAAGTGACAAAAGTCTAAAGAGAAAAATATAAGGTCTATTTGTTATAAATATGGTGGCTGCGCAGTAAAAATAAAGTCACTGTCCGGTCCGGTAAAACTGTTGCGATTGCACAGACAAAGTAATTCAGGAATAAAACTAAAGTCACCGCGCGGTAAATATAAAGTCACTATGCAGACAAAATAATATGGTGACTTTGCAATATAAATCAGGTCGCTGCACAGTACAAATAAGATCACTACGCACTAAACATAAACGGCATTACCGTGGCTGATTTGGCAAACATATCTCTCGCAGCTTGGTGCTAGCCATTCTAAACTGAATTCCCTTGGTCAAAAAACCAATAACATATTTAATAGTATAACTAAATCTAAAAAGGGTTTAATGATGGCATCCCTGAATGTTAATGGGCTAAGAAGTCACTTGGACGAAGTTAAAATTCTAGTGAACAGTATGGGATTAGATATATTAGCATTAAACGAGACTAAGCTAGATTACTCAATCGAACATCAAATTACAGACATCAATGGGTATAAGCAGCTGCGCCTTGATAGATCTCGCTGTGGTGGCGGGATCTCCATATATGTCAAAGATAACCTTAAGTTCCTACTCAGGAAAGATATCCCTGTTGAAAATATTGAGTTACTCTGCATTGAAATCCAACCACTAAAATGCAAACCTTTTCTCTTTGTTGCCTGGTATAGGCCCCCACACGATCCAGTTTGCACCTTTCAAAAATCAGAAAGAGTTCTCTCATATCTTGATAAAGAGGGCAAGGAAATCATTCTTATGGGTGATATAAACTGCGATCTATCCCAGGAATTGGAGGGACTTTCGTCGGATAGCAATTCCAGGCATTTACTTAATTTATACCAGCTGTTCAGTCTTAAACAGATTATTAAAGAACCAACTAGGGTCACATTATCAACATCTACACTCATTGACCATATAGCTACGACTTGCACGGACAATGTTTTAGATTCGGGGGTACATAAAGTAGCGTTGAGCGACCATTACATGGTCTTTTGCAAACGGAAACTCAACGCTGCCGTTGGTGGGAGCCATAAGATGATTAAAACTAGAAATATGAAAAAATTTAACCATGAGGCTTTTATAGCCGATGTTTCAAGAGTCTGCTGGGAGAATGTTGTTAGTAAATCTAGTGACATTAATGTTATCATTAGAGAATTGTCATCCGTATTTTCTGCTATTATTGAAAAGCATGCTCCAATAAGAGAGATTAGGGTTTCTGATAAGAATTCTCCATGGATTACGAATGAGCTTAAGTCCTTGATGAAATCCAGGGATAGACTTAAAAAAGCTGCTATTAAACACAAATCTCCAGCCATGATGGGTAGATATAAAACAGCCCGTAATAAAGTAAACAACCTTAATGTCACACTAAAAAGGCAATATTTCACTAACAAGATTATTGAGTGCAAAGGTAATATGAAAGAAACTTGGAAGACAACTAACGCACTTCTCAATAAGCGCAGCAAATCAACCAACATCACATCTCTTAGTGTAGGAGACATTGAAATCCATGAGAAAAATGAAATCTCAAACAAGATGAACGATTACTTTTGCACTATTGGCAAAGAGTTAGCTGATAAAATTGATCCATCTCCAAACCCCCTTTTAGTTGGTAACTACAGGATAAATGAAGGTAATAAAACGATGAAATTTACAAAGATTAACGAACAAAATATTAGGGATGCCATTGGTAAAATAAAAACATCTAAGGGCTTTGGAAACGACAATATCTCTAGTTATTTTCTGAAACTTGCCTTGCCTTACATCGTCAAATCGCTAGCGTACATGTTTAACAAGTCCTTAGAGGATAGGGAGTTTCCTTCTCTTTGGAAAATTGCTAGAGTTATTCCTATTTTCAAAGACGGAGATAAAAGCGCCAAAGAAAACTATAGGCCAATATCAGTCCTCCCAGTCGTTTCAAGGCTCTTTGAAAAATTAGTGTACAACCAACTTTATGAGTATTTAAACTCGAATGATCTCTTAGCTCCGA
The DNA here is from genome assembly GCA_964019165.1 of Mastigias papua. Taxonomy (NCBI): domain Eukaryota; kingdom Metazoa; phylum Cnidaria; class Scyphozoa; order Rhizostomeae; family Mastigiidae; genus Mastigias; species Mastigias papua. The sequence goes on along the minus strand of OZ025283.1, from coordinate 10,336,351 downwards.
GTCAATCTGGATTCAGATCGCTTCACTCAACAGCCACTGCTCTTTTGAAATGTACTAATGATTGGTACAGCAGCTTAGATGTGGGAAAACATGTTGGGGTTATATTTGTTGATTTGAAAAAAGCTTTTGACACAGTTGATCACAAAATCCTAGTGCAAAAGCTTGCTCACTACGGTATCCACTCTTCGGAGCTAATGTGGTTTAAGTCGTACCTCTCTAATCGCTCCCAGTTTACAAGGGTTAATGGTGTGGATTCTAAAGTTCAAAATATAGATATAGGTGTCCCTCAAGGCTCGTGTCTTGGCCCATTATTATTTTTACTTTATATCAATGACCTTCCTAAAATCACTAATAACGCTAAGGTGTACATGTATGCTGATGACACTAGCCTAAGTCTACAAAATCATAGTATGTCCCAGTTAAACAGGGCATTAAACCAGGACCTTCTAGCTCTTGATAAATGGTTGCGGGGAAACAAGCTTTCTCTTAACGTTGCTAAAACGCACTCCATGGTAATTTCTACTAAACGGAAGCTTGCGATCTTGAAAAATCAAGCTGAGCAATTACATCTGCATATAAGGCATAATGATCTCGATGTTGTTCAATGCACTAAGTATCTAGGAGTCCATATTGACAATACTCTTGATTGGAAGAATCACATTCAAGAAGTATCGAAAAAGATTTCTCGATCTCTTGGGCTGATAAGGTATGCCAAAAGGTTTTTACCTTTTGAGTCACTTAAAAATCTGTACACTGGTTTGGTCGATCCACATTTTCGCTACTGTTGCGCAGTCTGGGGTGTCTGTGGACTTACTGAATTACAGCAACTACAGAAGCTTCAGAATCGCGCAGCCAGAATAATAACTGGAAGCAATTTTGATGCTCCTAGCAAACCTTTAATCATGGGCCTAGGTTGGAAAACGATCGAAGAACTTATCCAATATGAAACGCAAGTACTTGTCTACAAAGCTAGAAATGGGCTTGCCCCTCAGTACCTCTTCGACATGTTGGTTACAAACTATTCTGAGGCCACGTATAATCTACGAAATACTGCCACAGATCTCAAGCTGCCAAAGAGGAATTCCTCTAATGGGCAGAAGGGCTTCTCCTACAAGGGCTCGAAAATGTGGAACAGCCTACCAACAGAATCGAAGCTAGCACCTAACCTTGCCTCCTTTAAAACGTCTTTGATGCATGATGCATGAATTGTATATAGCTTGAAATTATTTTTTTCTTTTTTTTTTTTTTTACCAATATATGTTTTGTACTTTTATCATTGTATCTTTAATAATTTTGTAAATAATATTTTATATAACGGTATATCGCTTTTAGGTAGTAGACATTGTAATTAGGCATTTTTTTTTTCAAATTTATTTTTCAAAACATGTATTGTATTTAAATGGAGGGCCCCTTGAAAAGCAGCTGTAGCTGAAGGGCAACCCTCCTTAAATATTTTTTTTAATAATAATAATAAAGCTCTCGCGGCAAGACATGCGGCCGCACGTTATGAGGCGCTGCCGCGCGGCCGCACGTTATAAAGTGCTGCGGCCACACAGCTTAACCTTTCAACCTCTTAAAGACTAGCGGCACAGCTTAACTTTCCCACTATGTAACGTTAAGACTGGCGGCAAGACATGCGGCTGCACTTTATAACGTGCGGCCACACTTTATAACGTGCGGCCGCATATCTTGCCGCAGTCTTAACTTTTAGAAGTTTGAAGGGTAAGTTTGCGCGGCCGCGCATTACAACGTGCGACCACACGTCTTACCGCCAGTCTTAACTTTAAGAAGTTTTAAGGTTAAGTTGTGCGGCCCCACATTATAACGTGCGGCCGCGCCTCAAAACGTGCGGCCTCATGTCTTGCCGCCAATCTTAACTGTAAGAAGTTTGAGAAATATATGGGCCAAATCAGCCACGGTACGGTATACCCATCCATACCGTACTTTGCTGAGGCTACGAAGGAGCTAGAGCTGACGTACTGCCAGCGTACTGCAGCGTACCCATGAGTCCCAGTATAATGGCGTTTGGTAAGTCAGTGTTTGTTACCGGAGCTAACCGTGGAATTGGGTTGGAACTGGTTGCCCAATTGGTGAGGCATAAAGATAGACCACAACTTATTTTTGCAAGTTGTCGCTCACCGGATAATGCTGAGGTAAGCTTACTTTCATCGTTAGTTTACATTTGAGGGATAGCTGAATCGGGCATTTTGGTACTCCACCCACAGATCTGCGCCAGTGGTTCGATAAGTTTTCGCTAGCATACTTTTTGCTTATTTGTTTCCATGCATAGCATGTTCCTACTTACTGATGTACGCTGGCGTACAGCAATCTCAGGATTTCTCTGCTGTGGTCTACTCCGGCCCCTGCCCCCCTCCTCGATCCGCGCGCGCGCCGAGCCCTCGATTTCAGATTGGATGTGATAGAAGATTCTCTTTATTGTTTCTGATGAAAAATAAGCGTTGACCCTGTGAGAACTCTAACCGTCAAAAGGGGAAAACACTCAGATTAGGGAATCCTTGGCTTTCTGCCATATACCCTGATAGCCACGCCCTTTTGTTCTTTAGGAAATTATAATGTGCTATAGGAACATCCATATCTGCAGGTAGGAATCATTTAGACAGTATGTTGAAAAAATTCTCCTTTTGACTCTTTGCTATTTAGAAGATCAAGAAATAGAACTATAGAATCAAAACAACCTAGTGTACCACACCACTTAAATAGTTCATTACAACTTTTCACAAAAGTAGTCCATACCTCCCACTGTTGAGTACTTTTTCACTTTATGCAATGACCTTCAACTGACTGTCAACATGATCCCTTGAATCTGTTACATTTCAGCCAGTGAGATGGTACTCTCCCCCAACTGTTTTAAATACTGGTTGTGGATTGGTGATTTGGAGTTTGTGTTGATCCCATGTCAAATTAAAACTGGGGTACTTGATGGCAATTGTGATAACAAAAGAATAATTTTAATACTCAGGAGGCCCCTCTCAGGATTGGGGTTGGGCAATTTGCCCCTGCCCCCTTCTTGTACACATGATCAAAAGTCCACTTATGATATATATGTACAGTAGTTATTGATGTTGTAGGTGGGAAGCAAAACTTCTGTACAGGAGTTGTATACTTGCAACACAAATCTGCAGAAAGAGATAAAAGGTACTTGTTGCCAACATATACTAGAGAGCAACTTGGTATCTCTAATGATTAGAACAAAAACATATTCTGATCTGTTTGGCTTGCATCTATTGAAAGGAATCAATCCATGTAGCTAGAACTCTTTAAATTTCTTACAAACAAGAAGTCTAGAAAAGTTTATTGTTTTGTTTTAGGAGCTCAAAAAGATTGCTGCAGACAATGGCAATGTTCATGTAATCAAACTTGGTAAATATATTTATTTATAATACGAATATACTTTTTGATCTTTATTTCATACTTCATATAAAATTCTGGGTTATGTCCATTTGCATAAGTCAAACTCCATTAGTCTTGGTGGCAAAGATTCTTGTGTGCACCCTCTTTCAAGCTACATTTTCTCTCCTCTTTTGAAACTACTGAGAAAAAATAAATTCATGTCAATATTTGAAGGCAATTCTCTTACCAAAAAACAAATTCTACTATTACTATCACTAGTATGGATAGGTAAAGCAAGTAGGGAAGCTAGGGGGAATGTAACCCCTCCCAGTTGGATAGAAATCCAGTGTGCAATTTCTTGAGAAAGGCAGTAGTTTTCCCAAAAATAGATGCAGCTCAGTACAGTTACACAAGGACGTATCAGGCCAGTGATTTGCCCCCCCCCCCACTATATATAAAACATCCCCCATACACCCATGATAGCGTGTTGAACAATTACTTGTAGTGTTAAGTTACAGTCTGCTCTCCATCAAATACTCTCATGTATTTATTGCCTATTCAATTTTTTTTAGATGTTGGCAACTGGGATGATATATCAAATGCACAAAAAGTTGTTAGCAATCATGTAAAGGATGAAGGACTCAATGTTCTCATTAGCAATGCTGGAATATTACAAAGGGAAAATACAGTGGAAGAAGTAAGCCCTGAAAGAATGTTAGAGCATTACAGGGTCAATGCTGTTGGTCCAGCGATGATAATTAAGGTAGAGTCTGTTCTTTTTCCCTGAAGCATTACAGGAGTTGTATTCAGCACCATGGCTCATTAGAAGTGTTTTGTGCCTGCAACCACATCAGGATTTTATGTATTGTTAGATGCAGATTACTTCACAGATATGTATAGTTAAATTTTTTTGACTGCACTAAATGCTGTTTTGTTAACTTATGTAAATAGCAATAATCAATGGGTAGGTTTCAATCAATAGCACATGTAAAAATGGCACATATTGTTTTGTATCTATACTTGTGCACTTGCACACATTATTGAGCCTTGCTCAGTGCATATCTTTTTGTTCATTTCATTGATAGCATTACATGTATAGCAGAGGTCCCAAACTCAAATTACATTGGGGCTATAGAGGAGAGAGCCTGGGTAAAGTAGGGCCACAATAAAAGCATTACTGGACACTTCTTGTATCGCCAAATCCAAAGCTGGCAACCTAAACCCAAAAAGGAATTTTCTAGCTAACTAACTAACTTACTACCTAACTGACTGACTAACTAACTAACTAACTAACTAACTAACTAACTAACTAACTAACTAACTAACCAATAAGTGTCTAATTTTAGGAGTCAGGAAAGCACAAACTAAGTACATGCAGCTCATTCTTGCAGAATTTTTATGTTCTAGTGTGTTTTCTTTTTCTTCAGGAATTCCTGCCTTTGCTTCGAAAAGCATCTAAAAATGGATCTTCAAAACCCATGGGGTGTTCTAGAGCAGCTATTCTGAACATGTCCACTAAGGTTGCATCATTTGATGATAACAGAAGTGGGAGAAATTATTCATACCGATGCTCAAAGGTAGTTGAAATACATCACTACATTCAAACCTAGCCATTCAAGTTTTTACATTGCACTCTATTGCCTCATATCATCTACCTATCATTTAATAGTATACAACTGAGCACAGAAGTCTTTTTTTCTATTCATTTTGAAAATTTACTACAATTACATGCTACCTACTATACTACATACAGTTTACTTAACAATACTATAATAACGATACCACGGAGAGCAAGATGCCATGACAACTCCGTGGCCATGAATAACAGGTAACATGACAAAAAATTAAAACACAGCTACAAAAATACGTTTAAATACACACAGATTTCTTTAACTAATAAATGCTTAGACTTGTTCCATTTTGTATGCCGGGCTAGCCTAGAGCAGATCAGATTGACCTCTCTTATGGTCAAAACGTAATCTTCTGAGACAGAAGTCTCAGAATATAGAGACATACACACTTATCAGTTGATTGGTAGCTATCCACTTCATTTGTAGATTTGTTTGAGTGAACATGATGCTTTTCACTTTCAGTTATTGTATACAACTTTGTACTTATTCTGATGCACTTTTGCATTATGTTTGTCTAATATAGACATATCATTTATAAGGTTGCTTTAAACATGGTGACAAAGAATCTAAGCATTGAATTGCAAAATGACCAAATACTTGCCGTGAACTTGCATCCTGGTTGGGTGCAGACAGATATGGGAGGTCAGCGTGCAATCACAACAATTGAAGATAGCGTGAAGGGCCTTCTGAATGTTGCCGAGGGACTCACTGAAAAAGACAATGGCTTGTTTTATGATTTTAAAGGGAATTTGATCCCATGGTAAAGACATGTAGTCTATAATATTTGCCAAAAGTCCTGGGACACCTTGCACTTTTTGTACTATGCAGTGAACTTTCACTCCCCCTCCCCTTAAACAAGCTGTTGGTTTTTGGGAGAGGTACATGTGATAATGGGAAAATGTACATTCATGCTAACTCAAAGTGTCCCATAGATGAGCCACCATTTTTCTAGGGGTAGGTGGTGTGCATGAATATTGCAATGATGACCAAATGTAGAGGAATGAAATATATATATAATCACTTGTTTGTAAGTGCCCCAAGGACTTTTGGTGAGTATTGTAGCTGTTTAATTGTTAGCTTTGCTGCATTTCAGCTTTGATTTCTCAGGTCCAAAGATAGTTATTTGCTAGATTATGAAGTAAGTTTCTTGAGACAAATAGGATTTTGAGCTCATATTTACCCAAAAATTGTTTGCTGTGGGTTTTTGCCCTGCTTGAATTTCATGAAGTTCTATATTGTACAATAGCAAATGCCCCCATTTTATGACAGATGGCTCCTGACAAATGGATTCCTTTAAGTTTCAATAGCGTACTTTTTTGTCAAAGCTTGCAAAGTTAGGTGGGGACAATGGAAATTTTCTTATGGAACATTGTTTCATTTAATCTATTTAACTATTTGCAAAACATTCTAGTCAAAAATTTTATAGAGTACATTATAATTCCCAAACTTTTTCTGGATTAGCCCCTTAAATATGTATCTGTGGTATGTTCACTGTAGATTTAAAAATAAACCAGTCTACCTCTGGCAGGCCCGGAAAAAGTTGGCATAGAAAAGTTTTTGCTATGGAGGTACTAATTAATATCCGTTAACAGTTCATGATTGTATTCCATATCCTTTCTTTTGCTTATACCAATGTAATTGGCTATTTGTATATGATTCAGTAAAGTGGTATGTTGTTATAGCTTTAGCTTATTTGAGATTGATTACAAGTTTTTCCAGCTACGTATAGAAATTAGTTGTCTAAATTTAGAAGTTATCTACTTATGTGTGTTCCTGTGAGGCCAATATAGTCTACAAAATGTATCGTTTTTGTGTTTTATCCTTGTTCATCAAGTAGCCACAATCATTGACAGGTTTGTGAGAATAGTTATATTCGTGTTACTCTCACAGGTAAGCTATGCATAAACTGTACAATGTGAAAACACAATTCAAGATTAATAAAGAAGCAGAAGTTTGCATAATAGCACAGATTCTCCCATCTTCACTCTTTTCAATGGTCAACTTATTTTCTTGCATTTGGTTAAAGCAACATGTGTGTTAAAGTGATGTTCATTATTCGCATTATAAAGTGAAAGACACAAATGTCTAAAGTCAGGTCAATGAAAAAATTGTATCTTAGGGAACTTTGCAACACAGGCTCGTTTGAATATGCTATTACAATTGCAGAGGCTACATGGCAATACTATATCCCAGTGAAACACCCAGGGCTCCGCTCAACTCAAAACGGCCGGCATTGCTGCCTCGTTTCTGTGATTTGGAAGAGAGCTCTGCTCCGCAGTCTTTTGCAACGCGGAGGCGAGAAAACTGTGCTACCTAGATCATCGCATATGGTGTTATTATCTAAGTTATTTTAGTTTGTTTCACTATATCAGGGAAATGTCTCAACAAAGTCAGCAAACAACGCAACCAAGATCTTGGGGTTAGTTCCCTTTTTTTCAGAGATCGGGCTTGTTTTAGTATCCAATATCTGAAACAGTATTTATGTTTTGTGCCAAGTGACATAAAAGAAGCTTCTAAAGACGTTCGGTTTTTGTTTTACTGTTGTAATCAATCCAAGACGTATGTTATTGTATCCATCTAGCTGGCTTTTGTCAATGACATGTAGAGCAGTGTAGACCGTATCATTCAAGCCATTGCTCGTCACGTTTGTTTCACTTTCAGAGATCATGATATGAGTTTGAAATAGTCAGAGAGTGTGGCCCTCTTCATTTTTTGACTCAAATAGAGTTTTCTTATACCCAGCGCTATCGCACATGGATCCTCCCTGTCCTTCTTAGTTTTCAATCAGTATATTAGTATATCATGCACTTTTGGTATGGCTGGATGTGACTCCTAAACAGTAGGGTGTACTGTAAGTGCCCTTCAACTCCTTTGACTCTTCACCTGTCAAACGCTTCATGTGTCTCTGAAGCTACTTAATCCTCGTTTTAGAGCTGAGTTTGTATGAACTGCATAGAAAGCCTCATGAGGCAATAACTGATGATACAGAAATAGCTATCTCACCAAGGAGCCTGCACAGTGAGCTAATGTGTCCCATTTGCCTCGACATGCTAAAAAATACAATGACAACCAAGGAGGTTTGTAGAGAATGACTTTTGCTAATGATGCCTCAGAATGGTTATAATTTTATCAAAATATTGTACTTTTTGTATTGATGTTTCAACTGTTATATTTATCTTATGTTCTATTTAATAATGTTGTATTCAGATAAGGAACATATAGTTATAATCATAATCATGCTCTTTGAACTGCCTATTGTCTGGAAAGTCATTTTTGTCTGGAAAATATTTTTGGGTGGGATGATAACCTGGAACTGCATAGTATTTTATTAGATAGCTTTTTATTGTCAATAGTAAAATATGGGAGCTGATTCAGAAAGCCTCTTAGAACCCTATTCTCTTAGAAAAATTTCTTTGTCATAGGCTATGTAGAAATATTATGGGCAGTAGTCTGCTCCAGTTTGAATCCAGTGGGGATTCATACTTGCTGATACATTTGTTCTGTATATAAACAATAGGTCAAAGTGGCACATTGTCAATCATGTTGTACTAGTTAGCTATGTATATTATGTTATAATGACTTTGATAGCCTGTTGCTTCTAATTCACACAACAAAATTAGTTTACCCATTGTTGGAGTAGTCTTTTCTTGGACTAGAGTAATTTTCTGTAGTTGTTATGGTTTCCTGTTTAATTTGTTTTTTCAGTGTTTACATAGATTCTGTCAAGAATGCATAATAACTGCTTTGCGTAGTGGGTATGCTATGAAGCTCAATACATTTTGTAATCTGATAAGTTTATCTTGATTTCTATTTTATCATCCAGTCCTCTTGATAGGTTAAGCTTTCAACAGCTGTTCTTCAGGATCTTCTTCTACTAGAAATCTATCGGATTTAGTCACATGAGCTAAAGACAACAGGGTTGTGGGAAAATTGTAAAGTGAAGGTGCAAGAAAATGAGTGGCCTGAGTGAGATTTGCAAACTCATCCAGTCAACATGGTGTGGTCAGTCATGCCTCAATAGATGTCCAGTACACAGATGTCTGTTGAATATTGGAATGGAGCTTTGACAGCTCCCATGTATAGAGCAGTGAAGAAGGGGGGGGGGGGCACCACAAGTAGTTGACTTACTCTTGTGCAACTGAGAGTATGACCTTATAACTCAGTGGTAGAGCACTTGACATATAAAGTCAAGGGTCACAAGTTTTATTCTTGCTTGAATCATTCGTATTCTCACACTTTCACTCCACAAGGTTTCATAAAGCCTTTAGCCAGGCCTGTGTTTCAAGGGTAAACAAATTGTCTTGGGGAATCTTGTGGTGCAAAATTTGAGAGCTTATTTAAGCTTTTATGTTATCATAATTGTCACAATCAAATGGGTAAATGTGTGTGCAAGGAAGGAATCAACTGTCTTGTAAAGGTCAAAACTGAGGTCAGCCAAACTTCAGGAGATAGCTTCTTAGCTACAAGATAAAGCATTATAGAAACTGCAGAAAAATTTCCAGTGGTGGCAAAAAGCTGGTATCCTGTTGTCCATGGATAGCATTTGCCACCCCATGGCTATGGGCCTGGATTTGATGATAAGGAAGAATAGCCTAAGTTAGCATCTTCTAGTGATTGTGTTAAAATTTATTTTGTTGCTCACAAGTTCTTGTTAATGCAATATGTTTATTGGTGTAATTTTCATTCATTTACATTCTTATTTATTGCATACAAATACATTTTGTAGAAACAAAGAATGTCCAACTTGCAGAAAGAAACTGATTTCAAAACGATCTCTTCGGCCAGACCCAAATTTTGATGCGCTTATTGACAAGGTGATTGTGTGATTATCAATGTTCAACTTCATTTTATAGTATGGTGTTGCATGAGGCAAGGAGTGAAGAGCATCTATGGGCAAGGAGTGAAGAGTGCTAGATAGGAATTGGAATACCAGGCCTCTCTGTAAGGATTGTAGCAATTGCGTGACTCATCGCACACCTTTTAACAAAATTTTGTATTGAGGTGCATGATTTATGTCCACTGCTTATTGTCAACATATGGGATCTGGCCAATGTTCATGAATAAGGCATGTAATGAAACATGCACCTCTTCTCATTGAGGTGTGTGCCAAGGGACACATGTGTGATCACTCATCTATGCCTTAAACATGGAGGCCTGGAATACTGTGCCAGATATACATATTTCCAGCATCTGGCAAAAATGTACAGCAAGTTAATGGTTATTTGTAGGAGCATCGGTGTGTATTATCAAATGATCAAATTTTATGCAGCAAATGGACTTGTCTATCCATTTAGCAAGAAACTTAGAATTTGCCTTTGCTGAAAGTAAGATAAATATGGTGAACTGATATTTGCATTTAGCTGAGCATTATGTCAAGGTAATTTTTATTTAGATATATCCAAATCGAGAAGAATATGAAGCTCATCAGGTCAGTAAATGCTTATATATAATGGTACTTGAAAGAATTTTTTCTTATTTGAGCCATGATCTGTTATAGAACTATGTGGCACATACATATTTCAAACTATTTCAGAAGCCATGGGAGTTTTGCAACATGAAATTATATGAAATATATATGTAATATAATGAGAATTGACAGTGTAACTACTTTATGCTGGTCTTGTTTCACATTTCTGTTATTTGAAGTTTTGCTAGGCGATACATGCCCATAGAGTGTTATCATACACCCTTGGGTATTTCAAAGGTTTACACAAATGTCACAGATATTTGCCATTTTTATTTCAGGAAAGAGTTCTTCAAAAACTGAATAGCCACCATAACCAAAAAGCACTTAAAACTAGCATCGAAGAAGGACTTAAACTTCAGGCTCAGAACAGACTTCAGAGAATGCTGCGTCAGGTTTGCTAATCCTAATATGTAAACTACCGGCAGGGCTTGAAAATAGCCAGTAGCGCCAGCATTATATATGTAAGCACTGCCAGGAAATATTGGACGATAATTCCTTGCAGGAAATTTCAAACAGTTTCACGGGAAAATCTTTCTAAATATTGTGTTTAATCTGTATTTTACCTTTGTAAATGGAGTAACCAACTAGAAATTTTACTTTCAGTTGCATGAAATTTGGTATTTTTACACAGGAAATGTTACTTTTTATTTCCAGCCAGTAAAAACATTTTTTATTCAAGCCCTGACTGTCGGTGCCCATTTCATTCACGTTATTTGCATCTTGAGTCATTTATGACTGCTTTATATATGTACAACTGAAAGTTAACATGGCGTCAGTGTGGTAATAAGCTGTTTAATTTTTCTTAATTTTTGTGATAATACATGCACGTTAGGACTAAGTGAATCGCCCTAAAAGAGTGTGATTTTGCGAGAGCTTTTATTAAGAATAGATGAAACGGTATGCTATTCATAGATCTGATCCTCATTACGTTCCACTCATACCTCAATATCAATGGATTCCGTATACCGTATTTGCTGGTTTGGGATGTTTCTTTGTTAGTCCTTTTGCAACAATCCATGCATGATTTACATGCTTGGAGTAACTGCAGTGGCAAGGTCAATTTTTACGGAATATTGTGTGGTGTAGTAGCCTTTTGATGGCATAAGCTCCGTTAGTCATTTGACTGGGATGTACGTCGTGGCTATTATACCTATTGGGCTTGTTCGAATTTTTAATGCTTTTATGTATTTCGTATGTTCTTCTTTTTAGCAACAAAAGCGAACGATGGAAGAGCTATGTAAGTCTATCTTGAAACTTGCTGATTGACTTCCTGCTCTCTATCTAATATCATTTTTTGTGTCTTAGTTGTTCCTTGTCGTTTGCAGTTGTCCAAACGCTTTCGTTGATTCTTTTAGACAAATTGTATCCGACTTTATGTAATAAGGCAGTTAGTTTGATGCACCTGTTATTGCACTTCAGCCATGGATCCTATCGAGGAAGGTGAACCAATTACACCCGTTGTGCCTACACCAAAATCAGTTTCGGTTGGAAAAAAGAGGAAAAGTGCTCAAGAACAGACAGAAAACGAAGGAGGTGGGCCAACTTGCCTTTTTCACGCATTTGAATTTCGTATGTTCGTGCGATATACAATGTCAGGTTTATTGCTGCTAAACTCCACCCCTATCATTTCTCTGTCCGTGAAAAACGATCGTATCGTTGCTTTTCATCTCTTGCATGTGGATTAGAGCGTTGCAACTTATGGACGCAGTACTGTGCCCTAGTTCGATATTTAGACAAATGGATATAAAAATTAACGATGCTTTCTTGAGGGCTGTGAGTAATTTTTTCCTGTAGGTAGTTTGCTAATCGAACCGTTGTAAATTCATTTAATGTAGAATGCTAAAAGGAGCTAATTTAAAGCCAATTGATAGCTAGTAAAAGTTAACAAACAATGGAGTATAAGTACTTAGATAGATGAAATATATATATAAACATAGAAAATCATTTAGAAACATTACTCGAGAATCCCTCTTGTGCCAAGCAACTTTATATAGCCTCTATTACAATCTTTACTTTTCCAACTTTTAGCATTTTTCTTAAGATTGGAAATTCTGTTGATTCTTTTGTGTAAATGGATGATTTTTGCAAAAATCTTCACTGGGCTATTTTTGGTTCAGAGCTTTGTTATTGATTTAGGTTTCGTCTATTGCAGGCAGTTCTGAAGCAATAAGAGAATCATACGAAGGCCCTGAGGTATTACTTTGTCAATACCATAGAGTTACTGACTCTCTGTCCTAATTTGAAAATGAATGGGGATTCCCCATCTGTCAGTGGTGCTCCTTTATTTAATACGCTTGTAAAATTCAGCCTATTCTCTCATTGTCTGGACAGTTCATAGAACTGATCTTTCATATGGCTAAAGGAACAAAGTTTGAATTGAAGAGATGATACAAACAATGGTTTAGAATCTGTCAGGGGTGAGAGAAAATTATCTGGTATGAAATGTTGTAAAGCACACATTGGAAATGAGAGTTTTTGCATGACTCCCGTGTCACTGATTACTACATAGTGCTGGTTTCTTTCCGGCAGTTTCTCCGGTAGTTTTAGTGTATGACGCAGATTTTCGTTTTTTACAAAAAGATTTGACCATATCTTGTTACCGTTGTATGGTGTTCTGTATGTTTGTGACAAGAGTTGATGTAAGCAATGTCTGTCATATGTCAGCCCGTCTTCTTTTTTGTGTAGTGAGCAGTTGGCAGTTTTTATTGATTTTATTTACAGGAAATAGAATTGGTGTTTCGTCCACTCAACAACTTGGAAAATGGCCAAGCGGAAAGCCAAGCGAGATATTTGAAAACATCATCAAATGCAACAGGTAGGCACTGTCATTGTTCACACTACTCATTTTGGTTCAATTAAATTTTTCCTTAAAGAAGGTTTCAAATGACTGAGTCTTTTGTAGAATTAGGAGCAGAGCTGTAACATGTTAGGCCATTCAGCTTTAAAGTTTCTTCTTAGCATTTATCGTCAGAAGCCTCTTTTTTCTGCTGTTCTTATATCTGCTATTATTTGTCAATATACCAATGATGTAATGAAAGATATTACAATCTCTCTGGCTTAGGACACTTTGAGCGTCACACTGCAAGCGTATTTTCAGACTTTCATCGTTTTCCAAAGGCAAAGAACCTTTTAGTATAGTGAGGTCTGGTGTTATTCAAATGAAATCTAATGACAAACCCTGTCTTTCTTTTAGTTGATCATCTGTCCAGGTATCTTGCCGTGCGTCTTACCCTTGAAAAACAAAAGGAGGGTTAGTACACCTACAATTTTATCCTTCTTTAAGATCTATCTATTTTTTAAGCAATATGAACAACCAAACCTATTGCGTATGTCAATATTTTTTCCAAGTGAAAACTTGAAGGCAATTGTACTAGACTGTCGCATAACTCTAACGGTTGGCCACACTGAAGTTAAGGACCTGGGTGAAAGGGATTTTTGTAGACAATATTGAGAGTCTTCGAATGGAATTATGCTTTTTTGCGGCTTTAGTGAAGCAATTATGCTGTTCATTGCTTGTTATTAATAATTTACATTGCTGACAATTGTACTTTGAAAGAGCCAGTGTGCCTCAAGATGAGGCTGTGGCTATCAGCGACATGAAACCTCTTTTACAAGCAGAAGCCACTCTTCTTGATGCTGCACTATCATTGCTCACATACGGTGTCTTAATTTATTTCACGTTCACACTTATACCAAACGTTTGTAGTAAAGTTATCACAGTTATAAATTTTGAGGGCGTAAAGCCATCATAGGTAGGCCGAGAGTAAAACATGCGTTACACTTCCATTTTGATTTCATCTCAATTTGATTTAGAGCAAAATGAAGAGAATCCAGTGAATCAGTCTTTGGATGCTAATAATGTTGAGTCGAAGGCATTCACCATCTTTATTTTACTACCCTCAGGTGACAGGCAGGTAAGTTGTTGTAACAAATTTCACCTCACTTTGTGTGCAAGTTCCATCTGAGCTATTTTGTTGCTACGTTTTCTGCACGAGCTTGGGTTAGGTTCAGCAGCTGCAGTCTACTGACGATATGTTGAGAAGTGTTGAGTCAAGTTGTTTGAGTTGACACGAAATTTAGAAGCTGCAGTCTACTGAACATATATTCAGAAATGTTAAGTCAATCTATTTGGTCTTTCATTACTTTTGGCAAAACACAAAGCATGCCCCGAAATACTGGGGGCAAAGCCGAGCAAAAGACCCCATTTCTAACATTTTTAACAAACCTCCTTCAACCAGGTACCCGAGACTGCATACCTATCCCTTGATACTCTCGCTGCTACTGGTTTTTTGTGTCAGATTGTCTCTTTTTTCTAGGCTTTTAGGCAACAAAATGGTTTCATGTTAAAATTGTTCGACAATGTTCGATCTGAATCGAGTGGCAACTGATTCCCCCTTTATAATAACAATCTTCGTGTGTAGCTGCAAGTGTTAGAAGTAGTGTAGATTATAAGCAGAGAGTAACTGGGAGGAGTGAGGACATTTTTTAGTTGTAAAAGGTGGCAGGTTAAACTATTGCAGTAGAGCAATTTGAAGTTTGCGGAGTTTACTGAGTTATGGACGGCGTGAATGCATGCAACTTTAACGAATGGGAAGAAAGAATGTAAAAAAGAATTTAGAGATATTCTGAATCCAAAGAGGTTTTAATTCAGTGCTAGAATTCAACAGGAAGTGACAGCATATATAGACTGTAAAGATCAATATGCCAAAGTTTGTAGGATTATTTAGCTATTTCTTGGATCTTTATCAACATACAAAAGAACTGTTTTATGTCTAATTTATGACATGCTCTTCATAGGTTTTGGAAGGATGCTTGACTCTTGAACAAATTAATGAAAAGGTAATTCGATGCTGTGTCATATCTGGGCATGTAATATCATGTCATATCATTTCAAATCACGTCATATCACATATCATATATTATAATACATTACATATCATATCATATCATATCATATCATATCATATATCATATATCATATATCATATATCATATATCATATATCATATATCATATATCATATATCATATATCATATATCATATCATATCATATCATATATCACATCACATCATATATCATATATTATCATAGCATATCATATCATATCAGATCACATCATATCATATATCATATATTATCATAGCATTTCATATCAAATCACATCATATCAAATCACATCATATCACATATCATATCACATCTTATCATATCATAACATATCATATCATATCATATATCATATATCATATATCATATATCATATATCATATATCATATATCATATATCATATATCATATATCATATATCATATATCATATATCATATCTTATCAATCACTTTATATATTATTCTGAAGTCTTATTGTCTTATTGCTGTTTCTTCATTTGCAGTATTGGAATCAAAACAAACCATTAGAGATGTTTTACACATTGCTATCTGACAAATCTTAGCTGATATTAGAGGTACTTCCACTTGTTTTATATGGTTAGATTTACCAGGCTATCCATACGTGCCTTAAGGCGTTTTTATTTATATAGGTTTGGATGATATATTCCCCTATTGGTTTCTTTAGTTTTGTTTTTTTGATGTTTTGTATTGTCTTATCTTGGGCTGTGTCGATATATTACTTGGAAACAATCGTGTAACGATCCTTAGTCATTCCATTTTTTAAAACTATCTGGTATGCCTGATTCCTGTCCATTAGCAGGAGCTCTTAAATAGTGTATGAACGTGAATGGTTGGGGATACTAATGGATGCACATCTTATGATATTGTTTGAATATTTCTCATTCGAGTTTATTTTTGACACAACATAGCACCAAGCATGGTTTATCTTCATCTCTACTTTATTTACAATACTTTATCTTTATTTATCTCAGGGGATTCCATGCCTGCTCTCGTTTGTTTATTGGAGACATTGAAGTCTGAAGACTCTTCAGATTCAGGTTCTGGTATCCAGTTACCTACATCCAACTCGACCGACTCAACATACCCTATCAATGTCCGTTCCAATGCTATTGGGATTATTGTCAATATATCCGGCTCGGTGTGACCATGTTACAATGACAAAGGACTTTTGGTCACATGATGATTATTGTTAGATTCTCGTATGTACACACATATACATATCTGCATATATTCAGAAGATGATGAGTAGCGGGGGAAATGTTTCCAAACTGTCTGTTCATCAGTCTAGTTTTCTTTCAGTTGTTCACTCTAAATATTCTACTATCTTCTTTTTCAAATGATGGCTTTCTTTGTCACTTTTGTGAATTTGTTTAAATGACTGACAAGTTTTTCAAAAGTAGGCAAAGAAATAAAAAATAGGACTGTCGTATAGAGGGATGGATAAGGAGCTAACATACCAATTAATTAGCAACTAGGAAAATAAAATAGAAATAATTTAGGAGGAGATTAGAAGACCAGAGAATATCAGATTTAAGAAGATTTGGTGAAAGAGTTAAGAGAAGCTGAATATTTCATTCGAGGACCGCACAGAATGAACCATGATAACGTGTTATTTTGTTACTGCATTTGAGATTCTGTCACTGTTGACAATTTCGGTGTAAAAGACCTAGACGGTTAGAAAGTCTCGCACTTCCATTGTCTAAGTATCATATCTCTGTATCGTAGGATGTCTTATAAGTTAGATCTCTCAATGAATGTTTTTTCAACTAAAATGCCTTTACCTAATATTTCCTGTGAATCCAATTCATGTTGTCTTACCATCATTTGCTGGTTTCTTCGTAATGGTTTATGCACCTCATGTTATCTACACGTTTTTATAAAGAAATGTTTTATGAGAAAGCAGTTCTGGACGGCTTAGAAAGGTAAGGAAATTCAATAGTAGATGTTTGAGACCTTAGAAAGTTAATAAGTTGGTACACATTTGAAATTCCAATCTTCACAAGTCCATCATATCTTTTGTGTTTAATTTGTATTGATTTCTTATGATAATCTATATGTTTCAGAGTTTTATTTATGCAGTGCCACATAAACTCAAAACTCGCATATTCTTACCAACAAAGTCGTAAGAAAGTTTACTACTGAAGTCATGAGTGAGCTAGAAAAGTTTCATGAATGGGTGAAAAAGCTTTCAAATAAAAACATGTATACGTGTCAGCCTGATGAACTGGTACTTACGATCACAGAGTCAGGGTGAATCTGATGTTCAGCGTACGTCGAAGATCTGTCTTCTGCAATATTTTCTGCGCCACAAGCATAAATAACGCAGTTTCCTTCGAACCAAAAACACTTTAAGTAGGACATACGAGGGTTGAGTTGTAAGCAGATAGAGGGAAAGTTGACAATTAAGTATACGGACTGACACTTGGATGTTGTGACTTTCAAAGCTCTTTTTGTCAAAATTGCCTGCAACATAGTTCTACTCCAAAATGTTGCGCCAAAGTATTTCCGATTTGATGCTTTGCATTGAAGATCTTCCGGAAATATGAATCCAGATTCACTCTGGTCTCAGAGCGATGAATTGTCTATATGTAATTCAGTCATATATGTTACATTTGTTAGTCATATCTGCTCATAATCGTTTAGTAGTGAATAAAGTGCATCAAATGTGGCGAATTTCCCAGAAATTTTCTTTATTTTTGATTGCCTTGTATTTTTGATTGTTTGTAAAAATGTGGGAGTACAGTACCACACAGTGATTACAACCCTGATGATAATATAAATTTCCATCACTGCAGAATTTTATGAAAACTAGACAGTACTGTTGTTTGGCTTCAAGCCAGCCACAAGTAAGCAATTACATGTACTTTAACCTCGTGTGCATTTCGAGCTCTCTCTCTGTGAATCCAACCATAGACCAAATATGCGATTCCGAGAAATCAATCGTTCTTCTCGGAAGTTAACATCGCCCACTTGTGTAGCTCCAATACAGATGCTTGTAGGGAGCCAATAAGGAGCCTTCTTGTACTGGGCCAACAAATTTAAGGAGCTTGTACAACTACTATTAGAACTTGGAATATCTTTTTCACTGCAAAAATCGAGATTTAAGGCCAACCTCCATTTGGCCGCGCGTATGCTACGGCCACATTTGCGCATGCTCATTAACGCTCATGATTTGTACGCTTTGAGGGTAGAGCGAAAAAACAGGGCCTAAAAAACAGTGGTCTTGACCACAAATACTGATCTTGAAAATGAAAATAAGTCACGAAAGAACTAGTGGGTACTGTTACGAATTTTCTTGCAAAAATAACAAGAGCATGGAAGTGCATTAAAAAGCCTTGTTGAAGGAAATTGGTGCGGCCCTGAAAGCATTCTATGGGTTCCACTCATAAACCAGCAGTCTTGCAAATTTCCCTCATTTTAGGCACTGATTTTTTAGCATCATAATTTGGCCAAAAAATTTTTCTAAACAGTAATTTTAAGAACTAGGCCTTGAGGTAGGTTTTTTATATACAGTTACACTTGTTTTTTAATAAGAAAACCACTTTTTGCCAGAGCCTCAATTTTCTGAACTTTTCCCTAAATTGAGGCAGGGATTTTCTTAAGATTTTCTTAACTCTTACCCGATTAAACTGGCTAAAAGAAGTTACAATTATTTGTTATAAAAAAGTTGATTTTGTTATCCAGGATTATCAACGAAGAGCTCTGATCTTTGTCAAGGAGCTTGCAAAGAATGATCTAGTATTGATTTCCAGTACGTAAAAACGACGAACTTTGAACCTTAAGCCTTGTGATTTTCTTAACATTTTCTTAAGATTTTGGCCTTTTGAGCCTCATTTTCTTATAACCTGTTATCTTATAAGAAGAAAGCGTATATGTTATGTTCAAACAAGCGCATGCTCCGTAAATAAACTATAGCAGCCAGTGGTAGCAGCTCGGACGGAACCTGCTGGTACATGCGCACAGTTCTTGCTTTATAGCTTACAATAGCGTGCTTGGATTTGGTGACTGGCAGCGAAGATGGCACAGACACAGTCATTTACTCCACTACATCAACCACTTGGGGTCAACCAACAACGCCCAAACATTAGCGGCAGCAGTGGATTTGTTGTCATTGATCAGCAGCCAAGTCGAACGGAGCGGTTTCCATACACACTTAAACTCAATTGGATATTGGGGTTTTCCATTGCAAAATGCGTTCTTGGTGGACTGCTCCTTATTATTGGGATTGTGAACGTGGCTACAGTGGATTACGAAACTAAGATCGCCTTCGGTGTCTGGTGTGGCTTGACGGTAAGTTCTGCAAATCAGTCACGTTTAGGCCTAAAGTCCATTCAGATACTCAAGGTGTCGGGGGGATATGCAGCCGGGCTCGCCAACCCAGTGCCTACGGGCACCATTTCGCCCTGAACAACCGCATTAGTCGCCCGCAGGTTAGCTCTAGAAATAGCAATGTTCACGAGCTATATATAAACTTAAAAGTAAAATATACAACTCTGCGATTGCAGATGTGTATTTTCAACGTGGTCGCCCATTGATTTACGCAGTGCCGTTCAAGTAGCTCGCAGGTTCAAAAAGACTGGCGACCCCCTGGTCTGCTGAGTATGACAACCACACGCACGAGAGATTAATTGGGCAGGATTGCACGCGAACATTTATGCTGACACGCTGGAAGAAAATGTAAAACAATTGAAGGACTGAGCGAACCACTTGAAAAGCATTCATTTCCCAGGGGAAGGAGTGCAAGACATCTAGGAGGGACCGAAATTCAGCACACTCAGAGGGAGGGGGATGGAAAATGAAGAGCATTTTAGAAGAAGGAGTGTGGAGTTTCTTCTGAAGTCCTAGAGTGGGGACTAAACTTTTAGCATAAATTTGATAGTGGGGCAGAAATTCCATCAAATATATGAGAATGTCTTCCTGCCCCTCCCCACAAGTAATTAATGATCCATCCCTTAAAAATTTTTAATGATGAAAATAATACTAAGAGCGGAACTCTTTCAAATATAAAAGTCCCATAATATTAAGAGTGATCTAAATCAGAGTCTAAATATAATAATGAGTCTACGTCTTTATTATCTTCTGTGATGTGGGCTTATTCGAAGAAGGATAATAGAAATTTGAAGTTTTAGCATGTGGCTTACTCTGGGGGAAGCCTTTTCTAGGGGGTAACTAGTGGATTAACAGTAAATGTACGCACGAAATTTCGTTTTTTCTCGTGAGAGATCTTGTGGGGTTCAACCATGCTCTGTAGACAGTTGCAGGTGGGTACAATTTCGGGGTTGTGCTACCTTTTTTATGCCAAGGTGTCCTAAATTGTGTGTTAGGACGCCGATGGGTTTGCTGTTTAGGATAACATTCGAATTGCCGTAAAGTTAAGGCCAAATTAAAGCTTACGATACACTGGGTGGAATTAAGCAGTAAAGGTGTGGAACAACTTGCCAATTAGTAATAACCTAGCATATTCCTTCAGTTTGCTGCCGCCCAAGCCATACTTGTAATTCGATACCATGGAACGAAACTCGATATAAGGTCTTTTCGCAAAAGTTAGCAAATCAGTTGGCAAACTATGTAAAGCCATGTTGTTTATACAACTGTAATATGATATCAGTAAGGCCCTTCGTAGTTACGTAATTCTATCGCACGGCAATACAGAACGTTGGCAAGACTACACCTTTTCGTAGTCTTCGAAGACTATCAGAAGCACCAGTAGCTAGTTGCATACTAGTAGAGCATAGATGTACAATAGTAGAAAGTATAAGAACGACTGTAAACTGATTCTGTTCGGACTCCATTCTATTATTCACGCAGAAGACAGAGAGGGGGTGCAACCCCTCTTTTAAAAGTCCCCTCCACTACAGCTTTGGGCACTGGAGGTTGCTTGTAAGAAAAGAACAGAAAGAAGGATAGAAAGCTAACAAGATGCTAGAAAACAGTTTTTAAGTGTAGCAGATGGACAAGCGGAGGCCACAGCAGAAAGTGTGATGCATTGCTTAAACAGATGATAAATTTGAAAGACCCACGGGTAGGAAAATATCACTAGCAGAGCAGAAAAGAGTTGGGAAGGAAGTAAGGATGAATATTAGGAGCAGCTATGGAAGAAATGAAGAAAACTAAAGCTGTTGGCTCAGATGATGTCTCTGTAGAGGCAAGGGAAGCACTTCTCCCTACTGGAGCTAATCTTTAACAGAGTCTGTCTGTTTTGCAAAATTCATGAAGATAGCACAGATACCCAGCAAGTGTAGAGCAGAGTCCAGAAAAATGTCCAACCTTCCTCCAGTTGTCAAATCTTCATCATGAACCTTCCTCTTTAAAGACAATCAGAACAAGCCACAACTCTTGAACTGCGCATTGTGCATACCTGGAAAAATTGTACCATAGAAGGGCTATGCTCCTTTCACAGTTGATGTAGCATTAACCGAAAACTTTGCTGAAATTGGATTGTGGATACAAATTGCTGAATCTTCTTCAAATACGACATAGAAAGCAAAATCTTCCTCCTGCTCAGAACCGTGGAGCCATGACTTTTTCTGGACTCTGGTGTAGAGAGTTCTCTCATTCAGGACTGTGGTAACTAACTTTGCATTAAACTAGCTTTAAACATCATGAAAATATGATAGAGGATCACTGGCAAGAAACCGATAGAATAAATAATTGTCAGAGAAAGGATGGGACATAAATTGTTAAGTATGAGAACATCATAAACTATTACTTAGAATAGTCGCTGTTTTATGATTGAAATTTTAATTGAGCAATACCCCCCTTCAAACGTGGAACTGCAACCAGTAGCAAATGCCCAGTGCTCTAACTAACCATTCATTTTAGGATGGGGATCTTTCAGGGATGTAAGCTATGTAATGGTCTTCCATATGAAATTAAACAGTTCCAGAACGTATATAAAACACCTTTACTGTTTCCCCTCAAAATCTAAAGTGCCACAAATTAGTCTATCAGTTGTGTCTATTTGATAGTTTCTGTTTGGACATACAGACTGTACTTGGCTGCGAATGGACTGGGACGCTAAAAGATACTCTATGATCAGCTGTCTATGATAGGTATTGTAATTCTGCAGTAATACTGACTGTGACCTTATAGTAATTTCAATTGTTTCCTTTAGTAGGTATCAATCAGCTGTAACATAGCCACTGTATTAAACCATAGTTAACTATGATTAAACCTACTAAAAAGAAAGCTATGTTGCGATGGAGATGCTTTGAATTGTTTATTATCGATATAGCCTTTTTTATTAATTCTTACTCCTGCCTGTCCGAACATGTCGATTTAAATGCTGCTTTCTTTGGAAAGGTAAACTAAATACAGCAAGATTCTCAGTTCAAAAGACCTTTGTTTGCTTCTATAAGTCCTTCCTCCTTCCTAATTCCCTTCTTCTTCTTCCCTGGTACCTTGTCTCGTTGACAATGAGCGAATTACATTATCAACACATTTTTGTAGGGATAGCCTTCATAATGAACTTGAGGCTGAGACTTCACTAAACAGTAAGGACCTTGAAAGAACTGTCTAGGTTCAAGAGAAGAAATAAACTAATTTTTTAGGATATATGTTAAATATAGCAAAATACAAGAAAGACATTTTGACACTTATTCTAACAAAGTATGTTCTATATCATCAATATCCCTTTAAGAATATAAAGGAAAAGCTGCCATCCCGCTACAGTTCTGTAACTTGGTTTTAGCGCATGAATATGCTGGAAAACTCTAATGTACCAGCCGTTTTAGCGACAAAAGACAAGATCAGGAATATTGAGTATAGCAAAACAAGAAACTCCAGCCTCATTGATGATCACGATGTTAATGATGATGATGGTGGTGATGATGATGTTGATCTCCATGATGGTAAGGATGATACTGCTGATGCTGTTGATGATGGCAACCATGATGATGACGATGACGATGACGATGACGATGATGATGATGATGATGATGATGATGATGATGATGATGATGACGATGACGATGATGATGATGATGACGGTAATGATGATGACGGTGATAATGATGATGATTATATTGATATTGGTTCGCATTGTTCTCAGAACTCCTAGCAGACCAGTTCAGGCGGAATTTTATTTTAATAGAGTTTAAAATCATTGTATTTATCTAGTAAGTTCGTCAGACTTTGTGTTGGCATACCTTTTAATCACCGTTGTTCCTTTACGTAGGTAGTGAATGGGTGTGTCTTTTCGTTTTCAGATCTTGGCTAATGGAATTATTGGATGCATATTGAAGTACAAGCAAAACAAGTGCTTGGTAAGTACAGTCATAACAAGTATAATTCTTCGGCTCTCACGACAAGAACTTTACATCTTTTATATGTGGTCTTTTATTGTCCAGTGACCAATTTGTAGAACAGACAAAAACCCTATGGTTTATTGTTAAAGTGGTGCAGCTGATGAGAACATCGATAGTCATTAATAAAACTCAGTATCGTTTGTTTCTTTCTCTCGGTAATCTGTATGATCCTCTAAGCAGTGTACCAGCAAGCACACAGTGTCAGGTTTGTTTGATGTCATCATTACTCCTCATTTCAGCAAAGAAAACCGTTGTCTCATTATGAAAAGACAAATATTCGAGCATTTATGTTTTAAATGAAAAGATAAAAGTTTCAATGACACTATCAGTATAAATTAGTATTGTTAAAGTGAATAAGTAAGTATTGTCCGGTACTCAAGAATGAAAAGTGATTTTTGACATAAGTAAGAATTTTATATTACAACATTGTAACATATTGGTGTTCTATGTCTTAAGTTAATCTACGTTTTATGTCGTGTCGCTTTACTTTTGATGTTGCGTTTTGGAATGGCGTATTTGTGTTAATTCTTGTTATGTATGTAGTTTCTCTGTGTTGTTTCTAACTTAGGCCTAGGCCTTTGGCCCAAGCTTGAAAGCTCGAACATCGAAGACTTGCCGGCCACCGAAGTGAGACCCCTTGTACGTTACAACATTACTTGACAACTCTAGGCCCAAATAAGTTACACCCTTTCCCGTGTGCATTGCCAGTCTATTTCCAGCTTTCCTTTATGATAACATACAACTTATTTCTTCCCCAGATTTGTTTTACAGAAGGTGCAACAGTCTGTCTTTGTTCTCTAAATATCAATCAGTTCTTTTGCTTTGTTGTCATGTCCATCATCCTTTCCCTCCTTCTATTGTAGCGGGTAGTACAGTGTCTCTTACCAACCCTCATATACTAGTTCCTCGTGAATATTTTTACATACTTAAGTATGTCTATAAAGTACTGGGCCATGAGGCACCCTTTGAGACTAATTTCTTATTCAGATTTTAGTAATGTATATCGTCAGATCATTGTAGACCCTTTCACCACATCTACAAAGTTGCCAGCATTCGGCAGGAAACATATTTTACCCATTTTCTGCAATATTTCACGCTTTTATCTGCGGTGGGGAAATAGTCCTTTGCAAAATGTGAAAAACAGTCCTCTAATCCAAATGAAAAATTGATTTCAGATCAAAACAGCCGTGCTCTGTGATGTTATCTATATTATAAAGCATAAATAAATAAGAGTAGTAACAAAAAAATAATTTTTTAATCATCTTTGAAGGAGATGTGTTGTTTGAAAATATCTACTGTTAACTATAACGTTATTGTAAATATCGCTTAATGTAAAAAGTTGGTATTCATTAGTTATTTTTTTAGCTAGAAAATAATAGCTAACTGTAAATTTCTATATGAATGCCAATATGAATTTGAGTGTGACTTGGCCACACTTTTGTCCCCGTTGATGCATCGTGGCAGGCTTGCTTGACTGATTACTTACAAAAGGACTGTAATTTCGCTTTAGAAAAATAATTGCTACTATATATTTATTTTATAGATTGCAACGTTCCTTGGATTAAGTATTACTTCACTCATTTTTGACATTACAATGCTGTCCTTCTACGCAGTTGTTTTGGATTACTTTATCAACGTCAATCGGTACATTTGTAGTTATTATTACAATAGTGGCTATACCTGTTATAAAGTTTTTTCGGGTGATGTCAGAGATCTGGGAATCGGAATTGCAGCATTTTTGATGTCTATGGTTCTCTGTGAACTTGGTTGCTCAATCGGATCAGTTGTCGTATCATGCAAGGCCTATTCCAAATGCTGTAATACATGTAATGCCAATGACTGTTGCACTTGTCTTGGATGCTGTGAGTGTGACTGCTATCCTTTGAATGCTTCTCAGGTAAGATACCATATATGATGTTTTAAAGGTTTCACACTGATATGCTTTAAATCTAAGATCACCGCCACCTCACACCTCCCTTATATGCGCCCTGGCCATTTACAATTGATGATATCAGCTATTTTTAAAATTTTCACGGAGCCACATCTCCACCATTATGCATAAAAGGTAAAGGTTAGTCCCATATACGATCCCTTACAATGGAAATGCCCGTTAGAGAGGACACTTATCCTGGCCATCTGCATGGTGAAGTAGGGTGGCCAGTTCCTTTCCTCGCCGTCTTTAACTTCCCTAGTGTTGCCACAAGGTATTCATTTCCTACTGGGTGGACTGTGAGCCAGTAGCCAAAGTATGGCTTGAGGGTTCACCTCGAACCATCCATTTTCCTCACAACGGTCAAGCGCTTTAACCACTCGGCCTTTCACCAACCATTAAGAATGTGCTAATTTTACAATACGGTAACTTTAACTTTTGTGTGTAGGCGGTTACAACACCTGTTTATTTTTCAATTCTTTTACTTCGTCTTAAGATGTTTTGTATTTTCAGTACGTTAACCGGTGCTGATTATTGTCTGCCATCCTTAAGGTTGTGGGCAGAATGCATTGAAGCAGAGCGCTGCCTGTACTCTGTAAAAAATGAATATGATTTGCGAAAATACCACAAATGCTTTGAATGAAACAGCAGCCCCCTATGGTGGTCCTACTTCTCAATGCATGATATATTGAGACGCTCGAGAACTCTTTTAGGCGTTACATCAAGTGGTCAGAGATTTGTTCATGAGAGTCTTGAATACGATATATCCGAGAGAATGTGAATAGTGGTGCCGATTTTTTATTAACATTAAAAAATTCAAAGGATTTATCATTATGCTGGGAATGATTAGTCGTATGTCACTCACGAACCGCATCGTAGAGCAGGACATAAAATAACAAGTTTCCACTGATCCACGTTTTCTTTTGAAAATGGTTTCGGACTTTTTGGACTACAGGATGGTTGTGGTGGAAATGAATGCAAATTAATAGATCCTAATGTTAGATAGAAATTAATAAATGCTGATATATTTTGTGAGAACGCATTGTGCTCATTTCGAAACTTTCGGATGGAGAGTGGAAAATAGAGTTCGTGTGCGAATTCCGAAATCCGAAATCCGACGTACTTTCAATAAACAGACATGCCTTACTTTCAAATCCACACATTCCCCCAACTACAGACCCACAGTTTCGATTTACATTTCCACATAGTTAATTCATATCCACTCTTGTCTTCATTTCATTTCGTTTCATTTCGTTTCATTTCATTTCGTTCCGTTTCATTTCGTTTCATTTCATTTCGTTTCATTTCATTTCGTTCCGTTTCATTTCGTTTCATTTCATTTCGTTTCATTTCGTTTCATTTCGTTTCATTTCGTTTCATTTCGTTTCATTTCATTTCATTTGATTTGATTTCATTTCATTTCATTTCATGGAGGGTAATCCTTGAGCGAGTGCTAATTTTCAAGGGGCCCAACTTCTATTTTAGGTCCTGTTATAGAGGGATAGTATACAGTACAGGAGCGGATACTCTTTTCATAACAGTTTTGGCTATGGTTTCATCAGAAGTTGTCGTGTTGAACTCTCCATCGTTGAATTCGTGTATTGAGGTTGTCGTGTTGAACTCTCCATCGTTGAATTTGTGTATTGAGGCCTCAGACTATGTAGGGCCACATTGATGCTCATTGCTTCTTTGGAATTGTTTCAGCAATATTTTTTCGTTCCATTTATTAAACAGGTTCCCCGACCGAATGCTCCACCTGCTTACAACTATCAAAACATCCAAATGTCATCTATGCAGCCAGGGCCTCTCCAATACAACCCCAACCAACCGCTGTTAGGCACAAATGTTCAAGCTCCTTCGACACACAATGCACAACCAGCCTACAACAACCCATGTTCTGGTCTTGTGAGTTTTGTTATCAATATGCCATCATACTTTTTTGGCGGTCCAAATGGTGCTCCGTTATCAGCCATCAATGTAACTGTTCAACCAGTTCCTTCAAATCAACAAGTTCCTGCAAGTGAACCAGCTAGAAACGTTGAGCAGTTGCAGACCGCGATTGCCGATGGTGCACAGCAGAATCTACCAAGATCCACATGGGAGCAGGTAAAGTTATCTTCTCAATATTTCTTTGTTGCTTCTTTTCATTTAGATAACGTCTTGGTGTCATAATTTTGGGGAGCACGATAGACTTTAAATCGTCATTGGTTAGGGATTTTGTCCACATTCTGTTCTCGTAGCTGATTTAACCGATCAAATTTCAGCATTATACAAATAGGTGCTTCTTGCAATAACTTGGGCATGGTTTTGCATAATTTTCATACCACTTATAACAAGAACATTGCGGGCTCAATGGTTGTGAATGTTCAGGCTGATTTTTGACGGAGGGACTCCCACTACACTGTTACACTACACTGTTACATAAGTTATGTTATTAGAAATGCTGTTTCAATTCGACTCTAGAACTCTTCAGCAAGGAATCATGGAGGACAATTACCCTTTATTTTATATTCTTGTATTTCAGGTGGATGCATGAAAGTCCGATTTGCGCATGCAGGGATTCCCTCAGTGAAAGAAACTTGTCTGAAGGAGCCTCTACACCACTTTAGCTATATATATGCATATATATCCCTAGTAATCAACCGTTCGTAGCTAGTAAATGCCTTGTAGTGATTTTGATTGTATTTGTGCTTGGACTGTGTTTGTTGAGTGTTCTAGATGGCCCTACGCTGCTAGACCCCTTCATTTGTCTCATTTTCCGAACTTATGCTAAGTGTCAAGTAGAAGCTAGGCTGGTCACTACGCTTAGCGACTGTTATGTCACTGCTTCATGGTCTGAACCTGAACAGTTATCAATCAAAACCAACACAATCAAGTAATCATCAAGAGAACGTGATTACCTAATCATATACGTCTCAAGTGCTACCATTGTTTGCAATGATGTTCGTTATTTTTATCTTTGTGCTTTGTGTTGTATCGATTAATTGGATACTTGACATAATTTCTATTGATCCTTGACTTATCTGTGGGTTATTTACCATTATTTTGTGAGTTGCCTTGTTGGCACCTGTAGTCGTTAGTAGGACGTTAAAGTCGAATAGTGTTCTTTCCAATGTATTAGTCAGTTTTTATCTTAAATATTTCGTTATAATCTCTAATTATGTTGCAGCCTTCTTTCATTCTGAGTAACATTTCTTTTTTGTGGGGAGCCTGTCGAGTTGGAAGCTCTGAAAGTGATGCGCAATTTGGTACATTTCCTAACTTACCTAGCACTGAAGTACTCTTCATGATGTCAGATTCGCAAGTAACTAAGTATCGATAGACAAACTTGTGACCCTTGTACGCCCTTGAGAGCAAGCTACAGTAAACTCGCGGATTAACCCCACCACTAGGGCTTATTCATTTTTGATTTTTTTTGGACGAGGGCTTATATAAAAGGGGACTTGTTCAAAGAGCTCTAATTTTTCTGAAACATGATGCTCAAAGACTTCATTTTCGAAAGGTTCTTTTCTCCATAATGTGAAATGAACTGTCTCAATATGAGCAATAGAAATTCTTCAGACTGGCCCTCGAATCCATAGATTGAAAATCAAAACTCATGAAATTATAGCAGAGTTTGGTGCTAGTGTTGAACTCTGAAAATTATCGTCGTCTACGATTATTTAGGAACATGAAAGACCATTCATTGTTTCTCTTTCCTTTCTAAAATTCCTTTCAAGTTTCCTGCCATAAATACTCGAACTACGAAAGAGCCCCCCTTGGGCTCATTTATTTCTATATATCTATATACCGTAAATCCTCGAATTAGCCCCCATCAGTACTCAATGAAGAAGATAATATATCGAAACGTTTACAACAGAAGAAAGTATATTTTTGAATTCTCTATGTTTTATTTATATACTAAGTTAGTGCGGCTTTGACTTATTATTATATTATATTATATTATATAATATATATATATATATATATATATATATATATATATATATATATATATATATATATATATATATATATATACAGTATATATATATATATATATATATATATATACAGTATATATATATATATATATATATATATATATATACAGTATATATATATATATATATATATATATATATATATATATATATATATATATATATATATATATATATATATATATATATATATATATATATATATATATATATATATATAATACTTTTTCATGCCTGGTGGGGATTTTAGTTAAGGAGTTTCAACTGTAGGAGAACCAACATCGTAAACTCAACCAATAAAGTCTGTATACCATAAACCCTCAAATTAGCCTGGGGGCTTATTTATTTTTGATGCTTTTTGGGTGGGGGCTTATTCAAGGGGGGCGGGCTTATAAAATTATTTGACAAATATCATATAAATAGCTCATTGTCAAAGCTCCTTGTCTCCATACTATTACAAGAACAGTCCAAATTTAAGCATTAATCTTTATCAAAGTCTTCATCATCATCTCGGGTGGGGGCTTATTCTGGGGGAGCTTATTAACAATTTGAGGTCCTAGCATAGGGGCTTATTTGAGGGGGCTTATTCAAGGGGGGCTTATTCAAAGATTTATGGTACTCAGATTGCTGCAAACTCCTCGACCTAAGATATGCTTTAGCCGCATCATCCAAATATAAGTAGTCATTGCTTCTTTCTTTTGTAGATTACTGCGTTCTTTGTTTTGAGCATTACTTCCCTAATTGTTGACATTGCAATGCTGGCATTCTATGGATTTGTGTTGTATTATTTTGTCAATGTCCAACTCGGGAGCTGTTACTACTACAACAACTTTACGTGTGTTGAAGTTACTGCCTACATTAAATATCATGGTATCGGCATAACATCATTTTTGGTGTTTTTGGTCATTTGTGAACTACCTTGTTCAATTGGATCAGTTGTCTTATCATGCAAAGCCTATTCCAAATGCTGTAACACATGTGATGACAATGACTGCTGCACTTGTCTCGGATGCTGTGAGTGTGACTGTCACCCTTTGAATTTACATCAGGTAAGCCACCGCAGTAACTGTTCTCCACAATCCTTCTGTTGTTGAATGTTCCCTTGTACTCTAATGAGTTTAGTTCACTCTAGATTCATGCTTGTTTTGATATATTTGTGGAGTTGTTACTGTTCACTACCGAGCAAAATACAGACACCGTAGACCTAGTGTGATTCAAGGTCTAAGTGGAGGTAGCATTTGTTCAAACGACATAAGTTTTTTAGTTATAGGATTCTTGGTTTTTTGATTTTCATTCATGGAAATGAGCCTGGTAGCAGTAATGGCATGTGTTCGTATTTTGGCAAGGTAGAAATTTACAAGTATGGCAGAATAGAATATCAAGCAGTGCGGAATTCAGGACTAAATATCACTTCAGCGATTATGTATGTATTTTTGTTGTCGGTTTTGGTTTATTTCTAATACACGTTTTGTCTCAAACTTGCCAATTTTTCGGGAGGAATTGACCCATTGACTGGCGTGCTGGTTCCATGCAGTGATGTAGATCATGTCAGCAAGGTTTTGTTAGCTTTTTCGTACGCAACAGCTGTTGTACCTTATCGACATAATGAAGAAGCATAAAATGTGTCATGACTTTTTACTCCATCTTACCAAATATGGAAGGTACATCATGATACGTTAAATTTGGCAGCAACATCTTTATCAGACTTCCTTGTGTCAGGTTCCCGCGAAGCTTTTTATTCCATTGTCAGAGTGACATTGGTGTGCCTTCTCTTTGCAATCATGGCAATAGAGTTTGTGATGTAATATCTGTAGACATTATTATAAAAAGACACACAATCAAGTCTGCTGTTAGCAAAAGCAAGAAAATTCGAACCTCTGGTATTGTCGTCAATGTATAACTAGTTTCTTCCCCTGATGAGTTACTTTCAACCAGAAACAGACCGGCAACATAACCTGAAATATGGAAATGTCGCTTAGTTCTCAACGGAAATATTTCTCACTGAAATTCGACATATTTGACCTAAAATGGATCAAGGGATCAAACAGACGGTTCGAATTAAGTGAATTATATAAATTATTCTGAACAAAGTGTGACATTTTGAAATTTGAAGGACTAGTACCTGCAGACTTTCCCTCAATCAAGAGTTAAATGTGGTGACATGTGAAGTGTTCGTGGCGTCATGGACTTGTATGTTCTCATCCAAACATAACTTTCCTGTTCCAACTGTAGTTGTTTTATCGTTTGTTTCTGCATTCAACTATGCATCAACAACCTTCGTACTCTACGCATTGTCAAGGTATGGATAATTGCATTGTGTATTATATTGTTGATTGGTTCTGTTATTGATAGTTTTATTTTTGTATTAATATATTACCGTATCTTTTATCAATCAGGATTACCAACGACTCCTTCCATCTTCTGACAGCTATCAAAATTTACAAATGTCATCTGTACAGTCAGGTGCTTTCCAGCGGGCATGCCATGCATAAAGGGTTCAAAGCAACCCATGCTCAGATCTTATGAGTGTAACCATCAATATGCCTTCATACTTTTTTGGTGGTTCAGATGGTACACAGTTGTCTGCTATCAATGTGACTGTTCAACCAGTTTCTTCAAGTGTGAGTGTTCAACCAGTTTCTTCAAGTGTGAATGTTCAACCAGTTTCTTCAAGTGTGAGTGTTCAACCAGTTTCTTCAAGTGTGAGTGTTCAACCAGTTTCTTCAAGTGAACAAGTTCCTACCACTGACGTGACAGCAGACGTGTAGAGCAGGTACAAGTTATTACTGCTGGTGGTACACAACAGGATGCTCCAAGATCTGCATGGGAGGAGGTACATTAAATTCTTCATTGGTCTATTTTGTTGCATGCAGTTTAGGCTGTCTTTCGGTATTGCCTTAGTTCAGAAAATCAGAGCCATGGCTGTGAAATTAGTCTTAGTGTGAGAGAAGTTTTTTATTCGTTATTGCTTATATGCCAGGTTGTGAAAATTCCACCTTAGCTTGGAAGCTCCACGTTCTGTCTATATTGTGTCCATTATATCCACTTCTACGTTTCTAAGTATGTAGTATAACAGCAGACGTCTTTGCCATATGAAAAGAATCGTATGCACCCTGATCTCTGTGATTGAATGGATACTGCTAGTATTTAATGTGTTATATGCATACTCTAGCTAGAGCATGATTAGGCCAAGGGAAGTCCGGTTAAAACTGATTTGAAAAGGGATGAATGTTTCCCCGTCTGATTTGATCAAATTTATAGTCTGCATCTATGATATTTAAATCATTAGAAATCGCAGGTGAACAACGGCGTTTGGCAATGTTGCTCTCATACAGTCGCCAGTCGTAATAACAACTTGACGCATTTTCACTTACCGTAAATCCTCGAATTAGCCCCCTGGGGGCTTATTTATTTTTGATGCTTTTTGGGTGGGGCTTATTCGAGGGGGGGGGCTTATAAAATTATTTGACAAATGCCGTATAAAAAGCTCATTGTCAAAGCTCCTTTTCTCCATACTATTACAAGAACGGTATAAATTTGAGCATTAGTCTTTATGAAAGTCTTCATCGTCATCGGGGGGTGGGGGCTTATTCGAGGGGGGCTTATTAACAATTTGAAGTTCTAGCATGGGGGCTTATTCAAGCAGGGGCTTATTCGAGGGGGGCTTATTCGAGGGGGGGCTAATTTCAGGATTTACGGTATAGTAAGTATTGGCCTCTCTCTGATGTTAGATTACTTTTCAGTTTCAGATGGATGCATGAAAGTTTCCTTGCTGCACGGAAGGATTTTGTGACTTACGTTAACTTTCTCCACTCTATCGATATACCTAGCGCTTTACTACTGCACGCATTCACTTTAGAAAACGTATTCACTATAGACATATAGTATCTACGGCATTCTGGCACGCAATGCTACATAACACAGCTTAGAATTAGAACAGGAGAAGACAAATGCAACGTAATGTCATTATTTGTGTCAAATGAACGTTACCAATACACTCAGTTGTACACAACTCTTCGTATACATCAATGATACAGTAGAGTCTATGGTACTCAACCATGGAATTGTACGCAAGAAATTTAGAAGTGGAACTAGAGAGGATGGATGCAATTTATTGGCATTATTCGTTTAGTAATGAAAGTAACCCATGCCTGCAATAATAGAAACAATAGAGTATCTTTGGAACCCAAGCAGACAGCCACAGGAGAAGACTGAAGAAAAAGGTATTGCTGGCTAACTGACATTTTACAATTCAAGAAGGGTGTAGAAGTCTTCTACAAGAAATGAATCCAGGATGCCACAGTTAAATTATAAAGAATTTTATTCCTTCACTTTATTACAAACTGATAATTATAAGATACTTTATTTAATATAAGATATAAGATTCTTTATGTTCTTTAAATTTTTGTTGACAGTGGGCCCTTTTGTAAAGAACTGCGCATAACGGTTATCAAAGGCTACCCACTATAAATATGATATATTATTATTACCAGCAACAACAGGTGATGATATCGTTAAGAGGCTGCTGACCTCAAGACACTTGTGAAAATTTCACCTGCGTTACTGTATTAACCCAAGTTATATGAGATACTGTCTGTTTTTGATACTTTAATTCCTGTGCACCAGCTGTAATTGTTTTGCCGTGGAAAGCTGATGCCTATTCCAAGTCAAGCTTTATCAAGAGAGAATTTTTGGCATATAGCAATGCTGAGTAGATACGTAGGTCCACAGATATGGATGTGAAAGTAGTCCACGGAAGGAAATGTGTGTACAAGGGCAAGGACACGTAGTGCGAAGATGCATGTCTAGTTTAGCGTTTTATTTTGAGGTCGTATTAAGAACCTTCTCTATCAATAGTGCTTGACATTACTTAGACCAGTACTATATACAACAGAAACCTTAAACAGTGTAAATTATTGTTTTTTATCGTCCTGTTACTATTTAGCATTCTTACGAGGGGATATTTATAATGAATCACATTAACCATCTGTTGCTTTCTTCTGATATTCACTTTTCTCTCATTTTTTTGCTTCTTGAATATAGGTAGGCTCCTCATATCCAGCTTCAAAAGTGAAAGAAAAGAAGCTCATTGATTCAATTTTTCTTTTTCCACCATTCACGCAATAACTACAGATTCTAAAAAATCATCTTCTCTGATGTTGTTGTGTAGTTTTGTGAATCTCGGCCCATCATCTGGTAATTCTAGAGTTGACCAGACATGGATCCAGGAGAGAAACGCCATTGTTGTCATTAATGGCGCACAGATGCCAGACGACAGAGTTTGGTTGTTTCATGAAATAGCCCAAAAAATGAGACTAAGCCAAAAAGGTCGTGCAAGCACTATGAAGCAGTTAACTGCATTCATTGTCTACAAGCATAATAAATATTCTGATGCAAAAAGTAGCATTGAAAACTAACATGCGAGCAGCAAAAACATTGCGCGAAAAATAGACTTTTTTATCAATGGGGGTACTTCACCCTCAAAGCCTCCACTAGTTTCACCCTTGCATGGATTCACTTCATGAACACCATCTGTGCGTACAAGGATACCATAAAGATCAATTGCAATTATCACAGGAATGTGAAACTTTAATTATCTAGCAGGACTCTTCATGGCTCTTCCCCAAACGGCTGTGAGTATGGTTCTATCCTTTCGTATTTAAATGGAAGTTGCTCCGTATAGCCAAGCTGCTTTACCGAAGCAAATACCGTTTTACCATATGGAATAGTGATTGCACGACTAAAGACAGAGCATTGATGGGTGTCACACCCCTCATGCAACCTTAGCATATCTGCCCTGGTCACATCCTAACCTCTGCTCAAAATTCTTTGTATTCCTATTACTATCACTATTACTGAAAGAGTGTAAGATTATTATTATTATTATTTGTATTAGTATTTGTGGTATTAGTAGTACCTAGTAGTACAAATATATCTTGTACATTGAATCACGGTATTGGTCACTGATCAGTGGTATTGGTGGATATCGTAGACCACGTGATCCCTCTTTGGGGATATGACGTAAGTAGATTTCATTCCTCAACAACTGACTAGTGATACCAGAATCCAGGAAGATGGCGCAGACAACTTCATACATACCGCAACATCATCAAGGCTATTTTGCACACCAGCAACCTGGCAGTGCATTTGTTGTGGTTGATCAGCAACCAGTTCAAAGGGAAGTGTTCCCATATAGACTTCAACTCGATTGGATATTGGGATTTTCCATAGGGAAGATCATTCTTGGTTCCTTGTTGTTTATAACTGGGATTGCAAACGTAGTTATAATCCGCTACGACACACAGATTGCAATTGGTGTTTGGTGTGGTTTGACGGTGGGTAGTGACCTTACTCGAAGATTGTTTCATACGAAATCGTGCAAAAATGCCAGAGTGGACAAGGTGCCACGCTTTGTGAGAAACCAATTCAATTTCGAATATTTCAGTCACTGCTTACGATCACGAATGACGATGTCAAATTCGCTTGTGCTGCTGCGAAATTAAGTCATCACAGCGTCTCTTATTTACAAAGATTACCATACTTTTCCGTACTGCCGATTTTGTAGGTCATGCATGTTTCTCGAGCTTTAGAAGGGCATGGTTATGACAGATTTCTGCCCTTTCCCCCACAAGTCTATGTTTTAGATTGGCCCCACCCAAAACCGAACTCTAGATCTGCCTGTGCTTGACACCCATTCAAACAGGGTTTTTTGATGAAAAGTTAGAACTGCACATTTTTCTCACGACTACTATATTGAGGAATAGCCCTTGATTCATATAAGCATGAACTAGAATCTCTCTTAATAGTTATACAATGTAGTTCGCACAGATCTCTCTCTGGAACTGCACACAGAGTTTCTAGACCTGCATTTTATATAGATCTGCATGTTAAAACAATCTGTATTCAAAGATGGACCAGATCTGATTTCCTTGAGAAAGACTCCCAGTGGCTAGAATGTTTATGTATGACCCACACTGGCAGCTGTAGCTTTTTAAAGTTACTTTTGAAGTCTTAATTTGATTTGTTTTGGTATACTTTGATTTACAATCACTGCCAGAAATCCCTGCAAGACCTTGTTACTACAGGATTTTATATGACAATAATTAGATTCACATGAAACAGGATGGATAGCACCCCATCCACCCAAAAAACAATATTGAAATAAAAGTTTTTGTTAGCTGACAGTTCTGTGAAAGCAATTTGACCTCTGTCCTGCTTATGAACCTGTATGAATTAATATTGTTTCCAAGGAGAGAGGAGACTGCTCCTCAGCCTGGTCTAAATTGCTGCAAGTGTTCAGAGACTTTTTGCCATGATTGTACTCTCATCAAATTGTCATAGGATATCTTCAGTACAAAACTGATGTATTAGTTAAATCTGTATGGAAAAACTGACTACTCACCTGGCTTAAAATATTTTGTTAATACCACTAGCTACATATAAAGTCTTACATGTATAAGCTTTAGTAAAATAAGAGTTGTCTTCATGATCTGGAAGCAGTACTCTCTTGAAGTGAATGAATGGCATACAACATTTGTGGGAACCTGTATAGGAAGCAATGACCCACAACTCAGAAGTGTTGCAATCTGCTTTTAGCTACCCACAATTTTCAAATTGTAAGGCCTAACTTTTGTCAAATAAACTTGAATAGTTGTGGCTACTTCCTTGGTGATATCTTAATCTACTGACTTAACACACAATCCTCAACTTGTTATGCTTGTCAGTCCTACTTCAAGAATTATTGAACCACATGTTACTTTTGAAATGGAGTCCTGTTCAGATTTCAATGTAGAGTCTGTTGAAAGTATGCCACTCTTGATTCTCATTGTCTTTTTTGTATCCATTAATTATTTCTTTCCACTATTCAGTACTTTAGTAAAATTTTGGTTTATTGTTTGATCAGAGGGTTAGGTAGTAAGATCAGTGTGATAGTCAATATTTTTTGGCCTTTTGATCATCAGAACTGCAAGATTATCTTGTTTGTTTTCATTGTGATTTGTGGACAGGGATGTAAATAGCATACTTTCCCTTTGGGGGGAGGTGTCAGACACTTCTCCCCTGCAGAACTGAATATTGGCCTGCAAAAAATGAGATCTTCTATAACAGAGCATACTTGAAGCAACAGAAATGTAGTGGTGATAAATGTCAAATGGTAAAGGAATCAATTTTCCTGCAAATTGTGCAGTTTCATCTATTGGGGAGTGTCACACCTTGCACACACACACCCCTGGTATTTTCACTCCTGATTGTGGTGTTCCAGAGGTCATCCATAAATTCACTTACATCTAATAGATATTGATGATGAAAAGATTGACACAATATTCTGTGGTTTGAGTTATTTATCAAGAATGTGGCCCAAGTGAGTTATCAGTGAGTGTCCTGTTCATCTATGCATATTCAATTTTTTGGTATGTCAATAGTGATGTGAAGCAGATCTTTTATTTCTTAATTTTAGATCTTGGCTAATGGAATTATTGGATGCATATTGAAATGTAAACCAAACAAGTGCCTGGTAAGTGAAATCACATCTATCAGAAGTATCTTACTGAAGCTTTCAATAGTTTTTAATGACCATTAACATGCAAAATCAAACAAAATAAATGCTAGTTTGATTTTTATTGCACTCACCTTCATTCCTGCCTGAGAAATGCCTTTTTAGCCAATCTAGAGGGTGCAATATAGAATATTTCTCCTGTTTTGGACCCAACCATGGTGGGTCCTCCTGCATCACTAGGCAAAGTTGGTAGTCTGCCAGTTTTCACTCATTGCAATAGTGATATGTTTGAAGGCTATGAAATTGTATTTAGGTCAATTATAGGTGATATTATTGAAAAACTGTTCTCTACAGCCATCATGGAAGCATGAAATCTAGAATTTTCACCCCCCAGACCCCCTTACTCACTTGAAATTTTCAATCTGTAATATTTTAGAAGCAATCAGGTTACCTAAATGTTGGGCTACAGCAGGAGCTCCTGTGACACACAGGGTACTATGGTATTGAAGATCATTGTTTACATGACAATAGCCATTTACATGACAAAGAGTGCTAGCGTATGCAGTATACTTTACCTTGAAAATTTCCTAGCACTGCCCCTGCCCTGGTGGCACCTCAGTCCATTTTGTTGCCCATATTGAGGGATTTCTGAGGAATGATTAAAGTCAAACTCAGTCTTCTATAAATTATTATTTTAGTGAGTAATTTCTTGTTGAATATCACTGTTGATGATTTGGAGGTGAAGAAGGTCATGCTATCATAATCAATATCAAGTGCATTTGCCCCTTATTTGCCCCTAAGCGATGACCACCCAAAGACTGGGGTACTGGATACACCAGTAGCAGTTGGCGACTGCAGTAGGCCGGCAAACACCGAAGTTCCCTTGCTCTTAGCACATATGAGATCATGGATCATACTACTGAGCTGAAGAGAAAAACCCTTTCTACCAACAAAAGTACCAAGCCATAATTCTGAGAAATTAGAGACCACATAATCACGTGAGCTTGCTAGACAATTTTGTGGTCGAATATCTATACCAGAGAACAATAGAGTGGAATCCATGTTGTCATGGTTTCATCCTATATGTGATCAAATTATTTCCACTTTGAAAGCTATCTAGCTTAATTGCTTCTTAGCACGCACTCTCCCCCTTGAAAAGCTCCCTGGGTCTAATTTGTTTGGAGACCCTATGAGAATTCAAATTAGGGAAATTTGAATGTATTAGAACCATTATCTAAAAAAGATTATGG
The DNA here is from genome assembly GCA_964019165.1 of Mastigias papua. Lineage (NCBI taxonomy): Eukaryota > Metazoa > Cnidaria > Scyphozoa > Rhizostomeae > Mastigiidae > Mastigias > Mastigias papua. The sequence continues at coordinate 10,297,028 of OZ025283.1, read as the reverse complement.
AAGTCTGTCCTCAGGTCGTTGCTTTACATGATAGTTTTTAATTTTTCTCTCCAAATGTCATTACTCATTATATACTTCTATTATAGGTCGGAGCATTCCTTGGCTTAAGCATTACTTCGCTGGTTTTCTCCATCTCAATGCTGTCGTTCTATGCGGTTGTTCTGGATTATTTTGTGAATCTCCAACTTCGCTATTGTTACTACTATTATTGCTATGGAGTTTCTTCCTACGTGAAAGATCAAGGCATTGGTGTAACATCATTTTTGATATCTTTGGCGGTTTTTGAACTAGCTTGTTCAATCGGGTCAGTTGTCGTATCATGCAAGGCCTATTCCAAATGCTGTAACACGTGTGATTGCAATGACTGTGGCACTTGTCTCGGATGCTGTGAGTGTGACTGTCACCCTTTGAATTTACATCAGGTAGGACATTGTTCTGAGTGCTTTTAGACAATTCTCCAATTTGTGTTCATGCTCCCTTGTACTCTGATGAGTTGAATCGCACATTGTTGATACTACCTTGCTATGGTCCCCACTAAGGGCCTGTTTACATGAGGCGGGCTGGCCCACCTAGGTGAGCTGGCTCGCTTCAGTGAGATCTGCGTGTTCTTAATGATTCTATGCAAATCTATCTCTGCATTTACATGAGCAGTGGGCCAGTCCACTTGGGTGAGATCCGCGAGAAATGCCAGTAGGATCCGCGTCAAGTGGGATGAAGATTATCCATGTAGACGCGATCCGCTGGACTGGCTCACTTGAGTGGGCTGGAAAGTACGGTTCTATGCTCATGCAACTGATTTTGGCGCTAAACCAGTTCTTCACTTATGAATTGACATTGGCCAACAGGTTAATCTCAAAGGAAAAATACAAGGATTCCGGACAACTTTTCAATCAGCAAGGAAATCAAAAAGGACTTATGTGACATTTTTGTGAAGTTTGATATGTTGACTACAATCTGATTTTTGTCTAGACGAGTTCGCGCCAAAACACTGAAATATCTTGTTTTCGAAACGCATAGAAGGGGCTGTCCCATCTGAGTTGGATGGAACTCATTTTATGTAAATGCCCATGAGATCGATCTCACCTGAATGGGCCAGCCCACTTAGGTGAGTCAGCCCACGTCATGTAGACAAGCCCTAAGTTACACGTCACTAAAAGAAGTTAGTTAAGGGGAAATGAAAGTTCGAGAAAATCACTGCCCCCAGCGAGACTGAAACTCGCGAACCTCAATTTCATGTGTCTAGGGCCGTTGCTAAATGGTAATTCATTTGTTCCCATTGTCCCTCTTGTCGCCATTTTGTACATCGCAGCTTCATCATAATGTGCAATGGATCTGTTGTTGAATAGCAGTGGTAGAGCACTCGACTTACAAGTCGAGCGTTACGAGTTGCAGTCGCGTTCGCGTCACTCATTTTCTCACACTTTCATTTCAGTTCTTCCAGATCCTATAAATTTTAGTTTAAATTATTTACCGTGAATTAGGAATGAAATTTTAAGAACTCAAAACGTAAGTATCTATTCTATAATCTCGCATATAGTCGCCCGAACCTATATCCAAATTTTGCAATAATTAGAACGCTGTTGACAGATTAGGGCTCCTTTTAGGCGCCAGGCACCTATAGATTGTAGATTCGAAAATGGGGCCGAATGTTCGAGCTATGGTTCCTATCTCCGGATAAAAGCCCTAGCTCCTACATCTGGGCAGCTCCTATTTGCTAACTTATAGGTTACAAACTTTTACGTCAATTGAGGTAGAATGTCTTGATATTTGAAGCTTTTGCCCAAAGTGGATTTATGTTCTCTATTCCAAGATGTAGTTGTTTTATCATTTGTAGAAGTACTCAATTGTATAGCGCTATTACCCTTAGTCCACGCAATGGTCAAGCTATGAACAAGGGTATTGTGAATAATCTGGCTCGTGGATTTCAACATTGGTGGATTTGTTATTATAGTTTTGCTATATTTTTCGTCAAACAGGGTAACCAATCGGTTCTTCAATCTTCTCACAACTATCAACATCCTCAAATGCCATCCGTACGACCTGGCCCCTTCCAATACAACCACAATCAAGCACAGTTAAACATGAATGCTCCACCAGCATACAGTACACAACCAACTCAAAGCAATCCATGCTCTGGTCTTGTGAGCTTTGTCATCAATATGCCTTCATACATATTTCGTGATACATCGCTATCTGCTGTAAATGTAACTGTTCAGCCAGTTCATCCAAGTCAACAAGATCCTGCAGGTGAACCAGTCAGAGGTGCTGAGCAAGTACAGACCGCGGTTGTTGGCGGAGCACAACAGAATCTACCAACATCCACATGGGAGCGGGTACGGTAGATTGTATATATTGGTCTTTTCCGGTTTATGGGATTAAGATGTCATTGAATAATATCTTGGTTGAAGAATGTGAAACAAGTTTAATGCATTGATGCCAATGTCAGAATAGGTTTTTTAAAAGTTTCTTTTAACGGGTTATGCAATGATCTTGTTGTATTGTCTTGTCATCGAATACCGTAGACGAATCATGGCGGTACGCTCTCCCTCCATCTTTTCCTGTCCCTTGCAATCTTGCTTAGCTGTTTTCCATCGTTAGCCCTTAATCTCTCCATCATCCAATCCAGTATCTTCAATCTTTGTTTATCTTTTGTTCTTCTCCCTGCCATTTCAACCTCGAAAATATTCCTCTCTATCCCTCTTTCTCTTCTCAACTCTTGCCCAATGAAACTCCACTCCTTTCCTCTGATAGTGGTCAAAAACTGTCTGTCTGTTTTCATCCATTCCAACACTACTTCATTCGTCATCTTCCTGTCCATGATATCCTCATAGTCTTTCTCCAGAACCACATGTCTGCTACCTTCACACATTCTTGCTTGTTATCAAGGACTCACGCCCATATACTACACACTTTGTTATAAGAATCCGTAGTTTTTCGCTGAGCCTCAATATTTGAAATTTTTTTTATTTTGAGCCAAAGAAAATTCTTAAATTACTCTTAATTTATAGCGATTTTGAGCATTGATTCTCATATAGACTATCTTCTTATACTAGAAAGTGTGTAGGTGACACCCCATGAAGAGGTGCTGAGTCGCATCATAGTGTATCGAGCCCCAGACAGGATAACTGAAGCTTACTTTTGTTTAGTTTTCTAAAAATAACTCAAATCAGCAGAAAATCTAAACCATGATGAAGCTTGAGCCTTGCATTATTCTTAACTTATTGTTAAATTCAGAGAATTTGAGCCTTGATTTCTTATGGCCTATATTCTTATAGACTATATTCCTATAATCAGGTGTGTAGCACTGACCAAAGATAGCACTTCAGCAAACGCTTCGTTACTGCAAGTCCTAACTTCCATGCAAACAATACCTTTCTCATATCCATGATCGCTCGCTTTACCTAACCAGTTCTACATTTAATATCAATGTTAGATCTCCTACCCGATGTTATCTACCTGCCCATGTGTTTGAAATGATCCACTTGCTCTATCTGCGCCCTGTTCTCAATCAGGCTACGTTTTTATTTGCACCCATCACATGTTTTTTCACAATTTATCTTCAAGCCAACGTTCTCTCTCTCGCTTGTTACAACATCCAACAACTGCTGCAGCTTTTTCTCACTGTCTGCAATGCTGTGTCATCCGCTTATCTTAAGCTATTTCAGTTCATTCCTTCCACATCGACTCTATCACACATTCTTGTTTTCCTTTCACTATACTGATTCAACAGATCCCGTGGTAGAATGCATCCTTGTCGAACACCCTTCTGTGTGTATAACCATTCACCGAGTTCTCTCTTAATCCTGAATGCAGCTTTCTTGTTGTCATACATACAGTGAGACTGTCTGTAATATTGCAATTGTAGGTTAGCGAATACTACATAGGCTTGGATGGGAAAGGGGGGAATTTCACCGTCTGATGTGATTTGCTGTTTCCATTTCTCTTATTTAGAAGTGATAAAACAACGTAGTTTGGCAGTGTTGTTCAGAGAAGACACAAATTTTAATAGCAGCATGACACTCCTTCACGCATAATTCTTGTCGGCCGCTCCCTTATTCTTATTTTAATTTTCATTCGTAGGTGGACGCTTGAAAGACTCATTGCCGTGAGGATGGATTTTTGTAATTTACGTTAACTTACAACTTACTTTGTATTTCATGGATATACGCTTTCAATATAGCACTTAACTTATCCACGTATCTGCCATAGAAATAATATGAATATCTACGGCATTTTACTACGTAATATCACATAGCAGAACTTATAAGTAGAACAGGAGAAGACAAATGCAATGTTATGTCGTTATTTGTGTCAAATGAACGTTACCAATACACTCAGTTGTACAAAACTTCATGTATCCACCTTTAGAACAGGAGCGTGTCTATGGTACATAACCATACACTGTTACAGAAGATAGCTTAGAAGTAAATTTAGAGAAGGCAAATTGAATGAGGTGACAGTATTTGTGCTATAACACAAGTTACCATTACTCACAAGGATACGGAATTCCACGTACACAGCATAGAAGCAATAGAGGGTCTAAGCAAGGATACGAGCCCAAGCACACAATATATGTAAAACAGGAGAAGATACGCCCAATGGATAGTTCTCACTGGTTAGCACTAGCAATATTATAGGATGACATCTTTAGAACCTGTTGATATCTTAGCTGATAAGATAGTTGTGAGAGTTTGACTGTCTTTACTGTCAATGTACGATACATATTATTCTGTATTTTAAGTCAATATTGTTTAGTTTGTTCAATTCATGTGCAGTAGCTGTAATTGCTGTTCTTCGTCGAGCTTTATCATGAAAGAGATTTGGTCGTCTACCAAGGCGGATATGTGTGTAACAACTGCAAGGAACGCAGTGCGAAGATGCATGTCCAGTTTAGCGTTTTATTTTGATGTCGTTTTAAGAATCTTCGCTATCATTAATGCTTGGCACATTATAGTTAAACCAGTACTATATGCCTAAAAAACCTTATAACAGAGTGAATTATTATTTTTATCGTCCTGTTACTATTTGGCGTTCTTTCAAGGGGATATTTATAATGATTCACATTCACTGTGTGTTACTTTCTTCTAATGTTCACTTTTCTCTCATTTTTATGCTTCTTGAATATATTTTGGCTCTTCACTTTAGTAATATAAGGAAAAACAGGTCCTCGATTTTCTTTTTCTTATTTCCATCATTCACCCAATAACTACAGATTCTGAAAATCACCGTGTCTGATGTTATTATGTTTTGTATCTCGTCTCTTCCTGTTTTGTTGTAGTGGTAGAATCTTGACTTACCTTAACTCTCTCTTCATAATTACACATATCTACATAAGTACACATATCTACCTGACACTATACCTCAACCACCCATCATCTGGTCATTCTATAGTTGACAGGACGTGGACTCAGGGGCGACACTACATTGTTGTCATTTGGAGGATGTTGCACACAGATACCCAAGGGAATGGCTTGCTTGATCAAAGAGCCTGATAAAGGAAACTAAGCAGAAAATATTGGCGTAGACACTCTGACCTATTTAATTCTAGTCATTTATTACAAGCTTAGTATCATTCTGGTGCAAAAAGCAGCAAGGAACGAGCGAGATAAAAGAAAAGAGATTGTCCAGAATTGCCCGACTAACAAATGAGGAGCCAAAAACTTACCCTAAAATGGACTTTTTTGATCATTGGAGGGGGCACTGTAACACTCTAAACCGTTCTTTCTTACATAATATTTATCGAAAAATCTCTATCAGCATGAATACATAAGAATATAAATTAAAATATGTAAGCATGTTACAAAATAACTTAAGTAAGGAATACTGCTAACTACCATACAAAAGTCAATAATTGCTGCTCTTCCTAGAGACGGTGCTTTTGGGATAATTGCTAGTGTTGCAAGTACGCTTTCAGCTTTCTTTTGAGCGCGAAAATTGTGGGCTCTTCCTTATTTGGAAAGGCATATCATTCCACAATTTAGCCGCAGAATACTGAAAGTTCTTTTGGAAAATTCTAGGTTTTGTTTAAGGATACCAATGCCATGACAATTTCTTGTCTCATATGCAGATATCTGAGATCTTAAGGTGAATTCTCCGTGGAGACTGTCAGGACAAATGAACTATTTTACACTGATTGACTATGACCATAACAACTAGGAATAGCGACTATTTGATGACTTGAAGGTAATATATGCAGCAAACATTATTCACAACCAACAGATTGATAGCGAGATGCAATGGAACTCCAGGGTAATGGCATGAAAGCATTACACACCAAACAAAGTGCACTAAGTACAAGACTACACGTCATGAAGGTTTAACAGGATGAACTATTGTGTAGCAAAAGTGATGGCGCAAAACCATTGCGAACAGAAGGGCGCGCTCATTTACAAAATCATTTCTCAGGGGAGGCCCTCTTTTGAGGGGGGCTCAAGGCCCCTCGAATAAGCCCACACCCCAGATGATGGCTAAGACCTTGATGTAGACTAATGCTTTAATTTAGACTGTTGTTTTAGTAGTACGGAGAAAAGGACTTTTCAAAGTGAGTTTTTATGTAGCATAGGTCAAGAAATTTCATAAGCCCCCCTCCTCCCTCCAGGCACGCCTGCCCGCACCGAGGGCAGGGGGGCTAGGTCCCTATTGAGGGCGCATTATAAATACTTTTGCACTAAAATAATTAAGTAAGTCCTTGGAAAGGGCAGGAGGGGCAGCTGTCCCCCTTGCTCCCCAGCGTAGGCATCCCTGCCCCCCTCAATTACATGGAGATAGCTGACCGGATAGAATACTGTCCCATGATGCATTAGGTCGTCACCGTGGCACAGAATAGAGTGGGAAGAAGTCAATCAGCTTTACTTCCGCAACAAAAACTAATAGCAGAATCCAGAAAGATGGCGCAGACAACTTCATACATACCGCAACATCATCAAGGCTATTTTGCACGCCAGCAACCAGACAGTGCATTTGTTGTGGTTGATCAGCAACCAATTCAAAGGGAAGTGTTTCCATATAGACTTCAACTCAATTGGATATTGGGATTTTCCATTATGAAGTGCATTCTTGGCTCCTTGTTGTTTATAACTGGGATCGCTAACGTGGTTGTAGTCCAATATGGCACTCATATTGCGATTGGTGTTTGGTGTGGTTTGACGGTAAGTAGTGACCCTATTCGAAGATTGCTTCATACGAAATCGTGAAGAAACGCTTAGGTAGACAAGGCGTGACGCTTTACGAGTAACCGACACTACATACAGGTCAGTTATGGAACTTATTCTGCTAAAGACTTAGAGAACTGTTCACTTTCAAATATTTGCCAATTCAGTTGCCAGATTTGCCACATATTGCTTTGAAATGGATCGCCGTTCCACTATCAGTGTACAGTGTGGAAAGCCTAGCACCCTCGATTCTCATTGTTTTTTGTGTATTCTTTAATTATTTCTTTTCACTGTTGACAATTTTATTATTTTGCTCATTTCATTGTTTTTCATGAGTCAGTCTATTAGTGTAGTAAGTTCTTGGTTTATTGTTGCATTGGAGGGCCAGATGATAAGATTAATATGACGGTCAATATTGTTGGCCTTTTGATTTGGAGTGCTGTGGTTGTTTTCATCATGAATTGTGAATTTTTGAAGATCTTCCATCATGGCTCAAGTGAATTATCAAAAAGTGTCCCATTCATTGACTCAAACTTGATTTATTTGGTTTATCAATATTGATGTGAAACAGGTCTTGTAATTCTTAATTTTAGATCTTGGCGAATGGTATTATTGGGTGCATATTGCAGGCCCGTCGGAACGAAATTGATATTGGGGGGGCTGTGAATAAAGGAAACTGCACTGGGCTCCGGGAGAATTTTTGTTCGACCACACCCTTTAGATTGCTGGAAAGCAACCTGGCTATACAAATTGCCATTTTTAATGGATGAATTACTATTTACAGAATTTAAGATAATTTTTGAAATGGAAGTTGTAAATTGGCTGGAATCTATGTATTTGCAGTCATCTACTAACATTACCTGTGGCTGAAAAAGCTAACGGAATACTTTGCAGTCATTGACAGCAAAACTTTCCTGCTGTCTCCACGCAATGCATGCCAGCAATCAACTTAAGAAATCATAAACACTGCCAAAACAATATTTAACGATCCTCTTAACACTCTTGTTCAATCACCCATGCTTGTGTGCTTTTGTGTGCTACACAAACATCTGTTCAAAAATTGTCCAAAAATCTGCTTACCAAATAATCAAATTACCAAACAATACTATCAACAACGAAGTGTTTTAAGGTTGATGGAACATAAAAGTCAGACCCTGACGCCCTCCCAGCATCTTCGCATAACATATTAAGTTTTCAAGACTTCACTTTCTTCGCTCATGCTATTAAACGTTCCTGATCAAGTATACATTGGTTCTTTGAACACGCAATAAATGATTAAATGGGATATCTGGTAACTGAACTGGTTAATATTTTTGCGAATTTATAGTATGACCTTGCAATGTTTTCTCGAAAATTTAAAGAGCAAATAGTTGCAAAATATTGGGGGGGCTTCAGCCCCCCCCAGCCCCCCCGGTTCCGACGGGCCTGTATTGAAGTGTACACAAAACAAGTGCTTGGTAAGTAGAATCACATTAGTCATAGGTCATAGGTCATAGTCATAGGTCATAGGTCTCTGATTCTACTTTCAATAAGTGTTAATGACCCTCAGCATTATAGAGTAATAATCTAATGTGGTCCTTGTATAGTGTTAAACCACCGGTTCGCGTGGTCTAACTAAACGGTAAATAATATAAAATAGGGAACGGCAACAAACTACTGAAAATGTCATAAAACTTACGACGGCAGGTAAACGGCAAGAACAAGTCTTTTCTTTCAACCCAAACAAGATGCTCATCAACAGCAAATGGTCAGCTCAGTCTATCTTTATTCATTACCAGCATAAAATAACTCATCAGTTTGACTACAGTGCAGCTCTATTTATATAAAAGTTAAAGTTCAAAGGTCTAAATGACTAAAATTACTAAATAAAGAAAATGCTAAGTAAGATAAGCTAAAAAGGGTAATTTACGAAATAGTTTTAAAAAGTCTACCAATAGCAAGGTCCCTCGTAGTCACAAGGTGACACGTTTTCACAGGTGACGTAATGTTGCATCATGCACCAAATGTGGTGTCCATACTCTTTACATCACTCGCCCCGTAAGTTCAAGCCTCCTGGCTTGAGGAGAGAAAGAGTTACACCGGGCGAATAAAATCTGGAGTATACGTGTCTTCAGGTCTTGTTATCCGGACAACGTCAGAACCACGATCAGAATCATCTAGAATAGATTGATCCATAGCTTGGTCGTTGGCAAAGCTATCGGGAGGAAGATCAGAATCGGTAAGATCAGGTGAGCACGGATCGGCTATTAGTGGCTCAAGAGGACGATCAGCGGGATCTTAATATGGTTTCATGCGATTGGCATGAACAGGGACAGAAACAGGTCGATTGTCGAATGTCCGCAAGCGAAAATGTACCGGCGAAAGCTGCGCGACGATGCGATAGGGACCGTGAAAATTATGTGTTAGTTTTCTCGACAAACCTTTTCGTGTTTTGGGCGTGTACACCCAGACTTTAGAACCAACAGTAAATTGGACAGGGCAGCTGGTTTTATCGTATTGTTCTTTCATTCGCTGTTGAGCCAGTTGCGTATTAGACTGAATGGTAGCCTGGGCTTCTTCAAGATTACTAACAATGCGAGCACGATGTTCGGCTACGGATGCGGACAGGTTAGGCGAAGGTAGAAGTAATGCGGTGTCAATTGGCAAACTTGGTTCACGACCATACAAGAGATAAAAAGGTGACTCGTGAGTAGTGGCATTAGGCGAAACACGATAAGAAAACAGTACGAGTGGAATATGCTTGTCCCAGTCTCTCTGGTGTGTACTTACATACATAGACAAACCTTCTGCGAGAGTGCCGTTAAAACGTTCAACTAAGCCATCGGTTTGTGGATGATATGCCGTCGTATGAAGTTGCCTGGTGTTCATAAGATTGCATACTTCTTTAACAATGGAAGAGAGAAAGTTAGATCCACGATCGGATAAAAGTGTACGAGGAGCGCCGTGTCGAGACAGAATTTCATCAACCAATAGATGTGCAATACGTGAAGCTTCAATAGATTTCAATGCAAAAGCCTCGGGCCATCTTGTATAATAATCGGAAAAGACAATTATATAGCGATTGCCATCGTCGGTAGCTGGAAAAGGGCCTAAAATGTCCATAGCAACTCGGTCAAAGGCGCCATCAACAGGAATTGGCAGCAGCGGTGCTTTACGTCTATTTCTAGGCATCTTCTTCATGGCACAATCTACGCAAGATTTACACCAATGTTCGATATCTTTGAACATGCCATACCAATAATATCGCATGCGGATCTTCTCGTACGTTTTAAGAGAACTAAGATGGCCAGCAGTAGGATCGTCGTGACAAGCAACCAAAACTTCGTGCCGGAGGGAAGCAGGAATCACTACTTGGCAGTACAAAGTGTGAACGCGACGTTTTCCGGGTGACCAAAGATGACAGAGTATTCCATTTTCATCCAGATAGAATGAATCGATTGACAGTAAGAGAGACCGAGCTCTATTATCTTGTAAAGGAAGATGAGAGGTTTCCAAGTATTGAATGATCTCTAACAAATCTTTGTCTTGACGTTGTAGCTTGTGCAGACTCTGAAGAGAAGGACTAAGTTCGTCTATAACAGCAAGAGACGGAGGCTCTAGGGTTGCAGACAAGGCAGAAGGAGGTAGGGAATAGGAACGACGAGAAATAGCATCAGCATTACCATTAGCAGCACCAGGTCTATGGATTATTTCAAAATCAAATTGCTGTAAGCGCAAAGCCCACCTAGCAAGACGCCCAGTTGGGTCTTTTACTTTCATAAGCCAGGACAGGCTGCCATGGTCAGTATGAACATAGAACTTCCTACCAGTTAAATATGGCTGATAACGTTTAATACCATCTACGACAGCTAAAGCTTCCCGTTCGGTTGTGCTATAACGTGTTTCGGCTAAGCTTAGCTCGCGACCTCCATACGCAACAACATGTTCTTTGCCATCAATTTCTTGACCCAAAATAAATCCTAAAGCTGAATGGCTAGCATCAGTATAAAGATGAAATGGTCGAGTGAAATCTGGGTAGGTCAATATGGGAGGTGAACATAATCGGTTCTTTAATTCGTTAAAAGCAAGATCACAGTCTGAAGTCCAAGCAAAACTAACATTCTTTCTCGTAAGGCGATTTAATGGTGAAGCAATTTGCGCAAATCCTTCTACGAATCGTCGGTAATAATTACAAAGGCCAAGAAAACTACGAACATCTTTAACGTTTCTTGGAATGGGAAATGACTTAACAACTGCGAGCTTATCTGGATCTGGTGATACCCCTTCTGAGGATACAAGGAAACCAAGAAACTTTACGGAACGACGGGCAAAATGACATTTGGACGGCTTAAGTTTTAGGTTGGCTTCACGAAGACGATTGAACACAAGACTGAGGCGAGATAAATGTTCATCAAATGTTTTTGAAAATACGATAATATCGTCTATGTATATCAAGCATACTTTCCATTCTAAGCCATGCAAAACACGTGACATCAAGCGCTGAAAGTTCGGAGGAGCATTTGTAAGTCCGAAGCTCATAACATTGTATTCGAAAAGACCTGCATGGGATATGAACGCTGTTTTGTCCCTAGAGGCAGGATGCATTGCTACCTGATGATATCCTGATTGTAAATCCAGAGTGGTAAAATAATTAGAACCAGACAGGGAATCTATAGCGTCATCAATGCGTGGCAAAGGGTAACTATCCTTGCGAGTAACAGCATTTAATTTTCTGTAGTCGACACAAAAACGAGTAGTTCCGTCTTTCTTTTTGACTAAAACTATTGGAGAGCTCCAAGGGCTCGACGATACGCGAATCACATCTTGCTCCAGCATATTTGCTATATGCTTATCTATCTCAGCACGTTGTTGCTGGGAAACGCGATAAGGGGGCTGCTTAATTGGCCTAGCGTGACCTGTGTCAATTTTGTGTTGAATGATCGACGTGCGACCGAGATCTAAATTTGAAGTTGCAAAAATATCGTCGTAACTGCAAAGAAAACTATTCAACCGGGAATTCTCTGATTGCGATAGATCTGGGCTAGGCGAAAAGTTTTCATCAGGAGGGGGCTGAGGCCTGGAAATACCAACAGATTGTGGCAATGCTGTTTCAACTGAAGCGACAACGGGCTCAGGGTCTTCTGGAATAATAACATCCTCCATGGCAATTTCAACAAAACTCCCGAAAATCGTATCTTTGTGCAAAAGGACAGGGCTATCTGATGGGTTTATTAGTCGAATAGAAACATGGCCATCATTGGCAGGGCAAGCAAGCATAGACGCACCGAACAAGTTATGACGATCAGATAGGCTGTGATTGGCTTCAATAAGACCAATAACGGGCGTAGGAGAAGCTGTTTCTAAATAACCAGGAATAAGGGCTTCACAATTAGCATCAATAACATGAGTTTGTGACACCTTGACTTCAGAAATAAATGGGGATGAATCTTCCTTGATAAACGGAATGCGGTTGGCTTCATTAAATGTTACAAAACAACTGCCGACATTAATGACAGCATTAAATCGTTGAAGAAAATCTCTACCAAGAACAACGTCATAAGTCAGGCCAGGGATAATACTCGCATCACATTGGAAGATACCATCACCAATCGCGATTGGAAAAGAAACAAATCCGGCTACGGATATTACATTACCATTAGCTGTCTTAACGCTATCTAGGCTACCATCATTATTCCGAGTAAAACATGTACGCAGTACTTCCATAAAGAATCTCTCGCTTACAACTGTAACTGCAGCGCCTGTGTCAACCAATAATTTAGTTAGTTGTTGAACTATTGTACCCCATATCATCACATTAGAAGGTTTCGACTGAGGAATAAGACTGTTTGAATGAATGCAAGGAATTACAGCGGAAAAATTACTATGCACATCTTTAGCTGGCGGCAAATTAGTTGAATTTGAATCAGGAAAATCATATGTGACCTCATTGTTTACATCTGAACGGTTGGAAATGTTGCTTATACATTTTGCTTTGTTTGCACTATAGTTCTGCATTCGCAAGCGTCCCCATTCTCCTAAGTCAGGTTCTATTTGAGCGGCAAGGGATTCACTTTCGGGTAACTGGGCCCCCATTTCCCTTACTGTGAAGGCCCGTTGTCGTTTAAATACTGCCGGTTTGCACCCCGAAAAGTAGACTGATTGTGGAAACGAGGCTGCTGGGATTGAAACCGGGGGGCTTGAAAACTTGGCTGATAGGCATCTTCCTGTTGGGACTGGGTGTCCCGGAATTGCACATTACGTCTGAAAGGAGCAGAAGATTGACGATTGACATTACAATAGCGGGACACGTGACCAACCCTTTGGCAGTTGTTGCAGACCGGCTGACCATCAGTCGTCCTTAAATTTCGTTCGCGCGCTGTACCATTAGAAAAACGTTGCGAGTTGAAAGGTCGCTTTTGCAGCTGATTTTGTGACAAACGAGTGTCGATCGCAGCAATGATGTCATTTCTTAGATGTTGCATTTCAAAATAAGTGCTTGGAGGGGGAGGCATGGCTTCAGGTACAGACAAAGGCAAGAACGGGTTGTTTAAAGCTTTTGCATCGGCTTGAGCGGCTACAGATGAATCTATCGCTTGAACAGGCGGGGGGGTAGATCTCAGGCTTTCTTTTTGTGATGCTAAGGACATTAAAAGGTTAACCTGCCCTTCTAATTCTTTTATTCGCCGAGTCTGGGCTGTGTCGAAATCATTTGCGACAGGTATTTGACCCCCGGCAGAAAAGTTGACAGCATTCCTCAGACGAGCTAAATTATCAGCTTCAGCAAACGATTTTGGCTGGTTCAATATGACATGGCTCTTTAAATCGCCTTTCAGACCGTTTATAAAAATGTTCATCATATCAACGTCAGACAAGGATAAACGTTGGCATTGGCGAATTATATCTTCGGTGTACATTGATAAAGGTTCGTTTGGACCTTGCTTGCGAGAATAGAGTTCTTGACGGAAAATAAATTCTAAATTCGTGACACCAAATCTAACTTTAAATTGTTCAACAAGTTGTGAAAAATCGCTTGTTACTTCGGTAGGCAAGGTCTGGTACCAGGCAAGGGCAGATCCACCCAGTAGGAGGGGGAGAGCGCCAAGCTTTTTCGCGTTTGACCAACTGTAGAATTTGGAGAGCCTGTCAAACTTAGCTAGCCATTCATTGACGTCCTCGTTAGGGAGGCCGTTAAACATAGGGTGCTTAAATAGGCCAGAGTTTGAATTACCATCTAGCGCGGCTTGGACGGCAGTCAATTGCGTTTGTAAGTTGTTTACGGTTTCTGCTATTTCAGCCATATCGGCAAATGGTAAGTTACTTGTCAACGCAAAATACGTAAAAGAAGTCTCTGAACAATGAAATAAATACTACAACAAACATAAGTCACTGGCAATATCTCGTCCCTCGGCGTTGACGTGAGGTCTATGGGACACCTCGTTCTATTGTTCTTAACTCAAACAAACTTGAATATGATGTAATACCAAATTCTGACGGCCGCGTCTATCGACTCGATACGCAAAACGACAATAAATTCGAAGCTATGAGTTCAAAATAGTATACCACAAATAAAACTTCTGTCTCTCAACTTGAATATCTTCTTTCCCGGGTCACGGCACCAGATGTTAAACCACCGGTTCGCGTGGTCTAACTAAACGGTAAATAATATAAAATAGGGAACGGCAACAAACTACTGAAAATGTCATAAAACTTACGACGGCAGGTAAACGGCAAGAACAAGTCTTTTCTTTCAACCCAAACAAGATGCTCATCAACAGCAAATGGTCAGCTCAGTCTATCTTTATTCATTACCAGCATAAAATAACTCATCAGTTTGACTACAGTGCAGCTCTATTTATATAAAAGTTAAAGTTCAAAGGTCTAAATGACTAAAATTACTAAATAAAGAAAATGCTAAGTAAGATAAGCTAAAAAGGGTAATTTACGAAATAGTTTTAAAAAGTCTACCAATAGCAAGGTCCCTCGTAGTCACAAGGTGACACGTTTTCACAGGTGACGTAATGTTGCATCATGCACCAAATGTGGTGTCCATACTCTTTACAATAGGCCCTGTAGGGGCTTTTTGATAGGGCCTCTTTTTAAATCATTCAAAGGGCTTTTATATTTTCTACCCCATATCTCATAGAAACCAATTTTCATAGCTCCTTTTAAACCTTGTCAACTTATTCGAGGGGGGGCTTATTCGAGGGGGGGGGGGCTAATTTCAGGATTTACGGTATAGTAAGTATTGGCCTCTCTCTGATGTTAGATTACTTTTCAGTTTCAGATGGATGCATGAAAGTTTCCTTGCTGCACGGAAGGATTTTGTGACTTACGTTAACTTTCTCCACTCTATCGATATACCTAGCGCTTTACTACTGCACGCATTCACTTTAGAAAACGTATTCACTATAGACATATAGTATCTACGGCATTCTGGCACGCAATGCTACATAACACAGCTTAGAATTAGAACAGGAGAAGACAAATGCAACGTAATGTCATTATTTGTGTCAAATGAACGTTACCAATACACTCAGTTGTACACAACTCTTCGTATACATCAATGATACAGTAGAGTCTATGGTACTCAACCATGGAATTGTACGCAAGAAATTTAGAAGTGGAACTAGAGAGGATGGATGCAATTTATTGGCATTATTCGTTTAGTAATGAAAGTAACCCATGCCTGCAATAATAGAAACAATAGAGTATCTTTGGAACCCAAGCAGACAGCCACAGGAGAAGACTGAAGAAAAAGATATTGCTGGCTAACTGACACCAGCAACAACAGGTGATGATATCGTTAAGAGGCTGCTGACCTCAAGACTCTTGTGAAAATTTCACCTGCGTTACTGTATTAACCCAAGTTATATGACATACTGTCTGTTTTTGATACTTTAATTCCTGTGCACCAGCTGTAATTGTTTTGCCGTGGAAAGCTGATGCCCATTCCAAGTCAAGCTTTATCAAGAGAGAATTTTTGGCAAAAAACAATGCTGAGTAGGTACGTAGGTCCACAGCTATGGATGTGAAAATAGTCTACGGAAGGAAATGTGTGTACAAGGGCAAGGACACGTAGTGCGAATGTAACAGGTGAGCCCGAGAGTCTCGTAGGAACGAAAGAGGTCCAAGGATTGCTAGACAAGTTTTTTTGTATTTTTATCAATTCAATCAAAATAAACGGGAACGACTAACAACATTCTTCTAAAATGACAAAAAAATACAGACATAAGATGTAAGCCTAAATACATACAAAGTGTTTATTCACAAATGTATACAGATACGCTAGTTAAGAATCACAATCTCTAATTTATTGAAAGGAAATCTACAATACAGGAGAAGTATTGTAAAACAGCGAAAACATTGCAAAAGCCTAAGAGAATTGAATCATAACAGTGCTTTAACTTATTGCTGAGAAATGCTGTACCCGGATGTCTAAAGCGGTAGCTACATAGGAAGTGACGTTAGGTATGTGCGAAATAGACGGAAGTACAGACAGATACCTAGCATAGTTCCTCTAAGCTACATTGGACAAATAAACGCGTGACTAATGTGTTGTATATTATTCCTGAGAACTATGGAACTATACAGAGAGAATTGCAATATATGCATACAAGGTAAGAATGGATACTTAGCATATGCTACCACGGACCAAACTGAGTATAAAATACATAGAGAGGAATGAGCATTACTTTACCTCCACCGACGAGGTTCTTGTGTTACTTGCGAGTTTGTGCAAGTAGTCGTCTTATCATCTGCTGAATGATGTTCTCTCTGCTTGTCTAGTGTTGCTTTCTCTATATATACACTAGGGGTAGCTAATTTTGGACCTTACGTACAGGTAGATTACTACATACTCCTACGCCATTACGTAATCACACGGTGGGATGAAATCAGAGACCAAAATAGTATTCTCTTCTAAAATCATGACGAATCACCCGTTTTGTATACACAGCAAAAAAATAACTAAGCTAAATCTAGCGATTATTTCTGAGTCCCTCACATTCTCGCCCGCTTTTGCTCACATTATTCATGGGAGCTAAATAGCTACACCATACTGGCTACTAGTTCATCTAAGTCAACCGCAGATCTTGGTAGGTGATACCTATTGCTATGATGGCCTGCAGTGGTCCTTGTACTTCTTCTGAGATTGACCTCTTCCTCTCCGCTAGTATTCTGCTGCGAGTCACCACCATTCTCAGGATGATCTATTGTAGATCCCGGTCGTTCTGGTTCAATGGGCGGGGCCTGAAGTGGAATCTCAATGTTATATTCAAGAGAAGTCTCAGCATCAGATTGTTCATCTGAAGGTAGCTCAGCAGTGTGGTGGCTTCTTACTTTTGCCCTTGTGCGAGGTTGAAGTATGGTTGGGGGACATTTCTGAATTTCTGCTCTTCCAATTACTCTCCTGTCACCATGCCCATCAGCTGGCTCAATGACAAAGCTTCCATTCGGTAGGCACTCTACAACTCTATGCACTCTTTGACTCCAGCGGTCCTGGATTTTATTTCTTCCTCGTACTGTTCTGTTTCTAATAAGAACCCGATGTCCAGTTGATATCTGTGACTCCTTGGTTCTGATGTTCCTGTCATACCTTGCCTTTCGAGACTCAGCCTCCCTTGATATCTTCTCTGTGGTCCTCTTATGAGCATCATGGAGTTCCTCTTGGTGTTTTGTGATCCAGTTGTTCATTTCCCTATATGGCTCTTTGTCAACTTCCACCAATCGGTCTATTGGCATACGGGCATCTCGTCCAAACATCAAGTAAAATGGAGCAAAGCCAGTACTTGCATGGGGAGTGGCATTGTAAGCATAGCAAAGCTCCTTTAAATGATCTGGCCACCTCTTTTTCTTTTCTGGCGGTAATGTCCTGAGAAGTTCATGCAGGGTTCGATTGAAACGCTCACACTGCCCATTCCCTTGAGGGTGATAGGGCGTTGTCCGGGATTTCTTCACTCCATAAATTGTGCAAAGCTCTCTTATTACTTCTGCCTCAAAAGATCTGCCCTGGTCTGAGTGGATTCTTTGTGGCACACCATACACCATGAACCAATCCTTTATCAGGACCTTTACTACTGTATCAGCCTTTTGATTTCTGGTTGGCACTGCCACAGTGAATTTTGTGAAGACATCTGTTATCACCAGCACATTCTCACGCCCATCTGAGGCTGGTTCAAGCTGTGTGAAATCCATAGCCAAGACTTCCAATGGCTTGGTGGCAATAATGCTACCCATAGGGGCTCTTGTTGGAAAGTATGGTCCTTTTGCCACAACACATCGCTCACAGTTGTTAACCCAGCTTTTTACTTGACTCTGGATCCCAGGCCACCAGCAGCGACTCCGGATCACCTGCTCTGTCCGATCAGGTCCCTGATGCCCAGTTTCATTGTGAGCTGCCGTGAGGATTTCCTTTCTTAATGAACTTGGAATGACCAGAAGCCTGCTTTCTTTCCCCATGTTTGATTTTACCAGCCTGAACAATATGCCATTCTTCTCTTCCATACTGTCCAAGAAACTCAGCAACTTCCTGGCTTCCTTAGTTTCCCTCATCCTTTCTGCATGTGTGGGCTTCCTCCCTAGTGCCATGTAGTGCTTCAATCTGACCATGGCAGCATCCGCTTGCTGGAGCTCCAAAATTTGTTCTCTCTGGAGTGCTGGTAGAAATATTGCATGTCCAGCTGCATGATCAGTTGCACTGACCAATCCCAAGTTGGCTACTCTTATGGCATCATTCAAAAGTCCTACCCTCACCTCATCTGGGAGTAGGGAAGTTCTGGAAACTGCAGCTAAAATCTCACTAACCTCTGTTGCAGATCCCTCCTGTCTCTGACGGCTCAGTGCATCTGCATTTGCATTGTGTTTTCCAGCTCGGTATTCAATTTTGAAGTTGAAACTTGCCAGTTCGGCAGCCCAGCGCTGTTCTATTGCCTTCAGTTTACTTTTCGACTGCAGGTAGGTTAGTGGATTATTGTCAGTGAAGACTACAAATTCAGAGCCTAGTAGGTACTCTCTGAATTTTTCAGTTACTGCCCATTTCAATGCCAGCAACTCCAGCTTCATTGATGAATAATTCTGCATATTTCGCTCTGAACCACGTAGGCTTCGGCTTGCGTAGGCAATTACTCGAATTCTTCCTCCTTGCTTTTGTGAAAGCACTGCTCCTAGCCCCTTGTCTGAAGCATCTGTCTCCACCACGAAGGGTTTGGTATAGTCAGGGTATGCCAAAACTGGTGCAGTGGTGAGAGCATGTCTTAATGCATCAAAAGCTTCTTGGCATTTACCTTCCCACAGATCCTTACTTATTGCTGCTTTCTTCTTTTTGGCACCATCAGACACTTCTGCAACTAGCTTGTGAAGTGGTGTTGCAATCTGTGCAAATCCTGCAACAAACCGCCTGTAGTATGAGGCAAACCCAAGGAATGATCTTAGCTCCTTCAGTGTTCTTGGGGTTGGCCATTTTGCTACTGCTTCTGTCTTGGCCCGGTCTGATGAAACACCTTCTGCTGAAACTATATGACCCAGGTAAGAGACTTGACTCTGAAAGAACTTGCATTTTGCTGGTTCGATCTTTAGCCCATGTCTCCTCAATTTGAGAAAAACATTTTCTAGGCGCTTCAGGTGTTCTTCCATGCTTCCACTAAACACTATGATATCATCAAGGTACACAAGCAAGGTCTGCAGGAGATCCTCTCTGAAGATGTTCTGCATAAGTCGTTGAAAAGTAGCAGGTGCATTGCACAATCCAAATGGCATCCGATTGTATTCAAACAGACCCATGGGAGTAGTAAATGCAGTTTTGTGACGGTCTTCTGGATGCACCTCCACTTGATTGTATGCTAAAGCTAAGTCAAGTGTTGAAAAGTACTTTGCTCCTCCAAGTGCATCTAGTGACTCCTCAATCCTAGGTAATGGATATGCATCCTTCTTTGACTTTGAGTTGAGGAATCGGTAGTCAACACACAGACGTAAAGCTCCTGACTTCTTCCGAACAAGGACAACTGGTGAGGCATAGTTGCTCTGACTGGGCCGAATGACACCTCTCTTGAGCAGCATCTGTAGGTGCTCCTTCACTTCCTCGAATTGATTAGGTGGAATTCTCCTGTAGCGCTGATTTACTGGTATATCATCTTCTGTGTGGATTCGATGTTGCACAGTTGATGTGCAGCCAAGCTCCTCTCCTTCTTGTGCAAATACATCAGCATATTCCCCTAGGATTCTTAGGGCTTCTTTCCTTTCTTTTTCAGTGCCAGGGAAAGTGCTGAGCATCACCTCTTCTGGTCGCATATGACTTGACTGTACCTTCAATGAGTCTCCAGGTGTCAGTGAGGAAGCCTTTTTCACATCTGTATTGATAGTGCATGACACAACCACTTCATTATTGTCTCCCGAGAACATCAGCTGATCATTTGTCACCACCTCCTCTATTGGCTGGATGGTACCAAGACACGACCTTGCCTTCACATTGATCCCTCTGTTGGTTGGATTAACCACCTGTATGGTGAAGTGTGTCTTGCAAGCATCTACCAATGTAGCTGCCACTTGGAGTCCCCCTTTTAGAGGGGTGTTGAGTGGTTCCACTAGTGCATTTGCTCCACAGATTGCTCCTGTAACACCAATGTTTACTGCTGAGTTTGCAGGTATCCATGTTGTGCCATTGCGTGCAGTCTTCACCAGTCTTCTTTTCTGTGGCTTTTCTTCTTGGTTTGAACTGCTTGTGGATCGCTGCTTCTGTATCAGGTTTGCCCACTCTGGAACTTTGGCCAGCACATTGGTTCCCAGTACTCCTGGCTGCTTCCTCCTTTGTCTGATGATTGCTGCAGTATCCTTGAGTACTAGTACACCACACTTTGGAATTGTCACTCTCCCCATTTCTATGTCTAGCTCCAGATAGCCAAGGTAAGGTATCTCAAGTCCATTGGCACCACGAAGGTTCAGTATTCTTCTACCAGTTTTCATTCCTCCACAGACAGGCTTGAGTTTTTCTTCATAGAAACTCTCAGATACCAAGGATACCATGGAACCTGTATCAAGAAGACACTCTGTTTCCACACCAGATAGCTTTGCTGTGATAGTAGGTGCCTCACCAACTAAACATGGAAGAAATGAGCCACTATCATTCTCCTCCACCAGATGGCTCACTGAGGTGGAGGTTTCTCGTTTCCCGACCTTTCCTTCTTGGGTGACCTCCTTTGTTTGTTTCTTGCTGGGCTTCCACTAGCCCCTTTTGGGCATTCACGGGCAAAATGTCCATCCTGACCACATCGGTAACAGCAGCTAGGATAAGACCTGGTTGCCATGGTAGTCAACAGCTGATTCAGGGTCTCTTGTTGGCGATTCAGCACTTCCTGTTGCTGCTCTATGTGAGACATTAGTATCTTCTGTTGCCTCTGTATCTCCTCTGCTAGTACCTTCTGCCCAGATATAAGTTCAGTGAATATCTTGGGATTGCTCCTTTGGTCTGTGATTTCCCCACATTTGGCCTCTTCTTCTTCCACAACTGCTTCCCTTACTGCCGCTGACCGCCTTGAAGTTGGCTCTTCCTCTATATAACGGTGTACTTCCAACCGTACATCCTGGAAGGTGGATTCAGGGTGATCACGACTCCAGCGTTTGATGTCACGGCGCAGCATCGAATCTCGCAGATTTTCTGTGAATTGTTCCTTCAGCAGTTTATCTTTTTCAGCCATGGCTTCCCCATTTAACCGCTCAAATCTGGCCAGCAGTACCATCAAGGAGTGAGCGAAGTCCTGCACAGTCTCCCTGTCTGTCTGTCGTCTTGCGTAGAACTTCCGCATGGCTTGAGTGGGTGTCAACTGCTCACCGAAAACCTCCCTAAGGATACTGAATACTCCTGCAGGTGTGGTCCATTGTGATGTTGGGCGTGTCTTTACCTCTTCCTTTGCCACGCCCTCCAGGTGAAAGATCAAGGAGTCTACAGCCTCGCTATCTGACTGTCCCCTCACTGCTCGTTCTGCATCAGCAACCCAGTCCTCCAGTATCCTGTCATCCCTCATACCTCCATACTTCCCAAATTTCCTCTCCCTTGGAACTGACACACGGATGGCTTGAGGCATGGCATTGGCACTTGTACTTGCACTGGTACTGGCACTATGGTCGCCCATCTGACTGGTTTGTTGTTGGAGCTTTGTCTCCATTTCTTTCAGCTTATCAGTCAAGCTTTTTAGTTGATCTTCCACTGACATCTTGATTAGTTATCCCCGTTTATTTTCAACACAAAATAATGCCTAAGAATTTAACACTTGGACCCCACTTCTGGTACCAAAATGTAACAGGTGAGCCCGAGAGTCTCGTAGGAACGAAAGAGGTCCAAGGATTGCTAGACAAGTTTTTTTGTATTTTTATCAATTCAATCAAAATAAACGGGAACGACTAACAACATTCTTCTAAAATGACAAAAAAATACAGACATAAGATGTAAGCCTAAATACATACAAAGTGTTTATTCACAAATGTATACAGATACGCTAGTTAAGAATCACAATCTCTAATTTATTGAAAGGAAATCTACAATACAGGAGAAGTATTGTAAAACAGCGAAAACATTGCAAAAGCCTAAGAGAATTGAATCATAACAGTGCTTTAACTTATTGCTGAGAAATGCTGTACCCGGATGTCTAAAGCGGTAGCTACATAGGAAGTGACGTTAGGTATGTGCGAAATAGACGGAAGTACAGACAGATACCTAGCATAGTTCCTCTAAGCTACATTGGACAAATAAACGCGTGACTAATGTGTTGTATATTATTCCTGAGAACTATGGAACTATACAGAGAGAATTGCAATATATGCATACAAGGTAAGAATGGATACTTAGCATATGCTACCACGGACCAAACTGAGTATAAAATACATAGAGAGGAATGAGCATTACTTTACCTCCACCGACGAGGTTCTTGTGTTACTTGCGAGTTTGTGCAAGTAGTCGTCTTATCATCTGCTGAATGATGTTCTCTCTGCTTGTCTAGTGTTGCTTTCTCTATATATACACTAGGGGTAGCTAATTTTGGACCTTACGTACAGGTAGATTACTACATACTCCTACGCCATTACGTAATCACACGGTGGGATGAAATCAGAGACCAAAATAGTATTCTCTTCTAAAATCATGACGAATCACCCGTTTTGCATACACAGCAAAAAAATAACTAAGCTAAATCTAGCGATTATTTCTGAGTCCCTCACACGAAGATGCATGTCTAGTTTAGCGTTTTATTTTGAGGTCGTATTAAGAATCTTCTCTATCAATAGTGCTTGGCATTACTTAGACCAGTACTATATACAACAGAAACCTTAAACAGTGTAAGTTATTGTTTTTTATCGTCCTGTTACTATTTAGCATTCTTACGAGGGGATATTTATAATGAATCACATTAACTATCTGTTGCTTTCTTCTGATATTCACTTTTCTCTCATTTTTTTGCTTCTTGAATATAGGTAGGCTCCTCATATCCAGCTTCAAAAGGGAAAGAAAAGAAGCTTATTGGTTCAATTTTTCTTTTTCCACCATTCACGGAATAACTACAGATTCTGGAAATCATCTTTTCTAATGTTGTTGTGTAGTTTTGTGAATCTCGGCCCATCATCTGGTAATTCTAGAGTTGACAAGACATGGATCCAGGAGAGAAACGCCATTGTTGTCATTAATGGCGCACAGATGCCAGACGACAGAGTTTGGTTGTTTCATGAAATAGCCCAAAAAATGAGACTAAGCCAGAAAGGTTGTGCAAGCACTATGAAGTAGTTAACTGCATTCATTGTCTACAAGCATAATAAATATTCTGATGCAAAAAGTAGCATTGAAAACTAACATGCGAGCAGCAAAAACATTGCGCGAAAAATAGACTTTTTTATCAATGGGGGTACTTCACCCTCATAGCCTCCACTAGTTTCACCCTTGCATGGATTCACTTCATGAACACTATCTGTGCGTACAAGGATACCATAAAGATCAATTGCAATTATCACAAGGATGTGAACTTTAATTATCTAGCAGGACTCTTCATGGCTCTTCCCCAAACGGCTGTGAGTATGGTTCTATCCTTTCGTATTTAAATGGAAGTTGCTCCGTATAGCCAAGCTGCTTTACCGAAGCAAATACCGTTTTACCATATGGAATAGTGATTGCACGACTAAAGACAGAGCATTGATGGGTGTCACACCCCTCATGCAACCTTAGCATATCTGCCCTGGTCACATCCTAACCTCTGCTCAAAATTCTTTGTATTCCTATTACTATCATTATTACTGAAAGAGTGTAAGATTATTATTATTATTACTTTTATTATTTGCATTAGTAGTAGTGGTATTAGTAGTACCTAGTAGTACAAATATATCTTGTGCATTGAATCACGGTATTGGTCACTGATCAGTGGTGTTGGTGGATATCGTAGACCACGTGATCCCTCTTTGGGGATATGACGTAAGTAAATTTCATTCCTCAACAACTGACTAGTGATACAAGAATCCAGGAAGATGGCGCAGACAACTTCATACATATCGCAACATCATCAAGGCTATCCTGCACACCAGCAACCTGGCAGTGCATTTGTTGTGGTTGATCAGCAACCAGTTCAAAGGGAAGTGTTCCCATATAGACTTCAACTCAATTGGTTATTGGGATTTTCCATAGGGAAGATCATTCTTGGTTCCTTGTTGTTTATTACTGGGATTGCAAACGTAGTTATAATCCGCTACGACACACAGATTGCAATTGGTGTTTGGTGTGGTTTGACGGTGGGTAGTGACCTTACTCGAAGATTGTTTCATACGAAATCGTGCAAAAATGCCAGAGTGGACAAGGTGCCACGCTTTGTGAGAAACCAATTCAATTTCGAATATTTCAGTCACTGCTTACGATCACGAATGACGATGTCAAATTCGCTTGTGCTGCTGCGAAATTAAGTCATCACAGCTTCTCTTATTTACAAAGATTACCATACTTTTCCGTACTGCCGATTTTGTAGGTCATGCATGTTTCTCGAGCTTTAGAAAGGCATAGTTATGAAAAATTTCTTCCCCTTCCCCACATTTCTGTTTCAAATTGGCCCCACCCAAAACCGAACTCCAGATCTGCCTGTGCTTGACACCCATTCAAACAGGGTTTTTTGATGAAAAGTTAGAACTGCACATTTTTCTCACGACTACTATATTGAGGAATAGCCCTTGATTCATATAAGCATGAACTAGAATCTCTCTTAATAGATATACAATGTAGTTCGCACAGATCTCTCTCTGGAACTGCACACAGAGTTTCTAGACCTGCATTTTATATAGATCTGCATGTTAAAACAATCTGTATTCAAAGATGGACCAGATCTGATTTCCTTGAGAAAGACTCCCAGTGGCCAGAATGTTTATGTATGACCCACACTGGGAGCTGTAGCTTTTTAAAGTTACTTTTAAAATCTTCTTAATTTGATTTGTTTTGGTATACTTTGATTTACAATCACTGCCAGAAATCCCTGCAAAACCTTGTTACTACAGGATTTTATATGACAATAATTAGATTCACATGAAACAGGATGGATAGCACCCCATACACCCAAAAAACAATATTGAAATAAAAGTTTTTGTTAGCTGACAGTTCTGTGAAAGCAATTTGACCTCTGCCCTGCTTATGAACCTGTATGAATTAATATTGTTTCCAAGGAGAGAGGAGACTGCTCCTCAGCCTGGTCTAAATTGCTGCAAGTGTTCAGAGACTTTTTGCCATGATTGTACTCTCATCAAATTGTCATAGGATATCTTCAGTACAAAACTGATGTATTAGTTAAATCTGTATGGAAAAACTGACTACTCACCTGGCTTAAAATATTTTGTTAATACCACTAGCTACATATAAAGTCTTACATGTATAAGCTTTAGTAAAATAAGAGTTGTCTTCATGATCTGGAAGCAGTACTCTCTTGAAGTGAATGAATGGCATACAACATTTGTGGGAACCTGTATAGGAAGCAATGACCCACAACTCAGAAGTGTTGCAATCTGCTTTTAGCTACCCACAATTTTCAAATTGTAAGGCCTAACTTTTGTCGAATAAACTTGAATAGTTGTGGCTACTTCCTTGGTGATATCTTAATCTACTGACTTAACATACAATACTCTACTTGTTATGCTTGTCAGTCCTACTTCAAGAATTATTGAACCACATGTTGCTTTTGAAATGGAGTCCTGTGCAGATTTCAATGTAGAGTCTGTGGAAATTACACCACTCTTGATTCTCATTGTCTTTTTTGTATCCATTAATTATTTCTTTCCACTATTGATAATTTTGTTGTTTTCAAAACTTCAGCAGTTTTCATAAGTTAGCTCATTACTTTAGTAAAATTTTGGTTTATTGTTTGACCAGAGGGTTAGGTAGTAAGATCAGTGTGATAGTCAATATTTTTTGGCCTTTTGATCATCAGAACTGCAAGATTATCTTGTTTGTTTTCATTGTGATTTGTGGACAGGGATGTAAATAGCATACTTTCCTTTTGGGGGGAGGTGTCAGAAACTTCTCCCCTAAAGAACTGAATACTGGCCTGCAAAACATGAGATCTATAACAGAACATACTTGAAGCAACAGAAATGTAGTGGTGATAGATGTCAAATGGTAAAGGAATCAATTTTCCTGCAAATTGTGCAGTTTCATCTATTGGGGAGTGTCACACTGTGCACACACACACACACACACCCCTGGTATTTTCACTCCTGGTTGTGGTATTCCAGAGGTCATCCATAAATTCACTTACATCTAATAGATATTGATGATGAAAAGATTGACACAATATTCTGTGGTTTGAGTTATTTATCAAGAATGTGGCTCAAGTGAGTTATCAGTGAGTGTCCTGTTCATCTATGCATATTCAATTTTTTGGTATGTCAATAGTGATGTGAAGCAGATCTTTTATGTCTTAATTTTAGATCTTGGCTAATGGAATTATTGGATGCATATTGAAATGTAAACCAAACAAGTGCCTGGTAAGTGAAATCACATCTATCAGAAGTATCTGACTGAAGCTTTCAATAGTTTTTAATGACCATTAAAAAATAAATGTGAATGTATTGTATTGTTGTATAAATGTATTGTTGTCCGAACTAGGCGCGGGGGACTGGAAGTTTCTGGAAAATTAAATTAACTGCGGGGGAGGTCGAACTTATGCAATCACTTCGTGCATACATGAACGAAGGGTGATGGCAATTAGATACCATAGAGTAATGTCAATGATGCTATATGTTTCAATAGCACTCAGCTAAAAGCGCCTCCTGATACACCAGATAATTTTGGCTGGGGCTCTTTGCTCTTAATGCTTTGATGATTTTCAGCTCAGATGTTCTTAAGATTACGCTTGCACGTGTAACGACGTGACGCTCACTCTTGTATTATGTTCTAGAAAAAGCTAAAAATTTTTTCAAAAAAGAGCTTGCATGGGCTAATAGTCTAAACCTTGATGAATCTTGAGCCATGCAAATCAAACAAAATAAATGCTAGTTTGATTTTTATTGCACTCGCCTTCATTCCTGCCTGAGAAATGCCTTTTTAGCCAATCTAGAGGGTGCAATATAGAATATTTCTCCTGTGTTGGACCCAACCATGGTGGGTCCTCCTGCATCACTAGGCAAAGTTGGTAGTCTGCCAGTGTTCACTCATTGCAATAGTGATATGTTTGAAGGCTATGAAATTGTATTTAGGTCAATTATAGGTGATGTTATTGAAAAACTGTTCTCTACAGCCATCATGGAAGCATGAAATCTAAAATTTTCACCCCCCAGATCCCCTTACTCGCTTGAAGTTTTCAATCTGTAATATCTTAGAAGCAATCAGGTTACCTAAATGTTGGGCTACAGCAGGAGCTCCTGTTACGCAAAGGGTAATATGGTATTGAAGATCATTGTTTACATGACAATAGCCATTTACATGACAAAGAGTGCTAGTGTATGCAGTATACTTTACCTTGAAAATTTCCTAGCACTGCCCCTGATGGGACCTCAGTCCATTTTGTTGCCCATATTGAGGGATTTCTGAGGAATGATTAAAGTCAAAATCAGTCTTCTATAAATTATTATTTTAGTGAGTAATTTCTTGTTGAATATCACTGTTGATGATTTGGAGGTGAAGAAGGTCATGCTATCATAATCAGCATCAAGTACATTTGCCCCTTATTTGCCCCTAAACGATCACCACCCAAATACTTGGGTACTGGATACACCAGTAGCAGTTAGCGACTGCAGTAGGCTGGTAAACACCGAAGGTCCCTTGCTCTCAGCACATATGAGATCATGGATCATACTACTGAGCTGAAGAGAAAAACCCTTTCTACGAACAAAAGTACCAAGCCATAATTCTGAGAAATTAGAGACCACATACAGGGTGTCCACTGAGTTGAAGTTGAAATTCCAGCCCACGTTTCAGAAAAAAGTGATCTTTTTCCAGCCTTTTGGTCAGAAAAATCACATTGTTTTCCAGCCATACCATGAATTTTGATATGAAATTCCAGCCATTGAAATTGCAGTCCGATTATTATCAGAAAGTATTGCGTGGCCATAAATTTCCAATACACTGGAATTTCCTATATAAAGTAAATTTCTTCCAGTAAACCACCCCCGGAGGGTAAGAATCCCTAGGAACACTTCCACTCAGTCATAACTACAGATTTAGAAAGTTGTGAAAACAACAGGAAGTGAAACATTTGCTAGACATCTTGTTTGTGGGCAAGAAATTTGACCTTTCAGAACTTTACAACACAATTGACTGCAATTGCTTTTTTAAAAAAGATGAGTAAAAACTGTAATTAGACCCAAAAATCAAAATTCAGCTTTTCCAGCCAAAGTAGGAGAAAACCATATGGTTTTACAGCTTTTCCAGCCAACTTTCTGAAAAAGGCCCATTTTCCAGCTTTTCCAGCTATTCCAGCTTTTCCGGCTTTTCCAGCTATTCCAGCTATTCCAGCTTTTCCAGTTAGAGTGGACACCATGCACATAATCATGCGAGCTTGCTAAACAATTTTATGGTCGAATATCTATACCAGAGAACAATAGAGTGGAATCCATGTTTTAATGATTTCATTCTATATGTGATCAAATTATGTCCGCTTTGAAAAATATAGCTTAATTGCTTCTTAGCACGCACTCTCCACCTTGAAAAGCTCCCTGGATCTAATTTGTTCGGAAACCCTATGAGAATTCAAGTTAAGGAAATTTGAATGTATTAGCACTATTGTCTAAAAAAGATTATGGAAGTCTATGTCCTCAGGTTGTTGCTTTACGTGCCATTTGTCTTCTTCCTTTTACTTTTTTATCTTGTAAATAGTTGGCCTAAATTAGCTATAGTAGCTACTATAAACAGCCAACTTTAAATTAAAGAGTTAATAATAATAATAATAATAATAATAGTAATAATAATTTGTTTTAAAACTTCGAATTTATAAAATATATCAACTAAATACTACAATCATACGTCTCACTAAATTAGGCAACGTACAACTGGCTGTCAGGTATACTAAACAAGCATAGATTACATAAAAATATATTTAAAGTAGATAACATCAATATTTCCATGATTTATTGCGGCAACAGAATATAAAGTAAGTACATCTAATAGTGATGTTGATAAGTTGGGACAGAATGTGTTTTTGTGAATTGTTATTAAAACCTAAAGATTTGAGAAGGTTAACAAAAGATTCAGAGGACGCACCAATAGTACCAAGGGCACCTAGCGAAAGGTTAATAAACGAGACTTGATAATAATAATAATAATAATAATAATAATAATAATAATAATAATAATAATAATAATAATAATAATAATAATAAGGGGTCAAGGGTCCTTGGAGGAGTAGTCCCTTTTCTAGTTGGCCTTCTGTGGCGTCCTAGACTGGTCTCCCCAAACCCAGCACCTTGTGAAGCGCAATATAGAGCCACTCCATGGTGAAGACCGTCTGTGCGTGGTGAAGAGCCACATCCTACTAGAGGTGGCCCTGTGACAAGCCAAACACAGCGGATCTAGGGGAGTAAACCCCGAAAACAAATCCGTAACTCAAGGTGTAAATCGTGCTGATGGGTGGATGGCTACAACGGCATGTAGTCATTAACGATACAAGACAGCCACTGCCTTGTGGATTAGGTGTACAAGCCAAAGGCTAAGGGTGAAGATCCCTAACAGAAAGCTTCTTAGTTTTCCCCTGATAGCTATGGCGTTTAGGGGAATTACCCCAGTCATGGGCAAATGACCTGGTAAACTGGACCAGAAAGTCCTGGAAGACAGCCAGTTTAGGAGAATGTCACTCTGATGTAAAACATCCAGCTATGGGAAAATAGTAAAACCTTTAATGGATAAGTTAAAGAATAGTTTATCATGCCGCATCGCTCGTCGCGCGGATGAACAAGGAGCGCGTCCCCCAACAAGGAACCAGGCTGGGGTCGAAAAATCGATTACTGGAACAACCTTACCCAACAATGATCTGGCAGGTTACCTTACCGAGACCTTCTCTCAAAAAGGCCCTCCAGACACAAAAAGTCTGTCCAGAAGTAAACAGAAAACAATTAGACAAAGATGGACAAGGGAAGAATATATACAAGTCATGACAGCATTTTATGAGGCAAAATTTTCGCCAGCAGAAGGCTCAAATACAGAGCAGACATATAAATTATGGAGAGAGAAACACCCGGAAATTAGACCAGCGATGGATGCTAATAAGCTTGCTAATGTAAGACGTGATATTGTCAAGAATAAGAGACTAGAAGACACCACATTACAACAGATTCAAAATGATATAAGAGAGAAAATTGAAATACAAAATGTAGATAATAGCTGTAGTGCAACCAATGATGGTACAGAAGAGAGTGAGATACTGCATGAAACAACTGTCATCAGTCAGCCAGATATTGAAACCTCAGATCAGACCAACACCATTGATTCAGCTTCAAGTGAAGAGGTAAGTGCAATTTCAGAAAAGATAATGATTAAATTGGAAGAACTGAAGCATCAACATCTATCTGATAGAATCCAACTTCCTAAAATTAGAAAAGATAGAAAAGCATAAGATCTTATACACAAGGGAAATATTGCGATCCTCAAATTAAAAACACAGGCCATGGAACCGCTCACAATAACTGAGCTTAATCAGATGGTATATGGTACAGCATCAGTAATAACGGAAGAACTTGGAGTAACGATACAAAGAAAGAAAGGCCGACAACATAAGCAACACCAATGGAAAGAAAGGATTAGCAAGGATATAGAATGCTTAAGGAAGAAACTGTCAATTTTAACCGAAAAAGTGAAAGGTAGCATGGTATCTCACAGAAAGATCACTCGAGTGCTGTCTCAACTTAAGTGTAAGAGTGAGGCAGATATACCATCAATTATAGAAAAGATAAAGCAAAAAATTGCAGCCAAGACACAAAGGATAAGGCGGTACGAAAAGAGAGGGAAGCAATTCCGTCAAAACAAACTGTTTAAAGATAATGCGAAGCAGTTCTATAGAGAAATTGGCAAGAAGCAAATTGATGTAACTGAGCCACCTATACTTACTGAAATCGAAGGTTTCTGGTCGAGAATATGGGAAAATGAAAAAGTCCATAACGAAGTAGCTGAATGGATTAGAGACCAGGAAGAATTATATAAAGATCAGCAATGCCAAGAAACTAACGATATCACAATTGATGAGGTACGCACTGCAATAAAAAATGCGAACAACTGGACATCACCAGGGTTAGATAAGATTCCAAATTTCTGGCTTAAGAACATAGATAAGCTGCACACGGACCTGGCAAGGGAATATAATACCATTCTCAAAGAACCAGACAAATGTCCAGAGTGGCTAACACAAGGATTAACATTCCTGATTCCTAAATCTAATGATACACATGAAGCTAAAAATTACCGACCAATAACTTGCTTGCCAACTATGTACAAAACATTAACCTCGATCATTACAGATAGAACATACTTGCACCTGGAGGACAATAGATTATTACCCAATGAGCAAAAAGGATGCAAACGGGGATCATATGGTTGCAAAGATCAGCTCCTAGTGAATAAAATGATAATGGAAGACTGTAAAACAAGAAAGAAGAATCTGACAACATCATGGATTGACTACAGGAAAGCATTCGACAGTGTGCCACACAGCTGGATTATAAAGACATTGGAACTTTACAAAGTATCGCCTGAGATTGTTAACTTTATGAAAGTGAACATGAAAAACTGGAAAACAACATTGCTTCTAAGACATGCTACCGGCACACTGACGTCTCGATTGATAGAAATAAGGAGTGGCATATTTCAAGGCGATTCTTTATCCCCGCTTCTATTTTGCTTGGCTCTGGCTCCCCTAAGCAACTTGCTTCATTCTACTAATTGCGGATATGATATCCAAGGAAAGAAAATCAACCATCTCTTCTATATGGACGATTTAAAGGTATTTGGCAGAGACAGTCAGCAACAAGAGCGCTTGCTTCAAACTGTTAAAACATTTAGTGACGACATTAATATGAAATTTGGACTAGAAAAATGTGCCACAGCAGAATTCAAACGGGGTAAACTAGCTACAACTACATCAATCAGACTTGATGAAGAAACGACTATCAAAGAGTTGCAACAAGAGGATAGCTACAAATACCTTGGAATAAATGAAGCTGACGGTATTCAGCATGCAAAGATGAAAGAAAAGATAAGAAAGGAGTATTATAGGAGAGTTAGACTGATACTCAAGAGTGAACTGAATGCAGTTAATCGTATTGCAGCCATAAACTCTCTTGCTATCCCAGTCATCACATATAGTATGAATATACTCAATTGGAAGATAAATGACCTCAAAAGGCTTGACACAAAGACAAGAAAACTCTTGACAATGTATAGAATGCACCATCCAAAAGCAGATGTGGATCGACTATACTTACCAAGAAGCGAAGGAGGGAGGGGACTAATGCAAATAGAGTTAACTTTCAAGATAGTTACTGTTGGTCTCGAAACATATTTAAGAGAAAACAAGGACGAAATGATGAAATTGGTCTTAGAGCATGAGAAGAAAAAGAAGTTATACTCTGTTACAAAAGAGGCTACCAAATTTTGTAGAGAGCTAGAAGTCGATCAACCAGGGCATAGGGAAACGGATAGTGTCACAAATAAAGCCAAAGAAGTCAAGAATATAGTAAAAAAACAAGGAAAAGAACAAATAAGAATAAGATGGGAACAGAAACCGCTGCACGGTCAGTACTTGAAAAGATTGAAGAGACCAGATGTTGATGAAACTGAAACACATAAGTGGTTAAAAAGTTCAGGATTAAAATCAGAGACAGAAGGCCTAATAATAGCAGCACAAGACCAAAGTTTAATGACAAAGCAATATCAAAGTGAAATAATGAAGAATGGAATGAATCCCAAATGTCGACTATGCAATCAATATAATGAAACAATTGATCACATTGTAAGTGGATGTCCTGTATTAGCAAAATCAGAATTCATGCAACGACATGACAAAGCTGCATCATACATACACTGGAGAATTAGTAAGGCATTCAAACTACCTGTAGCGGACAAATGGTATAATCACAGCCCAGAAACTGTCGTGAGCAATGACCAAGTAACTTTAATATGGGATATGCAAGTACACACAGATAAAGAAATAAAGGCTAACAAGCCTGACATCATTATCAAAGATCACATAAACAGCACGTGCCAACTGATTGATATGACTATACCTTCGGATAGAAATGAATCAATAAAGGAAGTTGAAAAATTTTCAAAATACAAGGATTTAGAAATTGAAATAGGCAAAATGTGGAAAATGAAAGTAACTACAATTCCTGTAGTTATAGGTGCGCTTGGAGCTATAAAGAAAGGAATGAAATCGAACATTGACAAGATACCGGGGAAAATATACTTAGAAGAACTACAGAAGATCACACTACTGGGCACTGCTCATATCCTCAGGA
Source organism: Mastigias papua (assembly GCA_964019165.1). NCBI lineage: Eukaryota > Metazoa > Cnidaria > Scyphozoa > Rhizostomeae > Mastigiidae > Mastigias > Mastigias papua. Next base: position 10,262,958 of record OZ025283.1, on the reverse strand, counting down.
AAGTTCTGTCAACTGACTTAATGTGACCCTGTATGTCCTAAGATCTATGGATTAGATTTGGATTTGCAGGAAGAACAGAAAAGACTTAATAGACATTTTATAAGAATAATAATAATAAGTGTCCTGGGTATGACATAAAATTGCATCCGGTTGTGGAGTTTCGACGTGGGATAATGAGGTTACCCTTAGCCACAACTACCTCCAGGTCACCCTTGAGCAAGGTGTAGTACCTGTCAGCTTTCCCCGAGACCATGAAGTACCAGGTTGGCGTCTGGCGGGGGCTAGTCTGTCTCATGGGTAGGGGGGACTCTTTAGCCTTGGTAGGCAACCCTCCTAGTGATGGTGTCACAAATAAAAATACCAGCTGGAAACTTGCTACAAAGAATATCCGTGTGAACTCGAAATACCAGGTGGCATCTGGTACGGAATAGACAGCCTCTTATTAATATATGAAAGCTAGAAGAAATCCATGCCGCATCGTCCGTCGCGCGGATCAACAAGGGACGCGTCCCCCAGGGCAAGACTCGCCTGGGATCGTAAAGTATGCTACTGAGTCTAATTCTTCCCCTAACGAAAGTCCGTATGGTCACCAGAAAGGGATGCACCCCACCTCTGGACCTGCGGGCCCAACACCAACCAAACATCACAAGGAAAAAAGAAAAAGATGGACTAGGGAAGAATACAAGGAAATAATGTATTGTTTTTACTACGCATTAGAAAAACCTCAAACAAACAACACTGAAGACACTTTTATTGCATGGTGTTCACGTAATAGTGAGAGCGAAAAAATTGTTGGTTTAGATGCAAATAAACTAGCAAATGTAAGGAGATTTATTATGCGCAGCAAAAAGCTGTCGGATGTCGAAATTGCACAAATTAAGGAGATTGTTTTAAATGATACTCGTGAAAAGGACCCTGTAGGTCTCGCAAAGGAAGTTGAGGAAGCCCAGGAAGATGTTGAGGAAGTTGTAGTGCCTTATGCTGATGAGAATGAACCAGAACAAGGTATGAAAAATAATGAAGAACAGGAACAAGAGTTGAACCAGGATGAAGTGGCTGAGATGAGGAGTGATATCTTAGAAGAATTGTCTATTGTCCAGCATACTAATATTAATGATAGAGAGTCTTTATTGAAAGTTCGTCGTACCAACAAATACAGAACTATAATTGATGTTGGTAATGAAGCCCTAAAACAACTATGTAACGAAATGGACCCAAATTTAACAGAATTGAATGAGTTGATATATGCAACAGGAAAAGTACTCCAGAAAAGATGTGGTGTTAAACATAAAAGAAAACAAAATAGTGTACGTAAACCTAATAAACCTAAATGGCAAGTAAAAATTGACAAAGAAATTGAAAATCTTAGAAAGGAAATCTCCTTGCTAGAAGAGCTTCAAAAGGATAAAGAAATAAGATCTGGCAAGGCTAGGAAAGTAATACGAAAGTACAGAATCGAAAGCAATGATAAAATACCAGCCATTAAGGAAGAATTGAAACAAACATTACAAGTCAAGGCTCAACGAGTAAGGAGGTACGTCAAGCGGAATAAATTTTATAGACAGAATAAAATCTTTGAAACAGACACCAAAAAATTTTACAGAGAGATAGGAAAGTCAGATATATATGTAGATGAAATACCGTCAGACGAACAAGTACGGGAATACTGGAGTAATATATGGGGCAAGGAGAAAGGGCATAATGAGAACTCTTCATGGCTGAATGATTTTGAGAACAGCGCGAATAATATCCCCGAACAGGGATGGGAAGAAATACAAGTTGACGAAATAAGGAAAGCTCTTAGAAAATCTCATAAGTGGAAATCGCCAGGAATCGATCAAATTCCAAACTTCTGGCTTGACGCTTTACACTCAGCACACACAAAATTAGCATTAAACTTCAACAGATTAATGGCAGACCCAACAGTAACACCCAAATGTTTTTGCCTAGGTACTACATATCTTCTCGCAAAAACTAACGAAACTGCAAATGCAAAAAACTATCGCCCAATTACCTGCCTGCCAACATCTTACAAACTTTTGACCTCTATTCTTACTGAAAGAACATACGCACACATGGAAGATCACAACATATTTCAAATTGAACAAAAAGGTTGTCGGAAAGGATCGTATGGTTGCAAAGATCAATTATTAGTTAACAAAATGATATTAGAGAATGCCAGAACGAAACATAAACACCTGAGTACTGCTTGGATAGATTACAAGAAGGCTTTTGATAGTGTTCCCCACTCCTGGATTTTACGTTGTTTAGAAACTTTCAAAGTTTCACCTATAATAATTAACTTTCTTAGAACATCTATGAAGCTTTGGGAAACTAACCTTACGCTCTCCCATTCTAATGGAATTTTGACTGCTAATGGTATGTGCATCAATTGTGGAATTTTCCAAGGTGACTCTCTCTCCCCTCTTTTGTTCTGCATGGCACTTATACCCCTGTCTCGACTTTTAAATGATACTGGATATGCATACAAGATCAGTAATAAGAAGATAAATCATTTATTCTACATGGATGATTTGAAACTGTATGCCTGTAATGATTATGAGCTGGAAGGACTTTTGAAAACAGTGAAGGCATTTGGTGATGATATTGGGATGGAATTTGGCTTGGATAAGTGCGCTAAAGCAACCTTTAAGCGTGGAAAATTGGAAAGTGCAGATAACGTTGTGTTAGATGATGAATCGGTTATCAAAGAATTAGAGCAGGAAGGAACATACAAATACTTAGGCGTTAATGAAGGGGACGGCATACAGCATTCAAAGATGAAAGGAAAAAGTAGAAAAGAATGTTTACGTAGGGTAGGACTAATACTGAAAACTGAACTAAATTCGAAAAATAAAATTACAGCTATCAACTCTCTTGCAGTACCAGTGGTAGTTTATAGCTTTAACATCGTTAACTGGAACCTTAGTGAATTGAGAAAACTTGATGCAAAAATTAGAAAGCGATTCACCTGCCACAGAATGCACCACCCTAAGTCCGATGTTGACCGTCTATACGTCCCCAGAAACCAAGGAGGTTGGGGCATGATACAACTTGAGATGTCATACAAAACAACTACCATAGGGCTCGCTGAATATCTGGACAATTCAGATGATTGGATGCTACAACTAGTCAATCTACATGAAAACACAAAAAAGTTACATTCAGTTTTTAAAGAGTCAGCTAAATTTTCTCGTCAGTTGGACTTAGAAATAAATAACGAGAACCACAGCCAGCTAAAACCCACAGAACTAGCCCGTAGAACAAAGAAAACCGCAAAAAACAATGGATTGAAACAACTGAAATCAAGGTGGCAAGAAAAGCCCCTCCACGGACAGTTCGCAGCTCGAAGCAGAAACGCTGATGTAGACGAAATGGCAACCCATCAGTGGCTGAGGAGCTCAGGATTGAAAGGGGAAACGGAAGGTTTCATTCTTGCCGCCCAGGACCAAAGTCTTTTCACGCACAATTACCAGGCCAATGTACTGCACAATGGAGCAGACGAAAGCTGTAGATTCTGCGAGGATAAGCTTGAAACAATTGACCATCTTGTTTCTGGTTGTTCTGTATTGACACCTAATGAGTATAAAAACCGACATGATAGGGTTGGTCAGTATCTCCACTGGAAGATTCTTAATCACTTCTCCATAGAAACTAATAGCAACTGGTATGAACACCATCCAGAACCAGTCACAGAAGGGAAAAATGTTACTATTCTATGGGATTTTCCAGTCCATACTGATCAGATGATACAGGCAAACCGTCCTGATATTGTTGTCAAGGACAAACGCAATAGCACCTGCTTGCTCATCGATATGAGTGTGCCAACAGATAAGAATGTTTCTGCGAAAGTTTTTGAGAAGTTGTCTAAATACAAAGACCTGGAGATTGAGATTGAAAAAATGTGGCAGCTGAAAACAACGACCATCCCAGTAGTAGTGGGTGCCCTTGGCCTGATAAAGAAAGGAACCATAGATTATCTTAAGAAAATTCCTGGAGAACCATCACTTAGCGAGATCCAGAAAATAGTCCTTAATAGTACTGCACACATTTTGAGAAGAGCGCTCTCTATTTGAATCACGTTTTATACTTTTACGATATGCAATGCAAAATGGTTCTTACAATACATTACTCCGATTTCACTCACCCTAGGTCACTGGTAGTGACCCGGTGTTTGATCTCAAAATAGCGAATCAAAAGAAATTGATAACATAATAATAATAATAATAATAATAAGAAATCCAGAAAATTGTGCTGCTAGGAACATCACATATCCTGAGGAGAGCTCTATCAATAGCCTGAGAAACGACTACACTTTGAAGCCTAAGGACCATAGTTTGGTCTTGGCCTTTACACAAACAACAGAAAAGCTAACAACTTATACAATAATAATAATAATGACAGTGTTTAATTTTTCTGTCCATATGTCATTATTCATTATATACTTCTATTATAGGTTGGAGCATTCCTTGGCTTAAGCATTACTTCGCTGGTTTTCTCCATCTCAATGCTGTCGTTCTATGCGCTTGTTTTGGATTATTTTGTGAATATCCAACTTCGCTATTGTTACTATTACCATTACTATACGAGTTGCTATGGAGTTTATTCCTACGTGAAAGATCAAGGCATTGGTGTAACATCATTTTTGATATCTTTGGCGGTTTTTGAAGTAGCTTGTTCACTCGGGTCAGTTGTCGTATCATGCGAGGCCTATTCCAAATGCTGTAACACGTGTGATTGCAATGACTGTGGCACTTGTCTCGGATGCTGTGAGTGTGACTGTCACCCTTTGAATTTACATCAGGTAGGACATTGTTCTGAGTGCTTTTAGACAATTCTCCAATTTGTGTTTATGCTCCCTTGTACTCTGATGAGTTGAATCGCACATTGTTGATACTATCTTGCTATAGTCCTCACTAAGGGCCTGTTTACATGAGGTGGGCTGGCCCACCTAGGTGAGCTGGCTCGCTTCAGTGAGATCTGCGTGTTCTTAATGATTCTATGCAAATCTATCTCTGCATTTACATGAGCAGTGGGCCAGTCCACTTGTGTGAGATCCGCGAGAAATGCCAGTAGGATCCGCGTCAAGTGGGATGAAGATTATCCATGTAGACGCGATCCGCTGGACTGGCTCACTTGAGTGGGCTGGAAAGTACGGTTCTATGCTCATGCAACTGATTTTGGCGCTAAACCAGTTCTTCACTTATGAATTGACATTGGCCAACAGGTTAATCTCAAAGGAAAAATACAAGGATTCCGGACAACTTTTCAATCAGCAAGGAAATCAAAAAGGACTTATGTGACATTTTTGTGAAGTTTGATATGTTGACTACAATCTGATTTTTGTCTAGACGAGTTCGCGCCAAAACACTGAAATATCTTGTTTTCAAAACGCATAGAAGAGGCTGTCCCATCTGAGTTGGATGGAACTCATTTCATGTAAATGCCCATGAGATCGATCTCACCTGAATGGGCCAGCCCACTTAGGTGAGTCAGCCCACGTCATGTAGACAAGCCCTAAGTTACACGTCACTAAAAGAAGTTAGTTAAGGGGAAATGAAAGTTCGAGAAAATCACTGCCTCCAGCGAGACTGAAACTCGCGAACCTCAATTTCATGTGTCTAGGGCCGTTGCTAAATGGTAATTCATTTGTTCCCATTGTCCCTCTTGTCGCCAATTTGTACATCGCAGCTTCATCACAATGTGCAATGGATCTGTTGTTGAATAGCAGTGGTAGAGCACTCGACTTACAAGTTGAGCGTTACGAGTTGCAGTCATGTTCGCGTCATTCATTTTCTCACACTTTCATTTCAGTTCTTCCAGATCCTATTAATTTTAGTTTAAATTATTTACCGTGAATTAGGAATGAAATTTTAAGAACTCAAAACGTAAGTATTCTATAATCTCGCATATAGTCGCCCGAACCTATATCCAAATTTTGCAATAATTAGAACGCTGTTGACAGATTAGGGCTCCTTTTAGGCGCCAGGCACCTATAGATTGTAGATTCGAAAATGGAGCCGAATGTTTGAGCTATGGTTCCTATCTCCGGATAAAAGCACTAGCTCCTACATCTGGGGAGCGCCTATTTGCTAACTTATAGGTTACAAACTTTTACGTCAATTGAGGTAGAATGTCTTGATATTTGAAGCTTTTGCCCAAAGTGGATTTATGTTCTCTATTCCAAGATGTAGTTGTTTTATCATTTGTAGAAGTACTCAATTGTATAGCGCTATTACCCTTAGTCCACGCAATGGTCAAGCTATGAACAAGGGTATTGTGAATAATCTGGCTCGTGGATTTCAACATTGGTGGATTTGTTATTATAGTTTTGCTATATTTTTCGTCAAACAGGGTAACCAATCGGTTCTTCAATCTTCTCACAACTATCAACATCCTCAAATGCCATCCGTACGACCTGGCCCCTTCCAATACAACCACAATCAAGCACAGTTAAACATGAATGCTCCACCTGCATACAGTACACAACCAACTCAAAGCAATCCATGCTCTGGTCTTGTGAGCTTTGTCATCAATATGCCTTCATACATATTTCGTGACACATCGCTATCTGCTGTAAATGTAACTGTTCAGCCAGTTCATCCAAGTCAACAAGATCCTGCAGGTGAACCTGTCAGAGGTGCTGAGCAAGTACAGACCGTGGTTGTTGGCGGAGCACAACAGAATCTACCAACATCGACATGGGAGCGGGTACAGTAGATTGTATATATTGGTCTTTTCCGGTTTATGGGATTAAGATGTCATTGAATAATATCTTGGTTGAGGAATGTGAAACAAGTTTAATGCATTGATGCCAATGTCAGAATAGGTTTTTTAAAAGTTTCTTTTAACGGGTTATGCAATGATCTTGTTGTATTGTCTTGTCATCGAATACCGTAGACGAATCATGGCGGTACGCTCTCCCTCCATCTTTTCCTGTCCCTTGCAATCTTGCCTAGCTGTTTTCCATCGTTAGCCCTTAATCTCTCCATCATCCAATCCAGCATCTTCAATCTTTGTTTATCTTTTGTTCTTCTCCCTGCCATTTCAACCTCGAAAATATTCCTCTCTATCCCTCTTTCTCTTCTCAACTCTTGCCCAATGAAACTCCACTCCTTTCCTCTGATAGTGGTCAAAAACTGTCTGTCTGTTTTCATCCATTCCAACACTACTTCATTCGTCATCTTCCTGTCCATGATATCCTCATAGTCTTTCTCCAGAACCACATGTCTGCTACCTTCACACATTCTTGCTTGTTATCAAGGACTCACGCCCATATACTACACACTTTGTTATAAGAATCCGTAGTTTTTCGCTGAGCTTCAATATTTGAAATTTTTTTTTATTTTGACCCAAAGAATATTCTTAAATTACTCTTAATTTATAGCGATTTTGAGCATTGATTCTCATATAGACTATCTTCTTATACTAAAAAGTGTGTAGCTGACACCCCATGAAGAGGTGCCGAGTCGCATCATAGTGTATCGAGCCCCAGACAGGATAACTGAAGCTTACTTTTTTTAAGTTTTCTAAAAATAACTCAAATCAGCAGAAAATCTAAACCATGATGAAGCTTGAGCCTTGCATTATTTTTAACTTATTGTTAAATTCAGAGAATTTGAGCCTTGATTTCTTATGGCCTTTATTCTTATAGACTATATTCCTATAATCAGGTGTGTAGCACTGACCAAAGATAGCACTTCAGCAAACGCTTCGTTACTACCAGTCCTAACTTCCATGCAAATAATACCTTTCTCATATCCATGATCGCTTGCTTTACCTAACCAGTTCTACATTTAAGATCAATGTTAGATCTCCTACCCGATGTTATCTACCTGCCCATGTGTTTGAAATGATACACTTGTTCTATCTGCGCCCTGTTCTCAACCAGGCTACGTTTTTATTTGCACCCATCACATGTTTTTTCACAATTTATCTTCAAGCCAACGTCCTCTCTCTCTCGCTTGTTACAACATCCAACAACTGCTGCAGCTTTTTCTCACTGTCTGCAATGCTGTGTCATCCGCTTATCTTAAGCTATTTCAGTTCATTCCTTCCACATCGACTCTATCACACATTCTTGTTTTCCTTTCACTATACTGATTCAACAGATCCCGTGGTAGAATGCATCCTTGTCGAACACCCTTCTGTGTGTATAACCATTCACCGAGTTCTCTCTTAATCCTGAATGCAGCTTTCTTGTTGTCATACATACAGTGAGACTGTCTGTAATATTGCAATTGTAGGTTAGCGAATACTACATAGGCTTGGATGGGAAAGGGGGGAATTTCACCGTCTGATGTGATTTGCTGTTTCCATTTCTCTTATTTAGAAGTGATAAAACAACGTAGTTTGGCAGTGTTGTTCAGAGAAGACACGAATTTTATTAGCAGCATGACACTCCTTCACGCATAATTCTTGTCGGCCGCTCCCTTATTCTTATTTTCATTTTCATTCGTAGGTGGACGCTTGAAAGACTCATTGCCGTGAGGATGGATTTTTGTAATTTACGTTAACTTACAACTTACTTTGTATTTCATGGATATACGCTTTCAATATAGCACTTAACTTATCCACGTATCTGCCATAGAAATAATATGAATATCTACGGCATTTTACTACCTAATATCACATAGCAGAACTTATAAGTAGAACAGGAGAAGACAAATGCAATGTTATGTCGTTATTTGTGTCAAATGAACGTTACCAATACACTCAGTTGTACAAAACTTCATGTATCCACCTTTAGAACAGGAGCGTGTCTATGGTACATAACTATACACTATTACAGAAGATAGCTTAGAAGTAAATTTAGAGAAGGCATATTGAATGAGGTGACAGTATTTGTGCTATAACACAAGTTACCATTACTCACAAGGATACGGAATTCCACGTACACAGCATAGAAGCAATAGAGGGTCTAAGCAAGGATACGAGCCCAAGCACACAATATATGTAAAACAGGAGAAGATACGCCCAATGGATAGTTCTCACTGTTTAGCACTAGCAATATTATAGGATGACATCTTTAGAACCTGTTGATATCTTAGCTGATAAGATAGTTGTGAGAGTTTGACTGCCTTTACTGTCAATGTACGATACATATTATTCCGTATTTTAAGTCAATATTGTTTAGTTTGTTCAATTCATGTGCAGTAGCTGTAATTGCTGTTCTTCGTCGAGCTTTATCATGAAAGAGATTTGGTCGTCTACCAAGGCGGATATGTGTGTAACAACTGCAAGGAACGCAGTGCGAAGATGCATGTCTAGTTTAGCGTTTTATTTTGAGGTCGTTTTAAGAATCTTCGCTATCATCAATGCTTGGCACATTATAGTTAAACCAGTACTATATGCCTAAAAAACCTTATAACAGAGTGAATTATTATTTTTACCGTCCTGTTACTATTTGGCGTTCTTTCAAGGGGATATTTATAATGATTCACATTCACTGTGTGTTACTTTCTTCTAATGTTCACTTTTCTCTCATTTTTATGCTTCTTGAATATATTTTGGCTCTTCACTTTAGTAATATAAGGAAAAACAGGTCCTCGATTTTCTTTTTCTTATTTCCATCATTCACCCAATAACTACAGATTCTGAAAATCACCGTGTCTGATGTTATTATGTTTTGTATCTCGTCTCTTCCTGTTTTGTTGTAGTGGTAGAATCTTGACTTACCTTAACTCTCTCTTCATAATTGTATACTGAAAGTACACATATCTACCTTACGCTATACCTCAACCACACATCATCTGATCATTCTATAGTTGACAGGACGTGGACTCAGGGGCGACACTACATTGTTGTCATTTGGAGGATGTTGCACACAGATACCCAAGGGAATGGCTTGCTTGATCAAAGAGCCTGATAAAGGAAACTAAGCAGAAAATATTGGCGTAGACACTCTGACCTATTTAATTCTAGTCATTTATTACAAGCTTAATAACATTCTGGTGCAAAAAGCAGCAAGGAAAGAGCGAGATAAAAGAAAAGAGATTGTCCAGAATTGCCCGACTAACATATGAGCAGCCAAAAACTTACCCTAAAATGGACTTTTTTGATCATTGGAGGGGGCACTGTAACCCCCTAAACCTGTCTTTCTTTAATAATATTTATCGACAAATCTCTATCAGTATGAATACATAAGAATATAGATTAAAATATGTAAGCATGTTACAAAATAACTTAAATAAGGAATACTGTTAACTACGATACAAAAGTCAATAATTGCTGCTCTTCCTAGAGACGGTGCTTTTGGGATAATTGCTAGTGTTGCAAGTACTCTTTCAGGTTTCTTTTGAATGCGAAAATTATGGACTCTTCCTTATTTGGAGAGGCATATCACTCCACAATTTAGCCGCAGAATGCTGAAAAGTTCTTTTGGAAAATTCTAGGTTTTGTTTTAGGATACCAATGCCATGATAGTTTCTTGTCTCATATGCAGATATCTGAAATCTCAAGGTGAATTTTCCGTGGAGGCTGTCAGGACATAAGATGTTCAATACGTTATATGTCATTACAGCCTTAGCATATTTAATAAGGTTCAGGATTGATAGCCAATTGCACACCCAACCGTCGTTTTAATGTGCATATATTCAATTAGTATACGAGCCCTCTCTTGGAGATGCTGTAATGACCCAGTTTTGTGTCAGGCAAGCTACCCCATAGTTCGTTTCCGTATCTCAGATGACATTCATTCAACAAGGGCTCTGCAGACCAGCTCTAGCTTGGCTTGAGGTAAAATACTTGTTAGTTTTGCGAATTGAGGGTAGCCCACATTCAATTTTGTCCTTGAGACTTTTGTCTTTTTCATTCAAGTTAAAGTTTAAGAGAATATGTCACAGCACTTTCCTAAGTCACCGAATATTTGCACGCCTAAGTGACCTAATTTTTGGTCGGTTAGCCGGCCCCGTGTAAACGGGAGGGTTAAGTGACCAAATATTTGAACATCCATTTATTTGGCCGGCCCGTTATAAGCGCTGCCTAAAAATGATCGTTTAGGGATGAGATATAGAGCATCTGCAAATTCAGTCTCAGAGAGTCCTTATTTCACGACATGAAACAGAAATTCTAGACATGCAAGCAGTCAGTTTACAACAGTGGTTACTCCGTCAACTTCAATGATGGAAGCTTGGTGGGGGGGGGGGGATTGGTGATTTTTGTAGTTCTAAGGGTGGGCGCTAATTCAATCTTTTTCTAAGGAGCCAAATCCGAGAATTTATGGTATTCCACCGCCTCAATATTGCCACTCGTAGGGATTTCTACCAACTACAGGGATATGTAGGGCAAGGCAGAGTTGGGCATTTCGTTCATTACAAATTATCAGAAAGTTTAATGTTTTCCGAACATTATTTGTTTCCCTCTTCCTAATGTTAGCAACTGTGGTATTTATGGACTAAGAAAATGTTCGTTTAAGATTTTGACAAGAACGTTAAACAGGTGTAATTTGGGTTGAATTCTTCATTTTAAAAACAGTATTACGAGATAGTATTGATCGGAAAGTTCAAAGCCCTATTCAAACATGTAAAAAGAAACTTAAAACTCTCACCAAGAATTGCGTACTGCCATTTAACTCAAAAAATAAATGCACCATTCAATATGGCGCAGTTTTGATACACGCTTTTTTTTTAAGGAACCTAGCTCAAGGCCTAGTTCTAAAAGTTCCTTATTTTCGGGCCTCTTTTTATCAAATTCTAGTACTAAAAGTTCCTTAATAGTTCCTTAATTTTCACTGCACATAGAGTGCCACATAATGGCACAGACACTAGAAAACCATTGAAATTCTGAATTTCACCTCTAATTCTGGCTAGAACTCAAGCCAAAAGCACAAATGGGACAGGAAATAAGTTCTATATATGCAAAAGTATAATTTCAATCATGAAGTATCATGTCTATTCCATTGATATCATCCAATGTAATGCAATCTTCACTTCAGCATCTGAGTACAGCACTCGGAATTTGAAAATGAAAAGTTCCTTAGGGATTTTTCCTTTAGTAGTATAAGTTCTTTAAATTTTTCGGCCTTCTACATGTAGGTTCCTTATAAAGTGGTTCCTTATAAAAAAAAAGCGTGTAAAGCATCTTCAACTACGCTTTACAAGTTCTAAATGAAATGTTAATTAGCTTGCTAAGAACCAATATGACATCTATGATTTCTTAGGAGTATCATATGGACACGATTTATTGCAATGAAAAGCTGGGATATAAAATCTCTGCCAAAAGTCCTTGGAACACCTATTGAACAATGAAGTTTATTTGACAATAGTGAATTTCCGGTCAAATTTGACAGCTACTGATCCCCTCCCCCTTAAAACGATGTTGAGGTAAAAGCTTAGTTGCTAGAGTGCTATTTGAGAGCAAATTGACGTGTCTGCTGCGAGTAACTCCTGAATAATTCAATATTGTTCTGAGGGGGGAGAGGGGGAGATTGCTCTACGAGTCAAAAAGTAATGCAAGTGTTCCAAGACTTTTGGCAGTGATTGTAGGTACTCTTAAGTGCCTAATTGCTGGGGGGGTCGGAATTAACGGGGGGGGTTGGACTTGTTTGGGAAATTCAATTAACGGGGGGGTCGGAATTAGCGGGGGGGTGGAATTGTTTGGAACCTTCAATTAATGTGTGTCGGACTTGGCGGGGGGCTGGATTTGTGCAATCATGTTGATAAATGGAGTTCAAAGAGGACTCTAAGCTGGTTTGCTTTCTCTATTTAACAAGAAAATTTCCTTACTGACGAACAAAGTTTCTTCTGCTTGACTCAATGTTGTCTTCCCTCATTTATTAGAATAGTTGCATCGCATGGACTATCATATGTACTAAATGGCTTTAGAACACGTCAAACTGATTGACATTGCGCTATGCTTAGAAATGTCTCCTCCTTTGAAGATACATCTTTGTAGCATTTTCCGTTCTTAAAGACGATAATTGATACAAAGTCTAATAGTTAAGTGACAACGCAAAATGTGTCAAAAATAATTGCCGGGGGGTACTAATAAGAGCGGGGGGTTGGAAAAATTTTCAAAAATTAATTAGCAGGGGGGGACGGCAATTAGGCACTTAAGAGTATGATATGAAATATTGTGTATAGCATAGGTAGAGATCGCATGCGCAATAGGAAGAGAAATCCACCTATCAAGAGCAACGCTCCGTCTTGACACGCAATGCCTATTTCTTAGGGCGTACGGTATTATGCACTGTACTGGTGGTATTGAACTGCAGCGAACTGCCTTGGTAAACAATCGATAGCAGCATCCAGGAAGATGGCTCAGACAACTTCATTTACACCACAGCTCCATCAAGGTCACCAGCAGCCAAACACTGCATTTGTTGTTGTTGATGAGCATCCCCGTCACCGTCAAGGGGAAGCTTTTCCATACAGACTTCAAGTAAAATGGATTTTAGGATTTTCAATTGTGAAGTGTATTCTTGGCTCCTTGTTGCTTATAGCTGGGATCGCAAACGTTGTTATAGTCCAGTATGGCACTCATATTGCAATTGGCGTCTGGTGTGGTTTGACGGTAAGTAGGCCTTCCTCGAAACTTGAAGTCCTCCAGTAATTTTCTCAGAGAACGTTCTTCACGACATGGATCACTTTCATCTTGTTTTGTGAGGAGCACTTGATTTTGCTCGCTTTGCATCAAAGACAAAATGTATTGCAATATCCAATCTCTTGTATTGGTAAGACAGGACCTTTTGGTGGCAACAGTAGATGAATATAAGCCTAGCCCCATCAATGATAGACTCTGATAAACCAAGCTATTCAGATTGTGTAAATGAAATACTAAATATTAATTCGCTATATATCCTTTGGTAGGGCAATGTTGGGATGGTCCTATTACCTCAAACATTTAAGTCATCACGATTTCTTCATTTACAACCTATGGGATACATCTTTCATTACGTTGCAGTTTTCCATAGTTCCGGTTTGGATAGTTTAAATGCCTCATCATTGTGTGTTGACAATGGGGTACAGTTGGACTCAAGTCAACTTCGTTTTCACCAGAACTCTTTCTCGAGAAATCTTATCTGAGTGTCACTGCACATGTTTGTAGTGTATTTCGCTCGAACTTTATTGCACTTTGTTGAGTTCTCATTGCAGATAGTCTGCATAATAAGTATCTCGCGGATGCACGCAGGTTGTTTCCGCACAATATAGTTGCTTTCGTTGCATCTTCTGGTCAGTGTAAAATTGCTTTATTTTCTCAGGATTCGTCAGGATTACTCCAATCTCCTTCCGTATAATGCAGTATATCCCCCCTACTTCCTTCAACATATGGCTTGTAGCCTCCATAAGCTCCCTCTTGGTGCTTAGTGCATTTTTAATCTTCTAAGAAAAGGGGACCAGGGTGCATTCCATGTAGATGCTACGCCGGCCATTTCCCTCACTATCCAAAACATTGGTACATGGTACATTGAAAAAGTAACATTGTTGTTTTGTACTGTAATTGAAATTTGTTGCCATGCAAATGATTTGAAAGGCACCACGTCATGATCATATACATAACTAATCCAGGCCTTTCAATGAGTAAACTGGATGCTCGCTGCCAATCGCGCGCGTGGGATCGTTTGCGTGCGCTAAAAATCGAGCGCGTGAACTGAGCTGGGCGCGTGAACTGAGCTGGGCGCGTGCCTGCGCGCTCGTGCGCGCCTCACTGAAAGGCCTGCTAATCCCATAGTCTAGATCAAGTGCTCGTTGATTTTTTATCTTTTCATGCATGAAGCTCCCTAGTCAATGTGAACTGTGTGGTCATAGTAAGGGAGGGGTCATTATTCATGACCAGGGTGGGGACTGAAGATAAAATGGTGGGGTAAATGAAAAAATTAAGCTGTACTAGGTGGGGTAGCAGAATACTTTTTGAACACAGCAGTATTGTAAGAACATATGCCCCATTAAAGCATAAATATGCCCTTGTTTAGCTGTTTTATTTGGTGGGGTAAAGAAAATTTGACTTTAGCAAATTTTGGGGTTAAATGTTTTGAGAGCACATAATACTTTCTCTTCAGTCCCAGCCCCGTCCATAAATAATGACCGCTCCCTAATTTGTGAATTTTCAGCCTCATATTCCAATTGGAAAATGATGTGTTATATTTAAAACTGGTATGTCTCTGAAGTTGAAAGAGTGTGGTCATACTGAGATTCCAGGCCCCTAGTCATATTTACTCTCCCAGTTATGGCTGGCTCTGGCCAAATGCAACAGGTTTGTTGATGGGAATCTGACCTCTTGGTATGTACACATTTGAGCTACTCCCTCAGTTTTACTATGAAGCACAAATTTGACATGTCGGTTAAAATAAAGTAGTACAGAAGTTTGTCAGCAATTCATGGTTAATTTTAGGCGTGTACCGGATATCTGGTAGACCAGATAATCCGGCACTGGATGACTGATTTTTCAAAAATCCGGTTCCAGCTGGATTAGTTCTGAAAGCCATCTGCCGTATTTTCTTGAATGTTATTTAGAACTGTGACAGTGTGCAGAGAATGTCAGAACTAATGATGACAGTGCATCTATAACAAACAACAAGAATCTAACAGTAATCATAAGCAAAAGAACAAAGCATTAGGAACCATACATTTTATGTAGGTTGCATAAGATTGCTACTGATAAGATTCCCAATACAATGACATGGATGGTGGTATTTATTTGTTAAAAATACTTGACGTGCCCCTCAGATGGGTTACTTTCTCAGCTAGAAAATCCATATAAATGGGTCTATCTTTCCCAACAATTTCCATCTTATAACAGTACTAATTTGTAAGGACAAATTTCTTTTTTTCACTTAAGTTAGATAGAAGATTTATTCGTTAAGACCAATTTTCAGTCAGTAGAATTTTCTGAGTGGGTGGAAATCCTTTTGTTTACAGGAGAAAATGTCACTTCCTAATTGAATAGAAATTTAGGGTTGAATGCCTTTTCATTATGAAAAGTTCCAAGTGGAAATGGAAACTGGTCTTGAAGGATAAGTATTTCTCTTCTCTTCAATCAGCTTTTCGATCATACGAGCAAAATTTGAAATTACAGATCTGAAATACATACTGAATGGTTACCACCACTAGATAGAAGACTGTTAGATATGTTCAAGGCACTTTCCTTTTCGTTTCTCTGACTTCATATTTTCTTGGATGAATTATGAAAATTTTGTTGCAGAAAAATCTGGTTATGGCTGGATTATCCTGTAAAATCCACCCAGATTCTGTGAAAAACTCCAGTAAATCTGGTTCCGGTTGGACTCTGAAAATGATGATCCAGTGCACTCCTAGTTAATTTTGTTGGCACTTAAGCTGTTATGGATTTGTCGGCACATCAAGTGTTTGGTTCTAGTACCACCCTGAAAAACATTGTTTCAATAGGGGTTGTGATGCACAGATGCCCATCAAATGGGTACAGTTTGCTTGATTAGAGGGTGTCCCATGCCTGACAAAATGAAACTGAGCCAGAAAGATAGGGATAAATACTATGAAACATTTAATTCTGTTTACTGTCCATAAATGTAATAGTGCATAGCATGGCACAATAAAAAAAAATACATTCTGCTTAGGCCAAAGACCTATTACAGTTCTAAATTGATATTAATTCTGATTGAATATCAGACCAGCTGACCTTTCAAATATAAATGTGTGATATTTATATTACAAAAAAATTGTTTTGCTAGATGAGGATTACATGTTTTTCATAAGAAAGTTTTGAAGAACAGAGGCACGGAAATTCTTGAAAGCATGACACCCTAAGTTCTCATTGTTTCATGTGTAGTCTTTATTTATTTATTATGTCTACTGATATATTATTATTTATTTTTGGTATATCAATATATATGCAATCTTTTCAACAGCCTTAATGCAATATTGCATCCTCATGGCATGTCAAACCCTCCAAACAATGAACTATTGCATATACTCCTTTATGGCCACAAACTGCTGTCAAATGTTTTTAACTAGAACTTAAATTTCTCATGTCATAGTTGTAGCTATAGGAAATCTGAGGAATTTAAGAAATACTTAACAAACATTTAAGGCTGGATTTGACAGAAATTTAAGACACATCCAGACTGATGGGGGAGTTTGTTTCTTATATAAAAAAACATGTAATGCAACTTTTGTTAATTACCAGTGTCCCATTCATTTATGCAGACTCAGTTTATTTGCTGTAATAGTTTTTGTTTAAATCATCTCTTCCATGTCCTTTTTTCAGATCTTGGCTAATGGCATTATTGGGTGTATATTGAAATGCAAGCAAAACAAGTGCCTGGTATGTGAAATCTCATCAAACATATATCTCTGACTCTAATTCTAAATACCAGATGTTCCTCTTTATCTATATATATTAGACCATATATTTGGTAGAATTTTCAAGAAAGCTGTATATTTGTCCTGTGCCATGATATTCATTTCAGCATTTGAAGTGAGTTTGCAAGGTCACTCATTATTGTTTTGAGGGTTGTTGTAAATCCTGAACCCTTGTTATTGAATCCTTTGCATCATTCCTATCTTGTCTTTTATCTCTCTTTTCTGGAAAGGAATGCTATTCACACCCTGAACTTCAATGTACTTGAGATTCTAGCCCTTCTATTTCCCATTCTCACATTTAACATTTTATACCTAGGACCTTAATGATTCACAGATTCTCTTAATTGTATTAGAGTTTCTACCAGTGGCATTTTGCTAATAATTTGCCAGTATTGGATCACTTTTGGTAGTTCCTCTTTGAAAATCATAGGCCAGTGATCTGCCCACATTCATCCTTTGAATTTAAGTCATGTTACCTTGTGATGGTATTACTTTCAGTAGACACTACAATCTTTTGCCAATTTTCTGCATGTGTAGAGTATTTACCTTGTTTCTTTGTCCTATCAGCTATCATTATCTCAACACTTAATCTTAAATCCCAGATAGATAGGGGGTAGGAATGATAGAAGGATCAGAAGTTTCCTAAAGTCAGAATACATGAGGGATTGGAATAAATGGGGTGGGTAGAAAATTTCTCTAATTATTGTAGCTGTGTATGGGCTTTGTAAGCCATTTCAACTGTAAAAATTGAAAAGCTCAATTTCTCACTTTACTTAATACTCAATTGAATTGCAGATTCAAAAATAATAAAAGGGATCTTTGGAATAAGGATTTACTGAGTAGATTTTTTCAAAAAATTAATAGGCTAGGAGGAACATTTATGTTACAGTTAAGTTCTCATTGCACCCTAAATGACATGTTTGGATTATGGTATGCAGTAAACTAAAAAACTCCCTAAGTTGAAACACTATATCTGGCCAAATTATTTCTCATTGTACATGTTTATAAGATAATTCCTTTTGGCAAATATCCTCCAATTCAAAACTCAGGAGCTTCGGTTGTGTAAAGGCCCAATCGGAATTCGAATCAGGGCCTTTTGATTGTATTATAACCATAATCTGAACAAGACCAATTCTATATGTATCCTGATATCGTTGCACACTCTGCTACCTAAGGTATGTTTTGATTATTTGGTCCAAATATACTTAGTTATTATATATTTATCTTACAGGTTGGAACATTCCTTGGTTTAAGCATCACCTCACTTATTTTCTCCATTGGAATGTTGTCATTTTATGCAGTTGTTTTGGATTATTTTGTTGAGCTCAAATCTCTTAGTTGTTACTATGACGGTTATTTCAGATTTTGTTACGGAGTTAGTTCCTCCATTAAAGACGAAGGTATTGGAGTAACATCATTTTTGGTGTCTTTGGTCGTTTTTGAACTAGCCTGTTCAATCGGGTCAATTGTCGTATCATGCAAGGCCTATTCGAAATGCTGTAACACATGTGATGCCGCAAATGACTGTTGCACTTGTCTCGGATGCTGTGAGTGTGACTGTCAGCCATTGAATGGGCGTCAGGTAAGCCACAATAGTTAGAGTTTTAGGCAATTCTTCAATTGTGAATGTTCCTTTTTGCTGTGATAGGCTTAATCACACTGCATTGATTCTGTTTCGATCAATAAGTTACAGTTCAACAAAGGAATTTTGTTACATATTTATTTTGTATTGGACAATGCTTTCACCCTGCCCTGAAAATTGATCAGCTTGCCATGATGTCAATACTAGAAGTTTCTTTGAGATTTTGTTAGCAAGACTTCAGAACAAAGACCGCAAGCAGAAAAAGAGACATTTCTTCGTCTTGATTTTATAACGACATATCCAGTGGTTTTATTTTTCTGGTTGCGGTCTTTGTTAGCAAGAATATTCGAGTTTGTATGGCACTGCAGTGCACACAGATAGACTGGCGACACTTAGACCTATAACTGAAATGCATAGAATATCACAGGAAGCAGAGGCGGATCCAGAGATAAAACTGATTGCCGCACGGCACAAGAAACATATCAGTAAAAGGGCGTGGTCAAAAGGCTGTGCGGTGGCCACACCCATGTCTTTACCAGTAGCATATATTTACGATTTTTGTGAGATTCGCTTCTCTTCCAGCAATCCTCCTATATCATACAAAAGCCTTCATTCTTTGAGGTACGATAGTGAGCGTACAGTTATCCCGACAGCCTTAATTTGATTTTCTAATTGTCTTTCAAAATTTCATATCAAACTCATGTCTGTTCTATTTTGTTGGCTCAGCATAGAACAAAGAAAGTAATTGATTGGCTCTCCTGAAGTCTGTCGGACTTTTCTGGATCCATAACTGGGTATTACAGGTCAAAACATGAGTTTTCGGAACCATAGAGAAATTGTCTGTCATACACTAATACTTTAAATTATAAAACTAATAACCTTTCGTTTTCTCTAAAAGCCCACTATAATTTACTAAATCAGTAATCAATGTACTTTTGATGAGATGGCTCCACCATTCAATTAAAATTCATTTTTCTGCATTTCATGTATGTACATTGCATTATATAATGCAAGTCAGGACCTCTACTTGCTTGGATAACAAAACAGAAGAGTGTATGTTCCTAGCACCATAGTAGGACTGCCCAATGTAGACCTAAGTCAATTTATAACAGTCTTCCTGACTGTAATAGCTTGATCACCACCATGATGGGGATGTTCTGTCTGGCACACAAGATGAGTGCCTTCAGTATAGACAAATGCTTATTGGCTTCAACTATATTGTCAACTGATTGCCTATAAGTTTTGGTCAAATGTTCAACATGACATTTCAAAATTTTGAGGAAAAAGCTTGTAGTCATAGGAGATAGTCTGTGAATTTGAACATTTTTTCAAGCTCCTTCTACCTTATTTGGTCAAATAAGTATATAAGATGCATTCATTACCATATGGAATCTGAAGGAATTCATATCCATTCTTTGACAAAATGAAAGCAATTGGAGACAAAAGCAGCACCAATGAATCCAGAGTAAGAAGGGTAAAGGTGCAATGATAACAATGTAACAATGTAGGGATAAACCTTCTATTCTTTAAGATTGACACATAGGGCATCTAACCTTTGCACCTGGTTTCTAAATCTTCTCCACAATTTCAAATATGAAGCAATCATCTAGTGTCACAGTTCATAAAAACTGATGATAGCAAAATTGCACAAACTAGTAGGGGGGGGGGGGCATTGATAGGGCTCCTTCCATACATTACATCATTATCACAAAAAGTAATAGTACTAACAGAGAAAAGATTCAATGAGGAGGTAAAGTATGGTGATAAAAAGTAATTTCTATAGAGTTTACATGGGAAAGAAAGTTTTATCTGCTTTCTTTTGAGTAACCAGAGAAATCCATATATGTTGTAACAGTGTAAGTAATCACAATAATGACTGGCACACACAGTATGGCATGGTTTAAAAGAAGAATCAATTTCTTTGGTGCTATTTCCTTCTCTACACAAAAGGAACCTTTTTGCATTCTCATTGCATATATTCTTAGGAGAAACTAGGTCATAAAAACACTGATAGACTGCTGACTACCTGCAACTCCACCAGTCTAAAGATATGGAGATACACTCCTTTTTATAAGAACCAGTACAATTGAGGTTACCGCTGGCTGTTCTTAATTTTTCAAATTTTCAGTGTGAATTGCTCTTAATTTGTTCCTAAATGATTGGGGTGTAGGCAATTTAGACATTAGACAATACACCGTACAAGAGAACATTGGGTGTTTATGAAACTGGTATTATTCACGTTGATGATTTGGGTGTTTCAAAGTTCCAAAAGTTACACAATTTGCTAAACAATAGACTAAATAATAGTAAACAGTCAGCTATATAAGTAAATACAATGAAGCAAAAACAATTGCAATGTAACAAACAAAATAGGCCAGTGGATCTAAATGAAGATAGTCTAATGGGCTTAGGGAAAAATCTACTTTCAAAATGTCACGTTGGATGATGCCATCTTGGTTCATACCTAACAGGAAATATCCGCTTTGCCGGGGAGGATGCATAGTCTCTTCATTGGTACAAATCTTAAAGCGGACCTATCTCTGTTAGGCCACCATATTCAAGTATGAGCTTCGATATAACTTCCAAACTCATTGCATTGGATCTCGTGAATAAGATATCCAGTGAATTAGTAGACGTTAGTGAATAAACCCTCAGATAAAACTCCGTGTTGTCACCCAGTACGCGTATAATACAAGTGGGACAGACTGATACTGTCCTCAGTTAGCCTGTCTTCCGTAAACAAATCTTTATAGACGTGCACGAGATGTAAGTCGAGCGGCATTGCACTGCAGCACGACTTTCCTGACTGCCGCTCGATTTTTAATCAAAAAGACCGCCTATTGTTTTCAAATTTGACATGCCGCTCGATTTTTTGATCAAACAGTACCGCCTATTGTTCTCATGATTGAAATGCCGCTCGATTTTTTGATCAAACAGTACCGCCTATTGTTCTCATGCTTGAAATGCCGCTCGATTTTTTGAAGGCTAGACAATTACTTTGAATAGAACTGACATCTTACACAATGAATTTTGACATGTTCTACAAAGCAAGGCCTCCATAGCTCTATTGTTACCAAAAGGCTGCTCTATTGTCTGAGGTGCCGCACCAAAAGTCCGATGTAGAACTACATTCTTTAAAGTCTATCGTGTTCGTCTTCACTACTCGGAAAGCAATGATGACGTCATTGCACGTAATATTTTTGACTGCCGCACAGGCGGCGTGTGCGGCGTCCTGGATCCGCCTCTGGGAAGTCTAGAAAAATTAAACAAAACAGATATTGTGCTCGCGTGAAAAACAGATATTCAAATGGGTATCAACTTGTCAACTTTCTTAGGTCTTAACAATTCAGTACTGAACCTTCCTAATTTTTCGTGCACTCGAGTACCGCTGTTATATAGACCACTATTTCATAAAGAGAACGTGTATTGTGAATGAAGAGGCACAACATTGTGTGTTCTCAAAAAATTAATATATACAGGGTTTTGCCTCATTTAAGATTGGGATGTCGTGGTATTTGGAGTATTTGCGCGGAATAGTTTTTCATCCAACCCTGAGTATTTTGTTGCGGCAGCTGTCGTTGTTTTATCATTGGTTAAAGTATTCAGTATTCAGCGTCTATAGTCTGCGCAGTATCATGCTATGGAAAATGGTATCGTGAATAATATGGTTCTTTGATTTCATCATTGGTTAATGTTTTATTATATTTTTACTGTCTCTTTCATCAAACAGGAAAGCCAGCCCGTCCTTCGATCTTCTCGCAATGATCAAGATTTCCAAATGTCATCCGTACAGCCACGTGCCGCCCATCCAGTTGCCGCCCATCCAGGTGCCGCCCAATACTACCCCAGTCAACCACAGTTGAACACAAATGTTCGGGCTCCTCAATCATACAATGCACAACCAACTCAAAGTAACCCATGCTCTGGCCTTGTGAGCTTTGTCATAAATATACCATCATACATCTTTCGTGATGCACCAGTATCTGCTGTGAATGTAACTGTTCAACCTGTTCCCTCAAGTCAACAAGGTCCTTCAATTCAACAAGGTCCTTCAATTCAACAAGGTCCTTCAACTCAACCAGTTAGAGTTACTGAGCAGATACAGAACCCAGCTGTTTGCGTTGCCCAGCAGAATCCACCACAATCCACGTGGGAGAAGGTACAATAAGTTGAATGTCGTTCTGTCTTGGTAGATAAGAAATATGCTGTTTTCGAGTAAAACCTTGGTTAGGGAACATAAAACCTGCCTATTGTTTTGGTGATAGTGTGTGAGAAATTGTTCCTCACTCTTTCTTATTCTCGTTGTGAAAACCCTCTATGTAATCATGTTGACTACCAGCAGCTATTTTTATGTATTCATGTGATGGAATGAAATCTAGACTGGTTATGCAACGATTGCAGGGATACTGAAGTATACCGTTAATAGCAATGCATTCACACCATATTGAGGTCTGTTTGAACTTGGACGCTTGGAAATGTTGTTGAGACAGTCACGAATTGTATCTAAATTAATTTAAATTAATAGTACAACCTATTTACAATTGGGCAGAAAACGCAGCTACTGCTAATAAAGCTGAACTCTACCATAGTTGCAGTATCTATCGTTAATTAAATGCAAATGTAGCAGCAACATCCAGATTGCTTCCAACTTCTAATTTTCATACGTGTCATAAGTATTAACGGAGTATTAGCAACTTGACACTCTTTCACTCATGGCTGATATCGGCCGCTCTCTAATCATTGATCACTTTTCGTTTTTAGATGGACGCCTGAAAGTCTCATTGCTACATGGAAGGATTTTTGTAATTTACGTTAACTTACACTTTTATGTTTTATTTTTATGCATACACACTTTCAATATACCTAGTAGCTCACAACTTCTAGTATACACCATAGAAATAGTAGAATATCTATGGCATTCAGGGACAATAGTACACAATATAGCTTATACGTGGAACAAAACAAGACAGACGCAATGCAATGGCATGATTTGTGTCACATACACGTTTGCAATACACACAGTACCACTCCACTCCATATATACACCACCAAGACAGCGGATTGTGTGTGGAACCTAACCATACAGTATTGAACAAAAAAGACTAAGAGTAGATAGGGTTTTCAGGTGTCTAGAAAATCTGGAAAAGTCATAGAATTAAGTTTGAGGTCAAGGACGACCTGGAAAAGTTAGGGAAATGTTGCTGGCTACTGGAGAAAAATTAGAACACCATCCATTCTTGTCCTCTAACCTTTTCTTCTAACGTGGTTCTGTTCACACGTTTTCACTCTAGATCAATATTTCAGTGATTTACCACACTCTTGTTGTTTTTGCTCCTTCATTATCGGTACATATGTTAACTAATTTCCTTGACCCGTTGAAATCTACTGGGAAGTGTCAACAAACGCCAGGAATCTTTAAATTTTTTGTCTGGAAAACCTGGAAAAATCGATAATTTTTTTTTTAAAATTGTCCTGAGAACCCTGAGTAGAACTGGAGAGGGTTTATGTAAGCAATGACATTCTATTTTGCTATCCACACTATACCAATGCACACTACAATGCACAACTCTACGTATGCACCATAGAAGCAATAGAGGGTATATGGAACTCAAGCACACAGTATTAAGTAGGAGAAGACGGATTCAATGGTTGAAGCTTATTGCCCAAAAATCTCTGCATATAAGAATCTACAAAATAAAAAACCTACTGGCTGTTTTTCCTGAAGTATGCACCTTATTAATAAAGACATGTTTTAGGTTGATATAGGAAACTAGGTTCTTAGGGATCATTGACCCGTTACGTAACGCCTCTAACGGGAAGGGAGAGTACCCTGATTTGTTACGCTATTGTTTAATTCATGTGTATGGAGGGCTATGCCACGGAGCGTTAGAAGAAGGGAAGGGAGGGTCTCAAAAACGGTAAATCTGGCGTTACGTAACGGATTAGTGAACCCTTATGCAAGGTAGTCGGGTACGGCGCAAACCACGACAGACTAGAGGATGGATTTTGTGAACCATACTATTTTGGTGTCGCCCGCTTTTTAGTACTGTGCACTATGATATATGCATCTAAAGGGTGACAAACAGAAATTATGACATTTCATTATATTATACCTTGCCAGAAATCCTCCACCTTCCCAAACTTTTCCCGTAGAATTCTGATGAATTACAAAATCGATCTTGGAAAAACTGAAAGGGGCCTGTCCCCCATTCCCACGTGGCACCACCATCGAAGGATAGTAAAGCTCATGTTTGATGCGTAAGATTTCCAGATTCTGAAAGACAAAGTAAAATCATTGGAAACAGTTTCAGCTGCAGATATTCGGCACTTTATGCATTTCAACAATAGAAAGTTTTGACATCACCGTGCCAGTGAACATTTTAGAAATCTTTTTAAAAAGCATTTAATTCATATTTCATATTTTCGTTTCCATAAAGGTTGAGTAGAATAATCCAAGTGCCTTTGTAAGTGAGATTCTTATTCAGCCTAACTCTCAAAAGCTTAGGTTCTTGTATGCGGGGATTTTCTCTATCGTAACCGACAGGACAGTTGCGAAGTTGTTCTTGGCTATACTGTCCATCTAGCATGTGCATTACTCTGTATTTTAATTCAATTCTGTACTTTTATTTTAGTTCTTATTTGATGCAATTGCTCTATTTATCATTGGGAATTGTCATGCAGTACTAGGCGTGATTTATCAAGAATGAATTGCCACCATATAGCAATGCTTCCCTGAAATTTATGCCCAGATGTAATCCTGTTTTGCATGCGACCCCCGGATAACTCGAACATTCGCTAAGGGCATGTTTACATGAGGTGGGCTGGCTCACCTACGTGGGCTGGCCCACTAAGGTGAGATCGATCACACCGGCGTGTAAATGAAATGATTTCCATCCCACTCAGGTGGGACAGCCTCTTCTGTGCGTTTTGAAAACAAGATATTTCAGTGTTTTGGCGCAAACTCGTCTAGACAAAAATTAAATTGTAGTGAGCAAATCAAACTTCACACAAATGTCACATAAGTCCTTTTTGATTTCCTTGCTGATTGCAAAGTTGTCCGGAATCCTTGCATTTTGCATTGAGATTGAGCTGTTGGCCAATGTCAATTCATAAGTGAAGAACTGGCTAGGCGCCAAAATTATGTGCACAAGCGTGGAACGGTAATTTCCAGCCCACTTGATCGTGTTTACATGGATGATCTTCATCCCACTTGACGCGGATCCCACTGGCATTTCTTATGGATCTCACCCAAGTGGACTGGCCCACTGCTCATGTAAACGCAGAGATAGATTTGCATAGAATCATTAAGAACACGCAGATCTCACTGAAGCGAGCCAGCTCACCTCATGTAAACAGGCCATTCCCATTGCTTGTCACTTTCATCATATAATAATACCCACGATACCTTGGACCTTCGATAACTTGAAATATTTTCCTTTGTCCCTTCAAAGTACGAGTTATTGGGACTTTGCGGTAATTCATGTAACGCAGATGTAAACAACTACATGACCAGAGTAGGATAGTGCTTTTAAAGAGCTTTTTTAAATACCCCCATTGAACTGATTGGGCGTTCTTACGAGGGAATAGTAAACAAAAGGGGGCGTTTTCTCGTAGAGATGCGGTAGCAAGAAGGGAATGCCCCCCCCTCTCTCAATGTGTGGTTTATGTATCCAAATCGTTATCTGTTTTAGAATGTTTGCATGATCTTTTTCTTGTTACTAAGATGCCTAGTCACCATTTATGAATGTGCGTTTGGAGCTATTGGCTTGTGTCATTTTTATGACAAATAGATCGTAGCATATCGCACAAGATTGTTCAGATTTTTGCTACCTCCACGCACACTATCCTTGGATAGATGTGAATAACTTTACTAAATAACATCATTGCAACTTCGTAGCGCTAGAAGTTATGGAAGGGGACAATAACTGAATGAAGGCTGGTTCACAATCTTGCAACTTCTATCCTGACCTGCCCGAGGTCAGTGAATAAATAAGGTTCAGTCAATTATGTACAAATAAACACACGCGAGGCGCCACTGCAGGGTTTATACTGTGAAATTGAAAAAGAAAAATATGTGAATGTGCACGAAATGGCTTTGGAATTGGTGATGATGATTATTATCATCTTTGTGGACCAAACTCTACTGTAGATGTTGAGCTAAGGCGGTGTGACCTTCTGTGATGGCTGCGAGCGGTCTTTAAGTCATAGTCGAATCAGAATCATATCCAGAGAGTAATCAGCTTTGGTATACCATATTTATTGGAACTATTTAAACTAATGTCTATCTATATACATGGCTCGGCTGAGTGACATACGTCCCCGCCATGGCTCTAAGTTGTACTCATCTCATTTCTAACTCTAACTCTATTCCCAACTCTATTCAACTCTATTCCAACTCTCTTCCAACTCTTTCTCCAACTCTTTCTTTTTAACTTAATGCGCGAGGGCTATATATACTTATTAACACCTAATGTTGTGTCAGCAGTTTTGCTGCTAACCAACTAATGATTACGATGCAGATTTCAATCCAAAAGAAGCATTGCGTAATCCCGGCTCTTTCTAGACTTCCTTAGAATATCAACCAATTCTAACTCAAACGAACAACCACCTCTTAAACAAGTCGTAAGTTACATATCGCAACGTATTATTGACGTGAGTGTACAAGATACTCTTTCTACTTTAAGAAACCAATCGAAAATGCGCACTTACTGCTTATTTAAGAAAGATTTTGAAAGGGAACAATACGTAACAAAAATAAAAAACCCAGCCATACGAAAGACCATAAGCAAATTTAGACTATCTGACCATAAACTAGAGATAGAAACTCAGAGATATCATAGGCCAAAAAAGGGGCCAGATGAAAGGATTTGTATAACGTGTGGGGAGGTGGAAGATGAAATACATTGTCTCATGAGCTGTAAACTAAACATAGATGAAAGAGAAAAACTATTTTCAAAAATATCGGAATATAACAAAACTTTTAATCGCTTAAACGATAAAGCAAAATTTATCTACTTATTGGGAAGCACTCAAATTTGTGATGAAAATGTTTATCAGTTTATAAATCAATGCTTGAAAAATAGCTACTCGGTAAAAAAATGAAAAAACAGAACTTTCATGATCTAATACAAATCGCGAAATCGGAACGGGTTGCACAGATATCGACTTTAAGATTTAGATTTATATTTAGATGTATAATATAGTAACTGTTTGTGTTGTCTTCTTTATGTTCTGTTTATAATGTCTGTCATTAGCTGCTTGACATATACAATAAACCATTGTAATAAGGCTTTTGATAGAAAATGAAATTGAAAAAAAAAATTAGACAATAGATAAGAATGCTGTGTAATGCTCGGTCATGTAGCTAATCTAACGGAATGATGACAAGGCTATATTTATGCATAGTGCAATGGCAATAATACTGAATCCTAAACTCGATGCTATGAAATACTATTATTGATATATGCGTCCTAACCTAATCTCGTAAACTAACTTAACCTTAAAACTAGCAATAATACTGGCTCTACCCCATGGAGCCTCGACGAAACAACTAATACAATAAACGCCAAATGGCACTCCTCAGTCTTTCCCAAGCACTGAGAGTCCAAGTGCGATAAACAACACTAAATGCGGAATACGAATGCAGACACGAGTGCTTTCGCAAGCCACTCTGTCTTCGGCCTAGTTAACAAGGTGTTAGTTTTATATAAAATCTATCCAAACAGTCTAGCAAAAATCTACCAAACAAACTAGCAGTATTACAATACGGTTAGGGAATATCAGGGGGGAGAGGTTCTATTCACTTAGGTCAGGAAAAGTCAGGGAAAGTCGTGGAAACTTGCAATGGTCAGGGGGATTAGCATTTTATTGCTGCAGGTTAGGGGAATAATTTAATTTCTGATCAAGAAATATTTTGATTTTTATCCACTTTTTTCCCTTTCTTTTGTAGCTAGACTTGTAGAAGATTAAGAATATTGAGGCTGAGTTGAAAATTAAGTATTATAAAAAAGAGTGCATCTGTGTATCCTAGTCTTACGTTTGTGCAGCGCCTATTTGCTTCTGTAGCACTGCACTGGAGTGGTGCACAATCTGGAAAGTCAAAATAATAGTACTGACGTCATGAAAAAGCTAAGAAAATTTCGATACTGGGTCGAGAAACCTTCGTATAAAATATAATGTATGCAGATGTCCGCGCGAATCAGCCACCTTGAGATAATCTTTGTAATCACGCCCTTTTCGCGGCTATCGCAATAGCCTCATTGGCGGACACTTGCGAGGCAAGGGGGCCAAGGCAATTTTCAAGACCAATCTTGTTTTTAAGGGCATGGTTTCCAAAAGACCTCCTTGCCACAGGCTCCTTTAGTCTGGTTGCCACCTTCTACAATAAACAAACAAGTGGCACTTTCTGCGGGTAGAAATATCTGTTTTAACGTAGAAATATTAGTATTTATACGCTTGTGAGATCTTGGAGCGGCTGGATCCAAAAGACAACACATCGCAGCCTGTCATGGGCAGGTGTCTTTGACTTCCGCTAGGCAGCTCCGTTTGCAAAGGTGAACAGAACTTGATAAAGAAGAGAAGATGGCGCAGACTTCATCTTTTTCACAATATGAGCAAGGGTACCCTGCACACCAACAACCAGATAGTGCATTTCTTGTTGTTGATCAACGGCCATGTCAAAGGGAGGTATTTCCATACAGACTTCAAGTCAATTGGATATTTGGATTTTCCATAGCGAAATGCATTATTGGCTTCTTGTTGTTTATAGCTGGGATAGCGAACATAATTATTATCCGCTATAACACTCACATTGGCATTGGCATCTGGTGCGGTTTAACAGTAAGTTACGGTAGATTTATCAGAAAATTACATTGGGGAAGTAAAGCCTATGGCCTGAAGAGGTAGTGGAAATGTCAAATGTCAAAGTTTGATTGTAGATGAGAATTGTGGCCTATAAATGGGCGGATGTGCAGTTTAGGGTAACTACCAAATGGCCTTAAATTCTATACGAAATTACTCCTTACGATGAAGAGAGTCGAAACAAACGATAGAAAGTGCGGTACACTGCCTATTACTTATTTACCCTTATTTTCCCTCGATGAACATTGAAATCCCTTTGTCCATTAAGAAACTTCCGCCTATTCTACAACTAGCGCTAACCTTAACCCTGACGCTTGCCCTGCACAGAACCCTAACCCTGACCCTAACCAGAACCCTAGGTAATTGGTAAGTAGAACCGCACTTTTTATCGTTTGTTTCGACCGTCATCGTAAGGAGTAATTTCCTATAGAATTTAATGCGATTTGGCTATTACCCTAAACTGCACATCCGGCGGCTGGCTTACTGATCTAGACCCCGTTTACATTGTATCGGATTCATATAAATCCAATATGTTTTCACACCGTATTGACCTTCCGTTTACATCGAGACGATGATGAATATGGTAATAATGCATGTGGCAACATTGGCCGTTTAAAACGGCGAGGAAGGGATTGGGCGCTAATGTACTTTCGCACCTCTCATCGATAACAGGGGCTAACCCCATAAATTATACACCATTCGATAGCTCTTCGTCTGTACATTCATATGCTACCCCATTTACCCCATAGGGTAAGGGTCAGGGTTAGAGTTAGGGCAAAGGGTCAGGGTTAGCGTTAGTTATTCCATGTCAGCCATTATGAATATAAGTCAATACGTACGATATTCATAATGGCGGACATGAAATAACTAACGCTAACCCTGACCTTAACCCCTACCCTAACCATGAATGAATGTAGGTAGCATATGAATGTACAGATGAAGAGCTATCGAATGGTGTATAATTTATGGGGTTAGCCCCCTGTTATCGATGAGAGGTGCGAAAGTACATTAGCGCCAGGCCCACTCTACCTCACTAAGCCGATGACGTATGAATCATGGCCTATGTTAATCATCCTGACAGTTGAAGTTGCGTATAACCAAAGTTCCACGCATCGTTCAGGTTTGGGGTCTGAGGCAATCTCCCCATTTTCCCTTTGCTGTCCTAGCAGTTGGCACCCTTGCTACGCACTTTTTTTATAAGAATATAATCTCTAAAATTAGTAAGGCTCAAAATTCCTGAAATATAAGAATAATATAAGATGATCTTATTATTCTTGGAATAATGTAAGACTCAAGCTTGATCAAGGCTTAGATTTTTTATTATTTGAGTTTTCTTTAGAAACCAAAGCAGGAATGAGCTTCATTTATCCGGCCTGGGAATCACCATGCTATGATGCAACACAGAAAGCCTTCGGGGAGTGTCATTTGCACACTATTTTGTATGAGAATATTTTGTCTATATGATAGGTAATGCTCAAAATCACTAGACTTTAAGAATGATTTAAGACTAGTAATAGTCTTAGGCTATATTCTTAGGCTCAAAATCAGAGAAATTGAAGAATATGGAGGCGCAGTGAAGACTTAAATAGTTGGTGTGTATGATAGGAGCAGGCGACAAATCTAAAAGTCAAAATAGGTGAAAATAAAGTCATAAATTCTATATTTCTAGAATAGAGTCAGAAATAGTCAAGACGTCATTCAAAAAAGTCAAAAGCGAAATGCAATAATCGTGAGCCAGGGGCGGCTGGGAGACAAATAAAATTAGTATATTGTTAATGCAAAATGCTCTACCTCAATATGAAGTATGGCAGCATTACAGTAACATGAAAGTAGTGCTATGTTTGCTTTTGAGTTGCCTGTTACTCTATATAGACGTACTCGGGCTTGTTTAATCTGCATATCTTATACGTTTTGGAGTTTAGCCTTTTGTTCAAACATTATATAGCAGACGAATACAAGATAATATATTGCGCTTCAATGGTCTTGAAGACTGTCGCATGTTTGTTTTGGACAGAGGCTTAGCTTGTTGCTCGAGAAATGTTCTGTCTGACAAAAGAGTCCGCAGTATATTTTGACGGCTTTATGCTCTGCGCGAAGGCCGCCACGGTAGTAGCCTTTCGCTCCTCATACCATTGGTGGCCGTTTACCAATGGCCTTGACTATATCTCGTAGGATTTCGTGCAACGGCCAGGCGAAACCTGAAGACTTTCGTCGAAGTTTTAAGACAACTTATCATGATTTTCGTCTCTATAATAAATGGAAATTGGTAGGTAGACAGAAGAAAGTGGAGGGATATGTTTTAGAACTTGCTACATGCATATTAGAAAAAATAGAAGATGACATTTTTCGGCCTATTGTCTCGCATGAAAAGGTCTGACTCTCTGCATATGTATGTTTTGTCTTTGCAAGGTCAGTAGCAAGTTCCCCACATAAGACCCCACTTCTACAACACTGTTCATGTTATCCTCCGAAATGCTGGGACTTATAGCCAGTATGAGGCAGAGTATTAGTTCCCGCAGACTAACACTATCTTAGAGATAGCATATTCATATCTGGTAATGAAAATAATAAGGCTTTTCTTCATAATGCCAAAAATAGGATTGTAGTAGAAATGGCAACTGTTAGAAATATTTTATCTTGCTTTTCAATAACGTGTGGGCAGAATAAAGTTTTAGAAGGTGTGTTGTAATTTTCTAAGTTGAAACCAGGAAAGAAATGACTCAAAAGATATGAAGAGTCAAAATTAGGTCATATATTCAAAGCTTTAGGTAAAGAAAATTGCGAAAAGCAGTGTTAGAAATAACCCCCAAGTAATTCCGTAGTAGATAGATTTTGTCATCGTTATTTCCTTTTTCAGATCATGGCTAATGGTATTATCGGATGCATATTAAAGTACAAGCAGAACAAATGTTTGGTAAGTGAAATCCCATCCCAAAGTAATAGTTCCATGTTTTGTTAATGGTTTAATAAATAATTTGGAATGATGTTTGTTGCGTCTTTTATTGCCAGAAAGTTCAATAGAATTGTAAAAGTAAAGATAAGTATAGTGTGCTAAAATCTTCCATGCAGATTGGTGAAGACATTTAAGTCATGTTAGCTTTTACATTTCTTTTTTATTTGAATTCTTACTATTTATATTCATCCTTAGTTTTGTAGGATACCTTTATAAAGACTACAAAGTTAACGATATTTTTAGTGTATTTCTGTTTTTCTCCTTCTTTTGATTTATGTATGTCGTTTTAAACAGGGCTAATTGAATAACAGCAATTGAATTTGTAGCCGGTATTAATATGTAAAATTGAGAAATGAAATGTAATGAAATGGAACTATCTTGGCTGCCAGCAAACTCTTGAGGGAGAAAGCAAGAACCGCATACTACAACAGCTCTCTTTTCACTTTCTTACAATAGAGCATGTCAGCTCCAGTCAGCCTTACGTGTCAATTATCGTCTTGTGTTTTCTAGGAGCTTTGTAAATCAACATAGAATAAAAACCTGGACCAGACATGAGCCGAGGTTAGCGTCAGTGACGGTTTTTAGGGGGATCAGGGAGAAAATGCCCTCTAACGTAGAGTATTCGGCATTTTGACATTTGGTAGGCTGATTCTAGCAATCAGAATGTGAATACTCAGCAAATCTATGTTACAAAAGTCAGCAAATTCACCACAGATGTCCCTAAACGTTTTCATAAATGCGTCACTTGTTAGTGTCCTGGTATTCATACATCATTGTTCCTCTTAGACGACATAGAATGCTCTTGATTTTGTTGAGATTTTCCCAATTGAAGCGCACTTATTGACAACCTTACAACCGTCTTTTCCATTTGAAAAAGGAAAAGGGGATCACACTGAGAAAGAGAACTCAGGTCTTTTAAGGCCCAGCGGAACTTCGATTGGGGGAGTTTTCACTGTTTTGTATCCACCATCTGAAAAAGACCTATCGTATATGTATTTTCATACACCGTTACAAGCTCTGCTACTTAAGATCCTTTTTAATTGTCCTTTATATATTTCTATTGTAGGTTGGAGCATTCCTTGGTTTAAGCATCACCTCACTTATTTTGTCCGTTGGAATGTTGTCATTTTATGCAGTTGTTTTGGATTATTTTGTGAATATCCAACTTCGCTATTGTTACAATTACTATTACGGCGGTTATCATTGCTATGGGGTTTATTCCTACGTAAAAGACCAAGGTCTTGGTGTGGCATCATTTTTGATATCTTTGGCGGTTTTTGAACTAGCTTGTTCAATCGGATCAGTTGTCGTATCATGCAAGGCCTATTCCAAATGCTGTAACACATGTAATCCCAATGACTGTGGCATTTGTCTCGGATGTTGTGAATGTGACACTGCTCCCTTAAATTTACATCAGGTAAGCTATCGTAAGTGATGTTTTCAGGAAATTCTCCATTTATGGACCTTTCGATAGACCTTGTGTAAAGTTTGGTACCTACAGTGTTTTGCATCTATTGCAAGAATAGGAAAAATCTGCTATGCAAACAGCTTCAAGATTTGGATGAAGTTTATTGGATAATTCAGTTGTTGCTAAATATCCACGTTCTTACGCCTTAGCCGTTTGAATTGCAACAGTTCCTGAAGTTATTTGAAACCATTTAAATCTCCTGTTGCAACTATATTTTCTTCTCGTGAGTTGAAGTGTTTTACTGCCCACCAAAGAGGTCATCGATAGCACAGTTAAACATTGACAACAACATTGATATTTTACGATTAGTTGAATTAATCATTGATAAGAAGGTTTTCTAATATTACTTTATGTTTCATCAAGCAGGATAGCCAGCCGACTTATCCACCTTCTTACCACCATCAAAACATCCAAATGTCATCTGCACCCCCAGGCACCTTCCAATACAACTCCAACCAGCCACTGTTAAACACAACTGTTCAAGCTCCGTCGACATACAATGTACAGCCAGTCCACAACAACCCGTGCTCTGGCCTTGTGAGTTTTGTCGTCAATATGCCTGCATACTTGTTTGGTGGTCCAAGTGGCACAGAGTTGTCTGCTATCAATTTTACCGTTCAGCCAGTTCGCTCAAGTCAGCAAGGTCTTGTCACGGAGCAAGGCAGAGGTGCTGAACAAGTAGAAACTGCAGATGTTGGCAATACACAGCATGTTCCACCAGTGCCCACATGAGAGCCGGTAAACTTAACTCTGCGTCATTTTGTTTTGTCATATGGCATTATTCTCCAATTAAAAGTGTTGTTGGGGGATGAGAAACATGTTTATGTTTTATATTTTTTTTCATTTTGAACATGTGTGACGTAGGATACAGTTCAGCTGAATACCCTAGCCAAACGATCCGACATTTCACACAACATTTAATTTTATGCTAGATGATGTCCAGTGAAGGGGTCGTCAAATGATCCAACATTTCACTGATTATTGGAAAGCAATAGAATTATTCCGTGAAGTGTTTCCTTGTTTTTGATCGCAAGCAAATTGCACCCTACATCGCTGAATGCACTATTGGCTGGCTGGATATGATGGTCGAACGATCCATCATTTCAATTTACGTGGATGATCGCTTAACCAGGACTTAACTGACTGCTTTCCACCTGTCCAGCACTGAAAATAGCTAGCCATTTTTGTGTTGAGCATTCACCGTCTGCCTCTATCATATAGAAGAGAGG
The DNA here is from genome assembly GCA_964019165.1 of Mastigias papua. Taxonomy (NCBI): domain Eukaryota; kingdom Metazoa; phylum Cnidaria; class Scyphozoa; order Rhizostomeae; family Mastigiidae; genus Mastigias; species Mastigias papua. The sequence goes on along the minus strand of OZ025283.1, from coordinate 10,227,590 downwards.
ACAGTCGTATAAAAGTGCACTGTTGCTCGAGACGTTGTTGAAGCGATTACCAGTTGTACGTACTAGTAATACGTAATCCTGTCTGTAGCCCACTTAACCCTCTCCACTGTCTTGTATTTTATTGCTTTTTGTTATCAGGTGGACGCTTGAAAAGTTTATTGCCACGCGGAAGGACGTTTGTAGTTGGCATTGACCGCCCTTAAGACTAAGAGCTGTTGCATGACTTTGATTGTATATGTTTTCAGTATTCAAAGCTCACATTATATAGTTCTTACATTATACTGTAAATACAAATGTCATTTCACCAAGCTACGTACGAATGCACGGAAAAGAGCTTTAGAGTAGAGGAGGAATGCAGAGGACAGTGAATAGCGCTGATTCAGCAACACCAGGATAAATAAATTGTTATGAACTCTACAGAGGTCGGTAACATAGCGATGTGATGAGTGGAAGAGTTGTAGTTTGCCGCCATGTTATCTGCCTGGTAGAGACTTTAATAGGTGTTTCAAACCAATCCTGGGTTATTTTCTTTTTTGTAAGATCGTTATAGTGGTTTTGATTGGCAATGAAAGTTATCGTTTTTATTTGTCTTCTTTCTTGTTGTAACGTTTTGTGGGTTCTGCAGATAGGCCAACAATAAACACAACCGTCTTACATCGATATATTCCAACTCTGATTCACTATTCATCATTTCGCAATATTACAATCAACACTCTTCTCAATTTCTAATTACAATCAATACAAATCAGCTAGCTTGCTGTGCTTGTACTTACACGTGACACCTTCCCCTCCCTACAAAAATCTAATTATGATATTAATTACTAATGAGCTAAAAATTCTCCATAGCGGACGGGAGGATTGATAACTTGGCGAAGGCGTTGAGGCCTGGGACCGGCAGGCTGGTTTCTAACTTGGATGGGTGCTTCAGGTGGTGGGATATCATACTCTTGAACTGAGATTCCTGGTGTTTCAGCTGCTGGATGGATAGGTAACCCCAGTTCCAATGGTGCTAGGTCAACCTTAAGTTGGTTGTGGTGAGCAACTAGAGTCTTTCCCTCTCTAAGCTTTAATGTATAATTCACCCCCTGCTGACCAGCTATTTTATATGGCCCAACCCATCTACTACCAAATTTCCAATGTTTTGGACGCCAAAGCCACACAGTCTGTCCTACTTCAAAGGGCTTCCACATCCTAGTATTCTTACTGTCATATCTTTTGGCTTGTTTATCCCTAACAATGCTTAGCTTGTTTCGTGCAATATCATTAGCCTTCTGAATTGCCTTTCTGATTAACTGACTATATTCAGATTGGCTGGATGGATTATGCAATGGAACACCTAATTCTACCTCTATGGGCATACGGGCCTCCCTTCCAAAAACCATCTCATAGGGAGAGAGACCAGTAGACTCATGGATGCTAGTGTTGTAAGCAAACACTGCTTGATCTAAAACATCATCCCAATTGTTACTATGGTCATTAACAAAACTGGAAATTATTTCCTGAATGGTCCGATTCTGTCTTTCTACTAATCCATCACATTGTGGGTGATAGGCGGTAGTGCAAGTTTTCTTAATGCCCATTTGATCGTAAATCTCGTGCATTAGTAAACTATCAAAATTCCGCCCTTGGTCGGAGTGGAGTATGGTAGGTGGCCCAAACCGTGAAAATACTCGTGATACCAGAATAGAGGCTACAGTTGACGCTTTTTGGTCCTTGGTAGGGAAAGCTACACACCATTTGGTGAAGTGATCCATAAGGACAAGAATATGTCTGTTGCCCTTAGACGTTTCTCTTAAAGGCCCCATATAGTCTAGGGCCCAGAAGACAAAAGGTTCACTAACTGAGATTGATTGCATAGGTGCCCTTGTTTGCAGCGTATTGGGCTTACTTTTGCTGCATTCGGGACAAGCTCGAATAAAATTCTGAATGGTTTCTTGCATCTTTGGCCAAAAGAAACGATCTTTTGCTCTCAAAACAGTACGTGTTACTCCCATATGTCCACCAGATGGACTGCAGTGTAGATTTTTCATGACATTGCTAATAAGGCTTTGGGGGAGGACAAGTAAATTCCTGGGTAGCCTTTTATGACGGGTAATTGATCTTAACAGTAGACCATTGCTGACGTATAACTCATCCCAGCAATTCCAGAGAGAACGCAGGTAATGGTTATCTTTCCATACGAAAAGAGGAGGTTTTGGAAAGCCTAATTGTTTCATTTCAACTACCTTACAAATATTTGGATCACTACGCTGGGCATCAGAAAGGTTTGTGTCTGGTAGAAGGCTAACCAAACAGCTCAAATGGTTAGTATCTGTCTCTTCTATGCTACCTACAGGATGGCTCAGGCGCGAAAGAGCGTCAGCATTCTGATTTACGGAGCCAGGCCTATGTTTAATGGTAAAACTGTACTCTTGAAGTGTCATGATCCATCTGGCTATACGCCCCTTAGGTTCAACTGAGTGCAACCAGCGTAGTGCACTGTTGTCAGTGACAACGCAAAATTTATGACCTAATAGGTAGACCCGAAAATGCTGGACAGCGAAAACGACGCCCAAGGCCTCCTTTTCCATTGCAGAGTAGTTACGTTCCCGTCGAGACAGAGTACGGCTTGCATAAGCTATAACCCGCTCTTTCCCTTCCTCATCGATCTGAGCTAATATAGCCCCCAACCCTACGTCTGAAGCATCCGTTTGCACAATGAAAGATTTCGTAAATTGTGGATAGGCTAAAATTGGTGCTGAACATAAATAGCTTTTAAGGGATAAAAATGCTTGTTGATGTTTATCTAACCATACAAATTTTGCAGACTTTTGAGTTAGCTCAGTAAGTGGCGTAGCTATGGTAGCGAAATCTGGAATAAACTTGCGATAATATCCAGCCAACCCTAGAAACGTTCGTAATTGGTCTAAGTTTCTTGGTGACTGAAGATTTTGGACAGCTTTAATTTTTGAAGGATCTGTGTGGATCCCCTCACTGGAAATCATGTGGCCTAAATATAAGACCCTGTCAGCACCAAATGAACACTTAGTGGCTTTTACTCGCAGGTTTTGTTCTCTGAATCTAGTAAGAACAGCTTGTAAACGTTGACAGTGCTGATCAATATCCTTTGAAAAGACGATTACGTCATCAAAATAACACAGACACTGTTCGTAAGTAAGACCAGATAGCACAATTCCAATTGCTCTTGAAAATGTAGCAGGAGCGTTAGAGAGGCCAAATGGCATCCTATTGAACTCGAAGAGGCCACTTGGTGTAATAAAAGCGGTTTTTTCCTTATCTTCTTCTGACATACTGACTTGCCAGTAGCCATTACGCAAATCAAGAGTGCTAAACATTTTGTAGCCATTGAGAGCATCAAGAAGGTCATCAACCCTAGGCAGTGGATGAGCATCAGGTTTTGTTACATGGTTTAACTTGCGATAATCAACACAAAACCTGTACGTGCCATCCTTTTTCTTCACAAGTACAATTGGGGAGGCCCAAGGGCTGTTGCTGGGCTGAACTACCCCTTGAGACAGCATTTCATTCACCTGCCTATCAACCTCTGCACGATAGTGATATGGTAATCTACGTGGATATTGTCGAATAGGGGTAGAATCCCCAGTGTCTATCCTATGTTCAACGACAGGTGTATGACCAAGACTACTTTGAAAAACATCCGGAAAAGAAAGCAAGGTTTGCAGAAGTTGTTTTCTATCAAGCTCATTTAGGGTAGGACTAATAGCAGATGCTAACTCAGAAGCTATACATTCTGAAAAATTCATAATTCCGCAACAAATATCTGGGGCTAGATGGGTTGCTGAGGGCTCTTCAAATACTGGCGAGAAGAAAGCAACTTTTTCACCTGCATGAAGCTCAACTGGTGAATTTGAGACATTCATTATTCTAACAGGAAGTTTCCGTTGGACTGCATGACTTATGGTATGAGCAGTGCAAAATTGTGTGCCTAATGAATCACCTAAATTACATACCATTCCTAGTTGATTGGCGTAGCTTTTTGGAACAAGGCCCTGGATGATGCATTCCGTTCTAGATGGAAGAGTAAGATTGCTAGGAAGTACAACAGCTACTGGTCCTTGACTAGATGACTGTGTGAGCTTTGTGGAAGAGTCTAGACTGGATAGGGTAGAGGCTGTAGTAGACCTTTGCTGGGAATGTGGGCCTAAAGGCGTGGATACTCGAGTTAATGGAGTACTACCATGGGGCCCCACAAGAAAGTAAGATGCATCTAAGACAATTAATTGTAAATTGTTAGCACGAATGAAGTTCCAGCCTAAAATACATTGTAAAGGTTCTAACATATTGTCACAAATCAAAAAATCACAATCATACATAATGGTACTACCGGGAAAACATAGCGGGATTACAGTTGACCCCAAAGAGTTCAAAGCTTGCCCAGTAACAGAAACACAAGTATTGGAAGTGCTTCTAACAATAGGCGGAGCATCTGGCGGGTGAGATGCTACAATTTGCCTTAAGGCTTCTTGGGACAACAGGGATCTCATTGATCCAGTATCAAGTAAGGCTGAAAGCTGAGAGCCACCAAAAAATTTGCAGAAAACAAAAGGTTGGCGCAAAAATTGGGGTTCAATATCAGAAGCATTCCCAACACAAAATACGGAGGGGTGTTCATCGCGCCAACCCTTTAGCGAGACACCCCCTTGAAGTTTAAAGAAGACTTACTATTCACATAATGACTCGTATTATTTGCACAGTTTTCTGCCAAGTGTCCCCATCCATGACAGGTATTGCATCGAGGTACCTCGCGTCTTTTCGGACAGCTTCGGACAATGTGACCTTCATTATGGCATAGAAAACAACGAACGGTTGAGCGCCGCTGAGGCCCATAGCCTTCGCTGTTGCGCACTCCGTTATTAGAAATGGCAGCAACCAAATTAGCTTGACCTGCAGCAATTGTTTGCAACGCATCATGGAGGGCATCAAGCTTTTGCTGCTGATGTTCTATCTGTTGTTGTTGACGTTCCAGTTGCTCTTGTTGCGGTAGGACGTCAGATGCCGAAGTAGGAATGTCGACAGCAGTGGCACAGGATGCAGGCTCAGCCGAAATAACACGAAGAGCACGGAACCGTTGCGAAAACTCGAGCATGGTTTTCAGTGTGGGAGTCGGATCCGCTTCTAAGATTTTAAGGCGTAGATCATTAGGTATTCCCCGCATAAACTGACGGCGGAGTAAAGCATCGAATGCGCTGGGAGTTAGATCAGGCTCGGCATTTCGTAACAGTTCTTTCAAACGCCATAGGAACAAATTGGGATCCTCACCAGGGCGTAGGCGACTGTCCTCAAATTCACGGTAAAAATTCTCCTGCTCGACAGCAGGGGAAAAACATCGTTTTAAACTTGATGTCAGGGCTTCCCAGGTAGTTTTGTCTGCGGCAGCCAATGAGTCATAATATGAGGCGGCTGGGCCTTGAAGAAACGCAGGGAGCTTGACTAGCTGTGTCTCTTCAGACCACGTGTTTGCTAAAGCACATCTCGAGAAATGGCGAAGCCACGAAGAGAAGTCACCGGATGCAAATCGTTCGGGTAAGACATTGGAGGCCATATCTGTTCCCTGTCACCAATTTGTAACGTTTTGTGGGTTCTGCAGATAGGCCAACAATAAACACAACCGTCTTACATCGATATATTCCAACTCTGATTCACTATTCATCATTTCGCAATATTACAATCAACACTCTTCTCAATTTCTAATTACAATCAATACAAATCAGCTAGCTTGCTGTGCTTGTACTTACACGTGACATTGTTGAAGGATGAACTGCATTGATATATGAAAACCCTTTGGAAATGCTTTCCAGGATGGAGGCATTCCGTAATTCTGGTCACCCAGAAATTGCCATCGAAAGTCTCAACCAAACGGACAGTTCCAGCCGTATATCAAAAGCCTACGAATATGTCTCTAAGAGATTCACTCGCAGACAATATCGCCCTACAATGCAATCAGGGGTACGATGGAGGAGGGCTCTGGGAGGCTTTACCTCGTTTGTAACATTCTTGCACTTGGTTCACCCCTGAACGACATTTCCATGTTGATCAACCTGATTCTCAATTTCATATCATTTTCGTAACTGCCTACCTTCCGTTCATTCTGCATCTACTTATGGTTCTTGACTGTACTCTGACTAATACAGTGTGGCCACTACTCCTGGAAACTCTTGGAAACTCCTGAAATGCGATTTACCTTATGGAACGTACTTCTGGAAAATGTGAATACTCCTGAAAACTTCTGAAAACTCCTGGAAGCCAAACTTGTGAATTATAGTTGACGATAGCTAAATTGGCCAATAGCTCTTACATTTTGTGTTTCTAACGGATTTTCAGTTACCCTCGTTTTGCTTATAGGTTTGCCACAAATTTCTCGAAAACACCTCTGTTTCAGTTAATATAACTTATGTTATAATTTGTGAAAGCGGATCATGTAGAACATGATTAAAACCAGTTGCAGCTTGACTGGTAAGGCCAGGCAGGGCCAGCCCCTTCCCCAGCCACATGTTTTCATATAATGCTGAAGTAATTTCGGGCCCTGTAAGATAATGAAAAGAAAAATATTTTGTGTTTTGTAAGTCCGATGAATATTATGGTCAATGTTAAAACCATTGTAAATCCTCTCGACTTCTGAACAAAGTTTGAACACTATTTATCGATTAGTTGAAAGGTGTCATTCCAGTAAGTGCATTGTTCTCCTTCCCAATGCTTTATCAGTCTTTTAAAAATTTGAATATTTTGAGCGGATTTCATATCATTTGGAATCATTTGGGATGCCACTCCAGACGTGAGATCCTAAGGCTCTTGGACTATTGGTGCAAAAATTCGTTTGATTAGTTCAATAGCTTTTCAGATTCTATGGATTGCTCTAGGAACGGCTCGTGTTGACAGATGATTTAAATGAAATGGTTTCTTGCATAAAAATTGGGTTTAGCTGCTTCATAGATTTGTAGACTTCAGTGTAAAGAGCTCTTTAGCAAGACACGTGTATATAATTTTTCATGATTTTTCCAGCAACTGGTGAATGGAGAGGTACTATTGTTGAACAGGAGTCTGAAAGCTCTCTTTTGTATGCGTTCAACCTATTGTAGTGATTTTGCAGATGAAAAATGCCAAGTAGTTTCCTTTCTTCAAAGTAGATAAATTTTTAAAGTTTATTTGGTACATTCAGTTGTGAAGCAGCCTGTTTGCACAAATCTGAGATATGGAGGTCAAAGTTTAATTTGTTGTCTGACTTGATACCTAATTGTGTAGCAGATTGTATGGACATTTGTGAGTCGAGAAGGGCCGTGGCAATATCAATGTCATAGAGATTTCTAGGAGCTTTGTCACTGCTCTCCTGGTCTGGTTGCCCCCTTCGATGATAGCCAGTTAGCCTTTCCTGCAGGCGGAAATATATGCGGTGCTACCCCAGAGCCGCTGGACTGGAAGACAAAACATCGCAGCGTGTCGTAGGCAGGTCCATATGACTTCCGCTCTTCTGTCCCTTTTTGCAAAGGTAAGCAGAGGCCGATAGAGATTGAGATGGCGCAGACAACTTCGCGTATTCCGCAATATCACCAATGTTGTACCGCACACCAGCAACCAGAAAGTGCATTTCTTGTTGTTGACCAACGGCCATGTCAAAGGGAGGTATTTCCATACAGACTTCAAGTCAACTGGATATTTGGATTTTCCATCGTGAAATGCATTATTGGCTCCTTGTTGTTTTTAGCTGGGATAGCGAACGTAGTTATTGTTCGTTATGACATTCACATTGGCATTGGCATCTGGTGCGGTTTGACAGTAAGTTACGTTAAATTTGCCAGAAATTTGCATTGGGGGGGGCGGTATTGCCTATTGCCTGGCGAAGGTAGTGGAAAGGTGAATGTCAAAGTTTGATTGTACTGATGAACTGTGGCCTGTCGATTTGCTGTTAGGCAACGCGGGCGAAATGGTAAATTGCATACCTAATTGCTGCTTACGATGGACTGAATCGAATTATACAATAGAAAGTACGGTGCGATGTTGGCGCTAGTTCGGTTTTGCACATCATTCAGCGATTAGTTCTACTTTTCCCGTGACTTCTTGCCCCCCTTCAGGGATAGCGCTATGAGGTATCTTGGGGGCAGCTGCCCCTAAACTATAAAACCTTTCAAGTCGCTCCTCCAATTTTGCAATTGGAAAACACAGGTTGGCATTTAGGTCAAAGTAAAGTAGCACAAAATTTTGTCGACAGTTAATATTCAAGTTTGTCGGCACCCACGTGATTCTGGATTTGTCGGTACATCAGCCTTTCGGTTCTAGCGCCACCGCTGCCACCTGTCGTTCACTTTAGATGAAAAGTGTTTTTTTGTGAAAAAAGGTTTATAGAAAAGTAGTACTTGTCTGCCTCAAATAGCTGCAAAAGTTCAGTGCTGGGTTTTTCAAACCTATAAAAGTTGATTAGTAATAGGCCTTTTAAAATTCCAATATTCGCGCAAGATTATCGTCTCTTTTACGTATTGTGTATAGAAATTTTGCATTAATCTACATATTCGAGTACACGCTCTTTTATAAGGAACCACTTTCAGGGACGCCTGCCCACACCGAGGGCAGGGGGGCAAGGTTCCTATTGAGGGCGCATCATAAACATTTTGCACTAAAATAATTAAGTCCTTGGAAAAGGGCAGGAGGGGCAGCTGCCCCCTTGCCCTCCAGCGTAGGCGTCCCTGACCACTTTATAAGGAACTTGCATGTAGAATGCCAAAGTATTTAAAGAACTTATACTACTAAAGGAAAATTCCCTAAGTAACTGTTATGTTTGAAAAAATTTTATACCAGGAAACAATCAAGAATTAGGAAGCCAGTTCCATTCATTTGCATCCATAACCCTCATAGATTGTTTGCTATGGTTGTGTCAAGTGTTTCATTCACCTTTTTTGTGTTGTTGGTCTCAAGCTATAGCTAAAATTATCCAGAAGGCGAAATTCAGAATTTCAATGCTTTACTTGTGTCTGCGCCATTTTTATGGCACTGAATGTGCAGTGAAAATTATGGACTATTAAGGACTTTTTGTACTAGAAGTTGATCATGGGAGGTCCAAAAATAAGGAAGTTTTGGAACTAGGCCTTGAGCTAGGTTCCTTGTAAAATAAAAAGTGTGTATGTTGGTGTAGTACCTATCTATCTGTACAACACTGCAGTTTTACACAAACTGGAATACTCTCACCAGGAAAGTCTGTGAGAGAGTTTCAGTACAGGAAATCATGAAAATGCTCAAAAAGTTTCAGTACCGGGAGAAAAACTTGTATTTCCAAAAGGTATTCTTCGTAGAGCATCAAGTCGGAGATACTATAGCTCAACGTATGTAGCGCTGAGGAAACTGGGCATGATGTAGACAATATTGTGGATGAGAAATCTTCGTTGCACACCCAACGTCAGATTCACCCTGACTAGGTATAATCACTCCCAAGAGTCTTGGAACATTTACATTACTTTTTGACTCATATGGCAAGCTCCCCCATTCCCCCGTTAGAACGATGTTGAATTAATCAGGGGTTACTCGCAGCAGCCGCGTCAATTTGCTCTCAAACAGCACTCTAGCAAATAAGCTTTTACTTCAACATCGTTTTAAGGGGGAGGGGATCAGTAGCTGTCAAATTTAAACGGAAATTTGCTATTGTCAACTAGACTGCATTATTCAATGGGTGTGCCAAGGACTTTTGGCAGTGATTGTAAGTGCAGTATATACCGTAAATCCTCGAATTAGCCCCCTGGCGCTTATTTATTTTTGATGCTTTTTGGGTGGGGGCTTATTCGAGGGGGGGGGCTTATAAAATTACTTGACAAATGCCGTATAAAAAGCTCATTGTCAAAGCTCTTTTTCTCCATACTATTACAAGAACAGTATAAATTTGAGCATTAGTCTTTATGAAAGTCTTCATCGTCATCAAGGGTGGGGGCTTATTCGAAGGGGGCTTATTAACAATTTGAAGTTCTAGCATGGGGGCTTATTCGAGGGGGGGGGCTTATTCGAGGGGGGGCTAATTCGAGGATTTACGGTAGACAAAAGATGAAGTTGCTACGGATGTTTGAATGCTGATAGATTGTAGCCACTGATAGCAACCACCGAGTGCAGCAGATATGTGTTAGTATGCTGGTGAGAAGTTATCGTAGGTATGAACGATGATATGAACGATGTAACAGGTGCAAAATAGATAACAAGGTTACAATCGAACATCTTTGACGAGATTTGTCTTAGATAATTGATGAACCTATGACACAGAAGATAGGTCCCATCTCTTTTATCTCCTTTTTTCAGATCTTGGCTAATGGTATTATCGGATGCATATTAAAATGTAAACAAAATAAATGCTTGGTAAGTAGAATCATATCAAATATGGATTTTCTACTCCCAAATCGAAGCTCCATCGTTTGTTCATGGTTTAATCAATACTTTATAATGATAGTCTCTCCACGGAGGCTAAGCAGGCAGCTACACTCGATGCCTTCAAGGTCAAAATTTAAGTCCAGAGAGATTTTGAACTATTTTAGACTATTTTATTCTAGATTATAAAGTATTCCATATATTGTAATTAGGTTTTTTTATCTATTTTATATTAGAACCATTGTATTATATTTTTAGATGGAGGGCCCCTTGAAAATCAGCATTGGCTGAAGGGTTACCCTCCTAAAACATGTGAAATCAAATCAAATCAAGGTTGTTGCATGGTTTATTATAGTTATTATATTTATTATATTTAAGTATAGTAATGATAGGTATAGAATTCTGGGATCTTCCATGCGAATTAGTCACGTGGCGTCACTAAACCTTAATAAATCATAAATCTTACGGCTCATTTAGAGACAAACTAAAAAAGCAGCAGCAACGTTAATAGCTTAATTGAATCATGTCGAAAATTTATTTGTATTTACTTTTTTATTCTGTTTATTGTAAATAATCAGCTACTCTTAGTTTAAATTGTAGAAGTAAATTAGTTTGCTCCTTTTCTTTTTAACTTGGTCCCCCTTTAAATCAGGCTTAATTATGACCTGAGGGGCTCTCGTGTATAAAAAATATAATATGAATGAATGAATGAATGAATGAATGAATGAATGAATGAATGAATGAATGAATGAATGAATGAATGAATAATCCTGGTTTCCCGTGTGCCTTTATCTGCTGGCGACTATCGCAGGCAATAGTGTTTACGGCACTTACGGCACATTGGAAACACTACCTGCGGCTACCGGCGGCTGCCTGCGACTGCCGGCAGTAACGGGAACAAAGTAGAAATGGTTTCAACTTTTGTAGCAATGCCTGCGGCTGCCAGCGACAGCCGCTGATGTTCCTACGATAGTCGCCGGCAGTTAACGGCACATATTAAGCAAAGCACGGTGTGCTTTCTGTTAAATATTGATTCATGGCAATATCTAGTTTGCCAGCGAACTCTGGAGGGAGAAAACAAGGATCATTCTATTACCACTTTCTTAGAATAGAATATATTAGCCCCAGTCTGCTCTACTTGGAAAATATGCATGGACAAGCGTCAGCGACTGTTTTTCGCGATTCTCAGTTACAATACGGAAAACTGACAGCTGTTTTGTTGTAGCCAACCTCATATCTATATCTACTGAAGAACAACCACAAGTGACAACCTGAAAAATTACTGAAGCCACTCCTTGTTTCAACTGTATTCAAATGGGCTTCTCTGCAGCGATAGAAATTAATGGCGGAGCGACCACACCCAATACGGGTCCCTTTAATAAAGCAGTATCCCTGGTAAATAGCCGTCAATCCGCCCCAGACTGCTTACGGCATGGAAGACTAAGATCTTTTTATTTGTCGTCATTGCTTAGGCCTACCATCATTTCTGGTCATTATTTTACTTTCAACAACTAGACAAATCTTTTGCTAATGCTCAGCATTTTCACTTTTTTATCTTGTGTTTCTTTCTGGTATCAATGCGTATAATCACAACACCAAGGTATTAAACAATTGTCGCAGTGAAGCTGCCATGACATCCTAAGTCGTATGCCTGGATCATGATATACGTATTAGAATTAAACCAACATCTTATAGGACCAATAAGATGTACGTACTACAAGTTCTCTTCTTGAATCTGCTCATAGTTTGTTTCTCTTTGAGGTTGGAGCATTCCTTGGTTTAAGCATTACGTCGCTCATTTTTGATGTTGCAATGCTGTCATTCTCTGCAGTTGTTTTGGATTATTTTGTCCATCTCCGACATCGCTATTGTTACTATGACTATTACCGTCGCTCGACGATTTGCTATGGAGTTAAGTCCGACGTTAAAGACCAAGGTATTGGTATAACATCATTTTTGATGTTTATGGCCCTTTGCGAACTAGCCTGCTCAATCGGATCAGTTGTCGTGTCATGCAAGGCTTATTCGAAATGCTGTAACACTTCCGATTGTAATGACTGCTGCACTTGTGTCGGATGCTGCGAGAGTGACTGTCACCCTTTGAATTTGCATCAGGTTAGCTGGCGTAATTTTTGTTTTCAAGAAATTCTCCTTTTATGATGAAAGCTGTTTTACCTTTCGATAGAGGTTGTGCAAAGATTGATAGCTACAGTGTCTTGGTTCTATTGAAAGAAGAATCCCAATTGTATCGTTGGATTATTGTAAAATGGTTGTAGTTAGCATACCCGTCAAATGTTTGAGAGCCCTGTCAGGTCTATTTTCTCCCATCCTTACTGACCAATCATTATGCAGAATGGGCCTAGTCTTAGCATGTGTGGACAGAATCCTGCATGATGATTGGTCAATTAGGTTAGGAGAAAATAGACTTGACACGGTTATCGAACATTTGGCGGCTATGCTGTTGTAGTTATTGTAGTGTGTTATTTGTATTGTATAAAATAGAACCAAGAGGTCTAGAACATCAAAGGTCTGCTATGCAAATAGCAACAAGATTTAGATGAAGTTTATTGGATAAATCAGTTGTTGTACAACATTCTACTAGTGTGCTCTTGGGCCTAAGCCAGTTGACTTAGAAAAGTTACAATATGATTATTTGAGACCGGTTTAATCTCCTGCTACAGCTACAATTTCTCCTCATTTATTTCCGTGGTTTACTGCCCATCAAAGAGGTCATGGATAACACAGTTAAACATTGACAACAACATTGATGTTTTAAGAATAGTTAATCTAATCATTAATAAGAAGGTTTTCTAATGTTACTTTATGTTTCATCGAGCAGGATAGCCAACCGATGTATTCACCTTCTTACAATCATCAAAACATCCAAAACCCCAACCAGCCACTGTTGAACACAAATGTTCAGGCTCCTTCGACATACAATGCACAACCAGCTGGAACCAGCCCATGCTCTGGCCTTGTGAACTTCATCGTCAATATGCCTGCATACTTGTTTGGTGGTCCAAGTGGCACAGAGTTGTCTGCTATCACTTTTACCGTTCAACCAGTTCGCTCAAGTCATCAAAGCCGTACTAATGAACAGGCCAGAGGTGCTGAACAAGTAGAAGGTGCGTTTGTTGGCAGTATGCGATATGTTCCACCAATGTCCACATGAGAACAGGTACAGTAAACTCAGCATCATTTCATTTCGTTATATGGCATTATTTTCCAAGTTAAAGTGTCGTTGGGGATGAGAAAAGTGTTTGTGTTTATTTTTGATAAAGTTCAAGTGAATAACTAAACCCTAGTCATACGATCCGACATTTCACACAAACTTTAATTTTATGCTAGATGATGTTCAGTGAAGGGCTGGTCAAGCGATCTACCATTTCACTGATTATTTGAAAGCAATAGAAGTATTCGTTGAAATGGTTCTTTGTTTTTAATCGTAAGCAAATTGCACCCTACATCGCTGAACGCAATATTGGCTGACTGGACATGTGTAGAGAGGTTAACCCCCTGTTTTAGATACATTGTGAAATTCACTGTAGGAGACTTTTTAGTTTTAGTTTTGAGTGAGAGGATTCGGAGTAAGATTGAGAATTGTTTGTTGCGTTATATAGAGAATTGTTTGTTGCGTTATATAGAGAATTGTTTGTTGCGTTATATAGAGAATTGTTTGTTGCATTAAATAGAATCATTGTTTTGTTTTGTTAAATGGAATTATTGTTTCGTTTCACCACACATGATGGTCAAAGGATCCATCATTTCAATGGACATGGTTGCTCAGTGAATGTTGAGTGAAATATTGGATCGTTTGACCAGGACTTAACTGACTACTGTCCATATGGGGTCATTCATTTAGTACGTACGCACGAAGGGGGGGAGGGGGGGTCAAGCAAATGCGTACGAATGCGTACAAAGGGGGGAGGGGGGGTTGACACATTAAGTACGTACGCAAGGCAATAAATTATCAGCTTTTTGCAGACATCCTGCAATATTTTCATTTGCAAAGGACCCTTCACAGCCATTTAATTAGTATAGTACGTATTCAGTTGAAATCACTTCTAGTACAGTGGTGTCAAACATACGGTCCGCAGGCCGAATCCGTCAATGTGGCCCCCTAAGAATTTTGAATAAGCTGAAACCTAGCGATATTTTTTCCATTGTGATAGCGGCATTTACTAGTGGCATTTACATGGCTGAACACCCAGTTGTTCACCGTTGTCTAGCGTGCCAGATAGGAAACATGCGATGAGTTATGTATATTTGAAAGTCCCTACTACCTAGTCCTCTTGGGCTCCGTCAACCTACCCGGCCACTGTGGCGTCAAATTATGCCCTATGTGGCCCTTGGGCCAAATGAATTTGACATCCCTGTTCTAGTATAATACTGTTTTGTTTGACCAATGTTATAGATTTTTCATGAAATATATTTGTAGTGATCATTTTCATGTCTCGTTAATGCATTAAAAGTCCTTATCCGTGGTTTTTCATGTCTAGAAAGTTTCTTTTAGAGATGGGGGGGGGTCAAACAGGCAAGAGCACGTACGCAAAGTGGGGGGGTGAGTATCAAGCGTACGTGTGCGTACGAGGGGGGAGGGGGGTCAAATTTTAGCCATTTTGGAGCGTACGTACTAATTGAATGGCTCCTATTCTCAGCACTTAGAATTGTTAACCATCTTTATGTTGAACAGTCAATATGAGCCTCTCTATCATATAGAAGAGTAGACAGTTTTATATCAGCGCATTGTTGTTCGAATTATTGTTCAAGCGGTTACCAGTTTTACATACTAGTAATGTGTAACCCTTTCTGTAGTTCTGAGCACTGTTTACTGTCTTGTATTTTGTTAATGTTCAATTTCAGGTTGACGCCTGAAAATTTCATTGCCGCGCGGAAGGACGTCTGTAATTTGTGTCGACTTGCTTTTAAGAGCTGTTTTAGAACTTTGATTGTATATGTTCATAGTGTTTAATGGTTTTTCTATCATACCGTTACCTGCAACACTCGCATCATATTGAAATTCTGTTATACCTTAAGCCGTTTAATTTTTGCGTCATGTTATTTTTAGCGATTTTAGCGAGAAGGTATGTTTTCGCTAAATTAAAATTGCGCTAAAATTAATTTTGTCTATCTTTTGTACTAATCTTAATCAATCTAACCTGCTATTTGCTAAATCAAACTTGCGCTAAACCTGGGCTATTTTTTGTCGCTAAATTTAGCTGACGCAAAAATTAAACGGCCTAAGGTAATACGCATTAATACACATATTATTTCACTGCGCTACGTACAACACAAGCACGCAGTAGTGCTTTAGGGAAGAGGAAGAATGCAACGGAAAGTGAATAACGCTGATTCAGCAACACCAGCATAAACAGCTTATTATGAACTCTACAAAGCTTTATAACATGTTAGCGATATGATGTGAGGAAGAGCTACATTTCACCTTAGTATTCACCTATTAGAGACTTAAGAGGAAGAGTTCCTGTTCACCACCATACAATTCGCTTGGTGAAGACTGTATGCCGTATTTCAAAGCAATCCTGGACTATGTTCTTTCTTGTAAGATCGTTATAGTGGTTTTAACTGCAATGAAAGTTATCGTTTATTTGTCTTCGTTCTTGTTCTTGTTGAAGGATGAACTGCAGTGATATATGACCTTATTTGAACATGCTCTCCGGGATGAAGGTGTTCCATAATCCTGGTCACACAGAAATTGCCATCAAACGTCTCAACCCAAAATGTGGTTCCAAGCGAATATCAAAAGCCTGCTAATATCTCTTGAAGAACTTCGCCTGCCTACAATTGTCGCTACCGTCAGGGCTACGGCTTAGGACTTGGAGAGGCTCAACTCCGTTTGTTAAAATGAGTAGAAGTTTGGAAGGGCTCAGCCCCCGTCCAATGAGCCTACTGCAACTATTGTGCCTATCATGAGTTGAAGGAAAACTGGGTCATCACCCCCCCCCCCCCAATTTAGGCACTTACAGTAAAAATATTGCAAACAGAACAAGCCTTTAATATATGACTTGCAGTTGCAAGGAACCACACTAGCTTGGTAGTATGGCCAAGCCTTAACTAAGGTCCTATGTATATTTTACGTGCGAATCTCCACGTGAAGAAAGTTTTTGCTACCTTTTGTTTTCAGATGTTAGGGAGCAATAGCGTTGATAACGGCTTTATCCTCTTGATCGTGACTGAAGTTCGCTGCTACTGTTACCTCAACATAGTAGCATCACTTTGTAAATTTATTTCTTCTTTCCTTAGCTTTCTTGTACTCAGGCCTTTTCTGTGATACCAAAATATTAAACAGCTGAGTAGGAATCAGATATTTGGTGAGGAAGAGGACGTAACAGTGGTGAGTCTATATTTTGATTTTACTCCATCACTAAACCAGCAGCATGCGGTCTCTTCTTTTGCTAGGAAAACAAATACCTTGAAAGCTGCAGATTTTCTAAGAAGCGTATCGCGCTCGCAGATAACAATACCTGTTCTAATAAATGAGTTAGTACGTTTCCTCAATCCGACTTCCCGGAACGCGACGCAGCCGTGGGAACTGAATCCGGCGATTTCTTGCAGTTGGGTGGGAGAAGAGCTGAAAGTCCAACGAAGGGGCACATAGTACAAGTTTGCAAAGAAACTAAAGGACTGAAAACAAGAAAACTTCGTTCGGGAAATCTGATGGTCTTCCATACAGCTAGTGCAACCCTCGGTACCCCGCCCCTACTCCTGTATCCTACTTGTGCTTATATGCTGAAGAAAGTTCGTGTCATCGCCATCAGTTCCCTGTGATCAGCCCATATCACGTGATAATTTAAGTGGCGTACATTATTTGCAGGTTAGCGAAGATTAGCGAAGAAGGCACAAGGACTCTGTCTAAATCGACGACTGTCATTGGAAAGTTCCGAAGCGAATACATGGCGCAGACAAACTCATTTGTACCACAATACAATCATGGTTACATTGCAAACCAACAACCTAGTGTCAGCAACGCATTTGTCGTTGTCGATCAGCAACCATTCCCAAGGCAGGGGTTTCCATATTCACTTCACCTAAAGTGGATATTAGGAATTTCCATATTTAAATGTATTCTGGGTTCCTTGCTGTTTATCACAGGAATTTGCGAGGTAGCTTTGCTGAAATACGATCTGAAGATTGCTTTTGCCATCTGGTGCGGCTTGACGGTAAGTACCTGCCGCCTGTTTCCTACGCTATGCATCAACCGGTTTTTTGCTGTGTATTGCAGATGACGGGTGTTTAAGCACTAAATATACATGTACATTGACTCAGTTACTAAGTAACAATCGCTGTTTCAACAGCTTCCCATTCTAATTGACATTTGATGTCTATGTGAATTTTGTATACGGTAATAGCCTGCGTATAGGAACCTGAATGTTTCAATATAGCCTAAATGGATTCTCATGTGAATGGTCTTAAAGCAAATTTAGGCTACCATGGTTGTATTTTTGTACCAGTTTCAGGTGAATATAACTACTACGTATACAGCATGAATGTCATATAAATAGGATTGAAAGAAAATGGTTATATCATTATCTTAATCTAGCAATTTCTAAAATTTTAGCCTAAATAGGTTCTTATCAACCGCAGGTTTGAAATTAAAATAGAAGCCGAGCAGTTTCTTAGAACCCTGGTTCTTATACGCGGTCTGTTACTGAATGCCCTGCGGTACCACGTAATCTGAATTATAAGTTCATATCATTGTTTTACGTCGACTTATCGCACTCTTTAAAATACGTTGGAAGAGACTTATTTATTGACTTTCTGAGCCTTCTATGCGTGCTCAGTATCCATTGTCGCAACTCACAAGAATCTCCTCTCTTGAAAGTTTCGCAGTAGGTGGACCAGCCGATTGTTTATTAAACTGACGTTTCGCAGGGGGGCTTACCGAAAAATGGAAAATAGAACCATGAAGTTACGTGCCGGTTGGATAGTGAAAAAGGACACAATACATTACGAAGTTATGTGGGAGAAATGTGCCATTTAGCCGGAACAAAGCCAGCGGTGTCACCGCGATAGGGACTAGTAGGGTATGCCCTCCTCAAATTCTCTCCAGGTGTCGCCCTTCTGTCGAATATTTGTATTGTGTCGTAGAACGGAGTGAATTGGAACAAGCAGGTTTCTTGTAAAAAATGAATTTGCAGCTAAGGAGCTCTCTACGTTCCTTGTAAAGTAGAACTACACTGATAAAGTAGAAATTGAGTCTGGCATTTATTTCATTTCCTTTTGACAAATATTTTGAAATTGTCCCATTGTGCTAAATGTGTGGTTGCTGAAAGGGCTTGACTCACTGAAAGCCCCCCTGTCTGTGGTTGGTGATTAATGTATATCAAACCCTAAGCTTGCTAACTTTCTTCACCTGCGGAATGCTCATCATCAGTTATAAACTGTCTTTCCTAGAAGTAGTAGTGCACATCTTGGCCACCGCAAAACGTGTGGTTCACTGAAATTCTACAGAGATGCGCAGTTCCTTGGAAAGTATTTATTTTAAACTTTGGTTTACTCTACCCGCTAAAATCTGTGAATTCTTACAGATGTATAATCCTTGCTAAAAGTCTTGGTACACTTACCACTTGTTTTACACACTGATGATTTTGGTATTTCGTGGACGTTTAGCAAACATTGTTGAGCTTAAAAAGGTTTATATCAGTTTCAAATCATTCTATGACAGTGCTTCAGTCTCAGCTTGTTCTTAATTTGTTCTTAGTTTTCCATAAATTTTGAGGTTCGTGTTTTTATAAAATTGTCCTTATGAAAAAAGAGTGTAAATGGTTGTGAATCACGAATGGCATTATACTCATAAGTATTTAGTATTGGATTCGCATCAGAGGTGCAGATTTGCGCATCTTTGCCTACTGTTTCAATATGCTGTCAAATGTTATCATGGTAGTTTACAGCTGCCAGACCTCAGAGCTATGAATCATGAATAAATTTATAGTCAAGGCCAATTGGTTCTCGATACGTATGCATTGTTAGAAGATCCCCTTCCGATAATTCATATTCAAATGAGTACGTCATGTCTAGACAAGTGCACTCCCTACCAACGAACGCTGCTTAAATTGGATTTACCGACCAAGTTTTACGGATGGGAGCGCAGCTCCCCCTACACCTCCCCTGCGTGCTGCTTACCCGATAAGGAGAGTCGTTTCACCCATGCTTGTTGATTGATCTATTTAGATTATGTCTGATAAAAGAGTATACTTCGTAGTTATTATTAGTTGCTACATTTGTTGATTGTTTTCTTTTTAATTTTCTGTCTCAGATTTTGGCAAATGGAATTGTTGGGTGCGTTTTGAAGTGTAAGCAAAACAAATGTCTGGTGAGTTCAAAGTTTCCAACTCTGTTCGTCTTTACTCCCATTAGACTCATTACTTATAGCCATAGTCAGCAAATTTTCATTATTACATTTTCATTTCTTTTTTACATTTTTCTTAATTGTCACGACTGCATATTTTCTGTCTTCATATCGAGCCTCGTTTCATACTTCGTCACACGTAACTTCATCAGTTTCCATTTTCTCTCTTATCAACTTTTACATGGAATCGCACTGATGGATAAGGATTTTTTCTCAATTTCTCCTCATTTATACTTTTCCTGTTTTCATTACCTTTGTTTGACTCCATATTAGTTGTGATATGTAATGAAGTCTACTATGTAGTAGGATATGGGCTGATGCCTTCTTGGTATCAAATAGGAGGTGATGTGGGTGCCAGTAATCGTTGGCAAGTTTTATAAATTACAACTAGTGATATCGTGTTGGGGTTCTATCTGGTGGTGGCATACGTCATAGACAGGGGGCGATAGAGTGGTAGTGTCCCACTGTCCGTATTCTTCAAGGGTAAGAGGCAACAGTGTCCCTTTATGTTTTTGCACTAACAAAAGCAAAGGGCAAAATGAGAGGAAATGACAACCGCAAACACAACCGCACACTATGATTCCCTACATAAATGCAATTTTTATAAAAGAGTGTAAAATAATGAAGTAGTCCATGAACAAACGGGTTAACTATAAATGATTGGATTACGAAGATAAAGTGTACACAAGCACAATAGAGAAAGGGGACATTAGTACAAGAATTTGTGTGATAATCAGCTATCCAACTGTAATCAGGGTTTCTGGGTTTAAGGAGAGTATGTTATTGATCGCGAGTCCAGTAGTACCCCAATAGAGCTATACAGGTTCGGCGCCAACCATCATAGACTGGGGGATTTTTATGAACCACACCATTTGGATTACGCCCTTTAGTACAGCGTACAATAGAATATGCAACTAAGGTATGGATGTGAATGATATACCCAACTTATAATTAAGTCTGTGATGATTTTGTAGGGTGTGTGATTCATGTGTTTAGGATTTAAGCCATAGCTTTTACGGCATTTGAGTAGTATTTTAGAGCTCGACATAGGACTTATTGATCAGTAACTAGCAAGAGATATACTGCATGGTATTGACATGGTAAAAGGCTATTGACAGCTTGTCCTAATTAAGTATGTCAAATTATGAACGCGTTGAATTTCAGAATGTTATGCTCAAACAAATTTTTCTTCAAAATTATTTGTCTCTTGCTATAACCCTAAAACTAAATTTACTGTTTGTGTACTACAAGCAATCAACAATTGATTTTTAGACTTTTGAGCTTCTATTTTTATTGTAAAATGTAAGGATTCTAGAGAACGTGATTTGAGCAACTTTTTTCAACTCATATAAGTCTTATCTTAATCTTGATTGTGATGTTCAAATTACTGTTCTTATTGTTTTGTAATAATTATTATTATAAGTGAAACAACAATGAGCCTCGAAACTCACTCAAATATCGTCCCCTTTTAGCTGCGCTCCGTAATGACCATATCAGAACCCATTAACTATCTCAGTGTATTTGGTCAACAATCAGAACATTTTCTCATAATGTGCACTGGAATATGCATCTATAATCATCACCTCCATTTCATTATTTTTAAACGGCCTACAATTACGATTGGCACTACATATTATATCTTTTGTTCGAGAAACAAAAGGTGGTGCAACCTCAAGCTTCTCAGTCACTGATTATGGAATTTCTTATTGTCAGCACGCCCATTGTACGTTATATGTACTGTTTCTCTTAAAATATATATATATATGTATTTTAAGAGAAACAGTACATATAACGTACAATGGGCATTGCTAACAACAAGAATTCCCACAATCAATAATGACCAACTCAATAACACACATACATATATATATATATATATATATATATATATATATATATATATATATATATATATATATATATATATATATATATATATATATATATATATATATATATATATATATATATATATATATATATATATATATATATATATATATATATATATATATATATATATATATATATATATATATATATATATATATATATATATATATATATATATATATATATATATATATATATATATATATATATATATATATATATATATATATATATGTATGTGTGTGTGTGTGTTTGGGTGGGGGGTGTTCCTGTTGATGATTCCACTATCGTTCAAGCCGCAAGAATCCCTTCATTAACTAAAGCGCCAATCATAGCAATCCGTACAAATTCTTTGTATGTTTAATTTACTCCTTATGTCTTATAGGTCTATGGTTACCTTCCATCCATCATTTACCATAGCCAATAAATACGAACATATCTTCCTCTCTAATGCCCATTTGCATACTCCGAGGTCATAGCCTAAAATACAGTGGTGTTTGATACTCATAGTGGGTGAGCACTGCGAATGGTCGTGAGACTTGCTTGTCTTGCAAGTGAACAAGGGCCTGGAAGTAGCTTACATGCTCCTTGTAGGATATTGCTTTGGGCCTGGAAAATTTTGCATTGCACTCCTCCTATAAATCCTTGATGTGTGCTAAGTAGTGATGTTATAAATTTACCTATTTTGATACTGCCCTTATTAGTATACATTGCAAATATATGTTATCCTAGTGCTTTGAATATAGATAAGTTTCTCTAAACTAATGACAATGGCTATGGTTTGTCTCTGTTGTAGATTGGAGCGTTCCTTGCTTTAAGCATTACGTCGTTTATTTTCGACATTTCAATGCTTACATTCTACAGTGTTATTTTGGAGTATTTCGACGCAATCAGCAGTTACTACTGCAGCCCTTTGTACTACCCCTATTACCGCTACTATTGTTATGGATACATGTCACGTGGTGACAAAGACCTGGGGATTGGATTGACAGCATTTTTGGTAACATTGGCCTGTTGCGAATTTTTCTTTTCAATCGGTTCAATTGTTGTATCATGCAAGGCATATTCCAAATGTTGTAACACATGTGATCCCAATGACTGCTGCACTTGTCTTGGATGCTGCGAGTGTGACTCTTATTCTCTGCATACACAGCAGGTAACATTCGTATTATTTATGTTGCTACTAGTTTTCAGGGATGTAGGAACTGGGGGGCCAGAGGGGCCATGGCCGCCCCCACTTTTTAGTAAACTATGCAGAAGTGCCCCTTTTAGGACTTGCCCCCTCCCACTTTTTAGATGCTTCCTACGTTCCTGCTAGTTTTTCAAAACAGGGGCCTTTCTTTTATTCCATTGGTGTGACTGGTTCGATCCTAGCTTGCTATACAAGGTTAACTGGCCATGTTGACTATCTCTCAGTATTAAAATACTTCACTCTAGCGACTGTTCAAGACAATAAAGCAACCAGTTGAATATAGTTGGGCTAGGATCTCAATGGGTACTTAAAACGCTTATCGAGACCTTGAAATGTGAGGCACACTGACTGAGTTAAAACTACAATTGAGATAAACTGGTGTCTAGACCCATGATAAGTATAAGGTCCCGGAATTTAATACAAGACATGCATGGTTAATCAATAGATCGAAGAAGCCCTTTTTAAGTGACGGAAATTTTTGTTTTGAAATACCCTGGGCTTGAAGTTCATAAAGCAATTATTCTATGTATTATTCAGGGTATTCCTCTGAATGGAGTTCAATCCATACAGCCAGGTGCCTTCCAATACAATCATCCGAACCAACCGCAGTTCAACACAGATGCTCAAAGCCTACCGGCATACAATGCACAAGGAGTCCCAAGCAGCCCATGCTCTGATCTTGTGCGTTTTGTCATCAATATGCCTTCATACATATTTGGTGGCGCAAATGGAACACAGCTATCTGCTATCAATGTTAATATTCAGCCACTTCCTTCAAGTCAACATGATTCCGTGTCTCAACCGCCCAGGAGTGGTGAGCCTGTGCAGGCCATCACTTTTGATGAAACACAACAGAACCCGACACATCACGCATAGGAGCAGGTGCAGTATATTGTTTGTTGTGCTACTTTTTCATATAGGGTTAACATAGTCTTTGAGTAGTAGCTTTATTTAGGAAAACAAGTAGCATTGTGTAAATAATAGTGTATCGATACTTCAAGTGTTGGGACATCATAAACTTCTGTCCATATATTTACCACACATTCTAGGCAGCACTTCATCTACCACCTAAGTGCTATCTCTCAGGTTTACAACTTAAATCGCATCCCTAATATCTGTTACTTAAATCACAACTGTCAGACCTACCACTTAGATCACATTCCTAATACCTACTACCCCGACCACACTCCTATGATTACATCCAAGATAATTTCCCTCATATCTACCTTCTAAGCAACATATCCATATCTATCTCCTAAATTCTTCATAACTACCACTTACGTTACATTTCACAAATCTACCACTTAAATTATGTCTGTCGTAGCTAAAGTGCAAATAACATCTCTCAGACTTACTTACTAAATCATATCCCTCATGTATACCACTAAAATTACATCTCTTAGATCTGCTACGTAAGTTATGCCCTTCTTATCTACCGCCTTTACTTGCTGTCCTCAATCTACCACCAAATCGTCATCTCCCATACCCATCAAAATAAAAACAACTCTCGTATCCAGAACATCAATCACGCCCCATCTCCACGATGATATCATATTTGTCAATGTCCAGCACGTGCTTCACACCAAAATGAAAAGTTTCTCGCTTCTGCCATCTATCTAATATTCTTAAATCTATTATCTAAATGTCATATCTCTCTCTGTATATGATGATATGATATGATATGATATGATATGATATGATATGATATGATATGATATGATATATGATATATGATATATGATATATGATATATGATATATGATATATGATATGATATGATATGATTTATGATTTATGATTTATGATTTATGATTTATGATATGACAAGACATGTAGAGCGTCAGTTCAGCTCAGCTCAGTTCAGTTCATCTTCATGCTTTAAATTCATAGCATGCAACTAGCAACTACTATAATATATATATTGAACTATTATGAATCTTCTTCTTTTATATGCCTCTTCATGAATGAAGGTTGGCCTCTTTCAGGTACTATTATAAATATTGAACTAATATAAATCTGTTAGCTGTTATGTCATTGACATAATAGTTTTGTACCTTTGCTTCTCAGTAAGGATCAGCTTGGGAGAACTGCTCGGGATTGTTCACTTTTCAATACTTTCTCATACTTTTCTTTCCAGTTGGATGCATGAAAGCCAATCCAAGACCGGGAAGGACTTCCAGATTGGCTGAAAGTTGTTAGAGCAGAAGTAGTTTTTATAGTTGTAGTTCTAATGTTTTTTCTATGAGGTAATAGCTTTGGTTTATTTGAAATAGATCGCAAAGGCGGTAGCTATATTAGCAGTTACTGTTTTGGCTTCTGTATTGTTCGATCCAAATTGCTGATTGATTTGAGCTGAATGTACAGATACTTATATTCATTACTTGCAGATTACTGACACACCAGCTCTGCTCTCCCAAACTGTCCATAGATTGCTTTCTGTTGGATATGGCACTATCTATGCAAGATGTCTGAATACAGAGATGAGTCAATTAGAGCCTTTAAGTTGAAGGTGTGTTACTGAAAGTAGTGTTCCCCATTCTGATTTCAATTCTAAAACGTCAGACAAAATGGTAGGTTTCATCAGATCTGAGTAGCGTCAGATCTGAGTAACTGATTTAACACAGAATATGACGTCTCTGTTATTGAGATGGCTTTTACAGCAACACTGAGAATGTATTGCTAGTAAGACGAATATATTCTGCCATATATAGCCGATCCTAAAGAGTGCATGATTCCGAATTTTCGTACTTGATGTCTCTACTGAATAACTCTGAGCTACATTATCGACTTGTAGATCTATCATCGTGGTTATGTTGCAAACTGTTGTTAATTGTTATGGTTATTGTAAATGCACTTTCAACGAGGGTAATAATGCTATTTGAACGATAAGTTTGGTTGTGAAGTAGTTTTATTGCAATGTGCATGTTTGTAATTGTCAAGAAGTCATTACTTCATAGAAATTCAAAATTAAATACTGCGCGCATTACTTTGAAATGATCTTCATGTCACAGGGAAGAATTATTCAGATTATTTCACCTGTACACCTTTTGGTACCTATATTGACACACCTCGATATTTTAGACGTTGGAATAAAAGCCTCATAATATATGTACGCGATGATTGCATCTATTCCCATTTCCTCCTAAACACATGTTTGTTAATGTTTTCATACGCATATGTTGCTCTTCATTGGGACCTGCATATCAAATACTAAGAAAGGTGCCCATGGATCTTATCCATTGTGACTTACTGTCGCATTACTGTATAGATTTAGAAGTTACAGTGTCTGTACTGCTGGTTGTGCTAATAGCTAACCTATATATTGATAAAAGCTGCATGGACAAAAGTAGAATTTCTTTGAAAATTTTGATTTTAGCCAGTTGCTTGGTTCTTTTAATTACTCATGTGTGGGCAGTGGCAAAGATAGATGACAGAAGTATGTAATAAAATAGCATGTACCAGTGCTCCGTAAATCGAGCACAAAGTGGAGCATCACCGTAGTGTAAATCAGATGAAAATGTATTGTTCAGCAAAAACAGAAGAGCCGATCAAGAAGCTTGAAAAATTCCCAGCTCTTCTCAGCACATTGCGTCACGGACAAGAGACATATTGACAAATATATTTGATATTTGCAGAACTCCAACAGCTTGCAACTAATGTACAAGATGTCAAGGTAAGATGAGCACATTTGTGAAATGGCATTTTGACTATCTGATGCACGACGAGTAAGACCTTCTCCATAAAGAACAATTTGTCATCAAATCAGAACCAGGAAAAAATCTAGATTTCAGTTTCAGAGACCGTTCGTCTCTTCTTTGTACAAATAACATGGTACCAAATCAAGTCTCAAACTCACTGTAATTTTTGTTGAAACTCTTGTACGGTCACTTCCATTAAAGAAATAAGCAATAGTTACGTTGGAAAATTTGCCTTTTTGTAGGGCGAACATATTCCACATAAGATGAATGATTCACTGATTTTATCAGATTTGCAATCGGCCCCTTAACATGTTCAAATGAGTTTAAAAAAGGGGGGACAAACGTGTATAGCACCATAAAATTTTTGGAAACGTATATGAAGTCCTCAACAGATTAGGCTACAAGTCCTCCCTACAGGTAAATATGAGTAGCCGGTAACATAGGTAGGCCTTCGCCCTACAGAAAAGAAAGGCAAATTTCCAAAGTAACCATTGTTTATTTCTTTGATGGAAGTGACCATACACAAGTTTTAGGAAAAAACCAAAGTGAGTTAAGACTTGATCTGGGTCCATGTGAAGTTTATTAAGAACAGAAATTAGTTAGCATTGAAAGGAAGCTCTTTAGGTGCCCTCGTACATCCCAGAATGCAATGAGAATATGATGTCATCATACATAAGGGCCAATAGAAAAGCAAGTAGAGAGTTTCCGAAACACTACGCGGCGAGCTACTACGCCTCAGTGGGAGACTGAGTACTACTTGGTCTAAAGCCCAGTTTCCACTTAAACGAATTCGGTCGATTCGATCGAATCGATCGATTTGGTGCATGCGCAGTTCCTAAAATTGTGGACTCCCCTTCGACCGCCATCGATCGAATCGATCGATAGAGAAGTTCAACTGAGTTGAACTTTTCCATCGATCGATAATCCCCTGACCAATCAAATTGTAGAGAACAGCATGACTACAATAGGAATGTGTGTTAATGTGTCAAAAAAATCATACCAAAGGAAGTGACTCAATCTGTTGATCACAGACTACTTCAACTTAAATCCACTAGAAATATCAAGCGAGACTGGGAGAAATTTACGTGTTGTAACTGGAGTAGGGAATAGTTCCCAAACGAATAATGTAAAACAACATTTCGTCAACAACTTGCATTTCTGTAATCAACGAGCGGTATTCTCGTTTTTCTTTCCTTTCCCTGTACAGCTGTCTTACCCGTACTCTTTTGGACTTCATAACTTGAAGATTTCGACCTCATTCCCTTCTTTTTATTAAAAGTGCAATTATTATCTCCTTCCTAGTTAGGCCCATTTTACAACTGCCTTTGGTTTTGCTTTGATAGAAAAGTTAAAACCTGTCTGATCGATTCGGTCGAATCGATCGATTCGTTTCAGTGGAAACTGCCAGCCCTCTCGACCGATTCGATCGAATCGATCGATTCGACCGCATTCGTTTAAGTGGAAACCCGGCTTAAGGTGTAGCAGCTCAGGAGCAAAAACTACTTTCCGAAGCACGAAGACACCTCAGCAATGGCGCCGAAGTAAATAAACACGAGGATGGAGTTAAAATATACCTACCTCGATTTACCATGATGGCAAATCCGTGATGAAGAATTTATAGAAGTAAATACGACTCTGTGGTTAGCAAAACTGGTATTTTCATGAGGATATTACATATAAATGAAACAAAACTTTGCCCCTTCATACGAATACGAAGCCTACTTAGATACTCTCAGCACTCCTCAAGGTCGATTGGGTTCATCCAAAATATCCAAATAAGTACATGTTAATTTTGTCTGGTAATGTCGCTAAAATACAAACGTCTGTATTCTTTTGTGGGCTTCAACTGTTGTTTCGGAGGTGCTGGTCGAGGCCATCTTCTCTATTCGCCTTGTTGAAGGTGCTCTTTTAAGACAAGACAACAAATATCAGCAGTTAGTCACAACTTGTTAGCATAATAGGTGACAGAATGGAATAATGATATCAGTATGATAAGAAATAATGTATATTACGTACCTTGAAATCTTGTATATCACTACGACTTGAAATAGGCCAGTCGCAAGTAGTGAAACTACCCACTACACCACAGCAATCGGAGGAATCCCCGAAAACGCGCTGGGACCTAGTCTCCCCTGAGGCGTAGTAGGTCACTGCGTAGTGTTTCGGAAACTCTCTGTGTCTCTAGTAACTGTCAAAGGACGCATAAGTTCAAACCATCCGCTTTGCCGAGTATACAATTACGCAAATCGTTAACTACGATTATTTATCACTAGTTACATTAGTGGAAACGTACGAGAAACTTGGTAGACTTGTTGTCGCTGTCTGATAAGGGCTCTTCAAATCCTTATCAGCACAGTTATACTAACAAGAGATTGAACAGTATGGCTCAGCAAGGAACAATAGCAACACAACTCAACCAAGGATACATCACAAGCCTAGATTCTGGTTTAAACAACACATTTGCCACTGTTAATCAGCATCCACGACAAAGGGAGTCCTTTCCACTTAAACTTCATATAAATTGGATACTGGCGTTTTCCATATTGAAATGCATTTTTGGCTCGTGTTTGGTTATCATAGGCACCTGGAACAGAATTGGGTTTGGATTTGATCCAGCCGTAGCTCCAATCTGGTGTGGTTCAATTGTACGTATGAAAACCAGTTCATTCTAGACTCTGATAACTTTGCTTATTTCTCCCATTTTTGCACAAGTTTATGGTTGGTATGTTGAATGAAATCTGTGCAGCGGATAATTGACAGGAAACCACATACGAGATTTCGACTGGTCTACGACCTGCTTTTTGCCTGCCTGTATTGTAATATGATCTGCTCACATATATTCAAGCTCTGTATTGGTATAGCTTTGTGTCAATGTTGACCCGAGCTGCTTGAGGAAATTTTAAACAACACATGTACTTTGATGAAAGATTTTACCAAATTTCCTATGTAAATCGGTTCAAGTGAAAGTGCATATGCAAAAAGCTTTGCTGATGAGTTTTTATGTCGAAGTCTCACAAGGACTTAATGCGGTTCTCTCTTGAAAATCAATTGCAAGCCGAGAGAAGGCGGATGGTAACAAGACATGGAATTTGCTTGTAACCAACTCGATGCTGTTTATTTTCTCGTGGGACAGGGTCGCGGAGCGCAGGGTTAGGGTTAGTGCTAGATTGTGTATGTTTCACATACTATGGTGTCTCTACCGACGAAATATACCAAAGAATCGTCATTTCTACTCCGTACGTGATCACACTTCCGATTTTAGGCACTGTCAAGTCGTAAGGGGTTTGTACTCAAAGCGTTGAATGTTTTCCTTTATAATTTCTCTCGCATACGCAATCCCGCATATTTTATTGCATATTCTTAATGTTCATGATGAGTGCTTTCATTTGATGTATAAACTATGAGGAAATTCTATGTCACGTCTTGTTAACATCCGCCCCGAGACACAACTGGAATCAGAAGGCAGAGCTTTTAGCTTAACACACTAGTATGCTGTAAGGAACTAGCAGAGATGTAGAGGCATGAGAGAGGAGTGATGGGGAAGTGCACGTAAAATATTTTTAATGTCTTAAGTCATGCCTTCCACGCAGGAACTTTCCTCTTGCATGTGCAAGGTCTCTGAATTCTGCCTCCCACTTTATGCAAACTAGATAGCAAGTGGTGCTGATTAAATCAAAAATTCCCCTGTATAACTTATTGGAGAAAGTTCAATGCTGAATGTTTTAAAACTAGAAGAAACTAGTAGGGCTTGGTAGACACAGCCTAAAGCTTTTACGTATTATAATGACGGGTTCGCGTAATTCAGGCAAACAAAGCACAGTGTGTATAATCAGACTGTTCTACGAGTTATGATTTATCGTAAAACTGTGTCAGCTGCTGCTGAAAACAGTAGAGAAGAAGGAGATAATGTTCTGACAGCACGGTTGATTTAAATGCCGCAAAGTCCTTCAAGGAAGTAGATAAAGGGACAAGAGAAATCTGACTTAACTTTAGTGCCCCAGTGTATTATAAAGTTGTAGTTTGAAGAGGAAGGAAGAAGTTGTAGGTAAAAAGAGATAACTGTTTGTTCACAAATCGATATACCTAAAAGAATATCTTTCTTTGCCACATTCCTCTAGACGTTTGTGCATGTTTTCCTCTTCTCGCACTGATCCTTCAGACTTCTATTGGTGAACTATAGCATGATCTCTTGCTGCTAATACTAGTGATATTCCAACATAGAGCATGATATGAGATTTGAATCATTTACTCTTCTTTTGTGAACTGTAACTAAGTATATTGTTATTATTTGCAATAGCACCATTTCTTACGGTGTGTTTGAACAAGATATACAGAGGCAACCATTCCAAGATGTCCTTTGCGTTGTGACTACATCGCAAAACTGTGTTGCGTATCAAGATCTACTAATGGGGAGCTGTCTACCCAACATAGGTCACGGTATTTCGGAATCCAACAAGGACACCATTTTACGTGATTTTGCTCTTACAGCTATTGCTAGGCAGCCATCGCGGAATTTAAAACACATTTAGGCACACACATATATATACACTCAAATAGCTCCAATCACAAAGAAATTTCTAAAGAAGTAAATAGACCTGAACTGATGAAGACTTGTACCGAAACGTTTTAAAAGTTGGAATTTTTTCTTGAGTGTCTATATATATATATATATATATATATATATATATATATATATATATATATATATATATATATATATATATATATATATATAAATATATATATATATATATATTAAATATAACATCACAAGCACTTGAAACATGAATATATATATATATATATATATATATATATATATATATATATATATATATATATATATATATATATATATTCATGTTTGTTTATAATATGGAGCTTACTTGTGATGTTATATAATTATTTAGGTTATAACCTGCGATGGAAGAATAATTGGATTCAGTGAAGATTAATGTATATTCAAAAGGCAAATGTGGTATAACTAATCCACGAAGGACTATGAAAACTAAGATAATACTTTACCTAAACTGCAAAAATGAGCGAAGTTAGTGAAGGATTCTTCTAATGTGAACATGAAGTTTACCACGATTCTTCTTCTCTGCTTCCTTGCAGATTTTCGCAAATGGACTTATCGGGTACATTCTGACGTATAAGCGGAACAAGTGCTTGGTAGGTACGAGCACAACAGTTACTGCCATTTGTCAATCTCATGGTCTGTTAATAGAGAAATTTCATGTCAATTTAATATTTTCTCAATGCATTTTTTCATTGTAGTATGCCTACTGACTAAATATATATTCTAGAGTTGCGCATAGCAGTGAATAATACGATTTTCAAAAGCAAATTAAAAGACCCTTCCCCACCATACGAATACCATGCACTTCTTTGACTTTTAAATTTTGCATCTCTATAAGTTAGATTTGTATAGATTGTGAAAGGCATGTGAAAGAGAATGTTGAATATTCATTTTACAGACTGGTGCTTTCCTTGGCATTAGTATAACCTCACTCATTTTGGCCATGGCGATGTTATCGTTCTATGTGATGATTTTGGTTCGTTATGTCGAGAAGCGAAGAGTCTTCTGTAAGTATGAGGAAGGCTGGGGGTGTTCAAGACGTCTGGTCAATGCAGTAATATTAGTGTTGATATTCGTGATCGCCTGTGACCTTGGCTGTTCCATTGGTTCGATTGTTGTATCGTGCAAGGCTGGCTGTTGTACCTGCTTCGGCTGCTGTGAGTGCGACACAGTCCCCTCAAATTTGCATCAGGTGAGCTAACAAAATTAATATTTCAGAATACAGATCATATATTTTGCTTTACGAACCTTTCGTACTAATGCAGCTCAGTCAGAGACACAATCTAGTCTTCTATGCTATGAGTGCAACATTATTCCTTTGAAGGTGTAACCAGGCATGTCGAAAAGATGATGCCTTTGGGGATGGTGTGTGAAACAAAAATTTGCCAACGATATTGGTGCAGTATGCAAAGACTGATTGTTGTTTCTGATAATATTGCTGAAAGCATGATATATACCTGTTTGTGAAATCTGTGAAAGTTGCAATATGTGCCAATGACCCGCATTATCAGCAAAAATCATTAGGCTTGCCGATATATAAGGCAAGTTTTGCCGACGAAGTGTTTTCTGGGTGGTTTGATGCCCCACCGTCAGCATTCCTTTTGCTTCAGACCTGGGTACAGCTACTGATAGACAATGTATAGCGTACTACAACGTATGATAATTTGGGATATTAGGCATTAAACTACTTATACGTTAACGCTACTAGCATAATCAATCAATTCACACTATTTGTACTTTCTCTTTCCTAGAAGATTTAAGTGAGTTGATTTGCATTAAATGAGAGGCTCTACATATTGGAGTGGACTTGACAGCTAGTTAGCTTAGCCGCCAAATGTTTGAGAGCTCTGTCAGGTCTATTTTCTGCCAACCTAATTGACCAATCATCATGCAATATGGTCCTAGTCTTAGCATGTGTGGTCAGAGTTCTGCATAATGATTGGTCAATTAGGTTGGGAGAAAATAGACCTGACAGGGTTTTCATACATTTGACTGCTAGTTAGCTAGTTAGGGTAGTTAGTAAGTTAGTTTTCAGGTAGTTAATAGTTAGATAATTAGACAATTAGTTTATAAGATAAAGGGTTAGCTAATTAGTTAGTTCGTTTATTAGTTAGCTAGCTATTTAATTAGTTGATTAGTTAGCTAGTTAGCTAATAAGTTAGTTAGTTAATTAATTAGTTAGCTAGTTAATTAATTAGTTAGTTAGTTAATTAATTATTTTGTTAGTTATTTAGTTAGTCAGTTAGTGAGTTAGTTGGCCAGCTGGTTAGTATTTGGGTATTCTGGACAGCATGATTGACTAATTGCCTTCCTTGACATTGAGCCCTGATTGCAGTAAATAAATATCACCTCTTCAGCTCCTCTTGACAGTCTATTAATCAACAGGCATCATCTTCAATACTCATTAATTGAATATAAGCTAAATGAGTTGGATATAAAAGTAGAGTCAAACTAGTAATCAATTGCCAGTGTGAAATTTGTTGCACAGACTGCCTGAGGTTGTACCACAAGCGAGGCCAAGCTAAGAAACATTTGTGAAACATGAGGAAAGCTTGATATGTAGTATGGCAAATTCTCCCAGGTTGGCCCTAGCTTACGGCTGATGAGGGGACTAACGTAGGTCAAAGTAAGAGTTAGGATACCAATGAAGGAGGGTTGCAATAGCATACACTGTCAGTACCGAAAACAAGCAGACCTACTTACCTTTATTCGCAATATTTGCATGCTTTATCCTGAGTCATTACAATTTTGCAAGTATCAAGCAAGATATAGTTGTATGGTTTTATAGAGCGCTTCACATACAATGTTCATAGTATATAATTGAAGTTCGTTGCTTACGTAGCCGAACAGCAGTGCTACGCATCGCCTGCTGGTGTACTTTTGGTATTAATGACAATATTGTTATTCCATTTTAAACAGGACAGGCAGTTGTTTCAACCGGTTTACTACAATGATCAAGTTGACGTATTGCCATCAGTGCAGCAACGCATCGCCCAGCACAACACGAGCCACCTACGGTCTAATGCAAGTGGTCAAAATTCAGCAGCAAGTGTCATATATAACCCTAATTCTATGTTTGGTGGGGAAACTGTCGTTCAGCCAGCTGTTCTCAATACACCCCTTCCACCAGCTTCAGTGTAAGCAACGAATGATCTTCGCACTGGTGACACGCAAGATAATTCGACTGTAGCTACAGAGGAACGGGGAAGGTAGAATGTCTTCGGATAGCTATAAGTATTAGCATAGCGTTAAATATAAGACTGGCTGAAGACGATTGTAAATTGATGGCATTTCAGTTTTCATCTCTAATTTTTTGGCTTTTTACTTGCCTTTTGGAAACAGATGAATTAGAATAAGAGCTGCCAAGACCTTGCAGCTTTTGTCAAGCAATAAAATGATTGTTGGGATTTTGGCTGGCACTACTTTAAACTCATATTTTTGCTTGTTGGGCGTGACCAAAAACCTTCCATTTGCCTTAAAGACGCATTTGTTATTAAGACAGTAAGAGAATTCAGGATAATTTTAAATAGTCAGCAATGGATTTCAACTAGATACCCGACGTTTCATACTCTGACATGTTTTGGACGAAAGAAAGCTTTTCAGTGTGCTTAAAGAATGCTCCCACGTTTCGAGCTATAATAAAAATATGTGTAGTGGCAGATTTATGCTTTAATACAAATGGAATTTGGTACAGATAGAATGAGAGATAACCTGGCCCTGTCAGTAATTTGAAATAGGCAATACATGTAATGTTTGGCGTAATCTGAGTTTCCAAGCAAGTAGTGCCCGATGTTAGCGTCATGCTTTCAATTTGAACCAATTTGTGAACGAGTTCTATCTCTTTCTAATTTACTCCTACTTGAACTTTAAAACATCTGAACAATTTCTCCGCAGTACAAAATAGAAAAATATGCTTAAATAAACGAGCATTACCTATAGATAATTAACTGGCAGCTGCTTCCACTAAGAACACTCTTCACAGCATAAACCTACAAAAGGAGATTGAACTAACTTCCATTTAGTAGCTGTCTCAGATTAGATCCGTAGGAGGCATCAAAACGCAATACTAGAGAGAATATCAAGGTAATAGAGCAGGCGTCACTGCTGTTTTGAGTCTAAATTAAAAGCAAATGGATTCTGTTTCTTCAAAAACGGCCAACTGGTTCTATTTTAGAAGGGCATGCTGCTACTAGGGACCATATGTTCTATTCTTCTTTGGAAATTTTGACAACATGTTGCTTACTTCTCTATAGTATAGTGATGAACGTGTACGACTCACAATCTAACAATCATTGATTCCATACCAGCCGTTATAGAGGTCAGCATCCTTAGGCAAGGTGCTTGCAAAGGTTATGGCTTTTTCTCCACTCAGGAGTATAAATGGGTAATTAGTCAGAAGTGATGCGCGGAGATTGTCGCTGCAACCGGCAATATGGTAATATGCATCATGACCTGGGGTACTGTGTAAAGTCGGTAGAGTTGCCTGCGGCTAATAGTAGACTTCGAGCTTTCAATACAATACAATACAATACAATACAATACAATACAATAACAATACAATACAATACAATACAATACAATACACGTTTTTTATAAGAAAAAAGTTTATAAGAAAGTGAGGCTCAAATGGCCAAAATCTTATGAAAATCCTAAGAAAATCAAAAGATGCGCGGAGATTGTCGCTGCAACCGGCAATATGGTAATATGCATCATGACCTGGGGTACTGTGTAAAGTCGGTAGAGTTGCCTGCGGCTAATAGTAGACTTCGAGCTTCATACAATACAATACAATACAATACAATACAATACAATACAATACAATACAATACAATACACGTTTTTTATAAGAAAAAAGTTTATAAGAAAGTGAGGCTCAAATGGCCAAAATCTTATGAAAATCCTAAGAAAATCAAAAGATGCGCGGAGATTGTCGCTGCAACCGGCAATATGGTAATATGCATCATGACCTGGGGTACTGTGTAAAGTCGGTAGAGTTGCCTGCGGCTAATAGTAGACTTCGAGCTTCAATACAATACAATACAATACAATACAATACAATACAATACAATACACGTTTTTTATAAGAAAAAAGTTTATAAGAAAATGAGGCTCAAATGGCCAAAATCTTATGAAAATCCTAAGAAAATCAAAAGGCTCAAGTCCAAGAAAATGCTAGGAAAATCACAGTTCATCTTCTTTACATGCCAGAAATTGATATTGGCTCATTTTTGCAAACTCTCGTACAAAGATTGAGACTTATGGTGGACCAACAAATACAGAGTAGCCTGTTTTAGCCAGTTTATTCCTGCAAAAGTTAAGAAAATCTTAAGAAAATCTCAGCCTCAAATTCGTGAAAAGTTAAGAACATTGAGCCTCAGGAAAAAATATGTTTTTCTTATAAAAAAAACGTGTATTCAATTGAAGCTCAAGTTCAATCTTGTCAATGTTACGTGTGTCTCACAAGACACAAGACGTTCATGTTCCTTACATGTTCCTTTACGTAACTCCTATTTCTACAGGTAAAACGGACTGAAATTAGCCACAATATATTATCATCTATACAATCTACATCATATACAGTTTCCACTATGTACAATTCAGATTTATTGATTCTGAAGTAAGCTTACGCATATAGTGCCATTACTCCTCAATTTCCGGTTCCACTTGGCCATAATGATCACGGTCATCTCTATGCTGCGATGCCTTATTTTGGCTTCACATCATCGATCGTGACGGATTTTAGGGGTAGTCAGACGAAGTGGCTTCCTGAAGTACATTATTCGGCATTTCCACATACAGTTAGACGATTATATGAACCAACATATGGATAGTTGGCAAATCTATAATACAAAGGTTACCAAATATACATCTCATACTCAGGTGTATACTGGCTGTCCATTTAGGGCCCGGATAAATATTTATGGCAGGGTTTGGGGGCTTTCATAATGTAAATTGTGCTTAAAAACTAATTTCTACGTCCGGAATATTTACGAGGACATTAATGAGGGTATATTCGTCATTTATGCCACTTTACAATACTATATTTCATAAAACAGACATTTGCAGAGAAGGGGCACTAGACAAGGGACCTAAGTAAAAACCAATAAAAGGCGGCTGATTAAGGAATACCTAAAGCATTCTGCTCAAAGATACAAATGTTGATGCTCACCTCCTTCTCACAACACTTTCTATCGCAATGCACGAGTAGCAGCAAGTTTCATTAGGGCACCATACTGACTCCGCTCCCCCCGAATGAAGAGGACAGGGGCAGCTGCCCCGCTGCCCCCGTGCTCCAGGCGCCCCCGGCACTAGAGAAAGATAAATCAAAGGCCCCTCCGGACAACGTCCGGTCGCTCAGTCAGCTTTGATGATAACCCCAACCTAAAGATTTGCAACAGTCTGCCATTGTCGTGGTTCATACAATTCTAAGCTACTATATCGTACATATTTTCTAATCAGCGTTCCTCCTAGGTGTATATAAGCATACGTTTTATAATCTGATTTTAAAACCTACACTGGGTAACGAAAGAAAAAACCCAGCAATCATATTAATAGCATTGCTATTTTGACAAGCGAAGGCTTGCTTTCAGTGAGATTTTGAGTTGCTAGCTTGTCAAGCGTGTTGGGAAAAGAAATCAGTGATTAGAAGCATTGAAGGGAGGCTACTCAAGTAAGGAAACTGCGATCGTAAAAACCCACAATTCATTGCGAATATGATGTCACAACACATACCGACCAATAGAAAGCAGTTAACTGTCGAAGGCCGCAAAGGTTCAAACAATCCTGTGTGCAGAGTATACAATTGCACAAAAGGTTAACTATTATTATTTGTCTCTAGATTTTAAGCAGGAATATCATAAGTATTTTTGAAATGATGCACGAGAAACTTCGTAATAGTGTCTGATGAGTGGAACGGTATGGCTCAGATAGGACCAGCTGGAACACAACTCAGCCAAGGATACATGACAAATCAAGAACCTGGTTTAAACAGCGCATTTGCCGTTGTTAATCAGCGTCCAAGACAAAGGGAGTCCTTTCCATATAGACTTCACGGCAACTGGATATTGGCATTTTCCATACTGAACTGCATTTGTGGATTGATGCTGATGTCTGTAAATATTGTGAACATGGTCGGGTTGCGTGTGAAAGAAAAGTTTACTGCCCCTACTTGGAGTAGTGCAATTGTACGTATGAGAATGATTTCATACAGGACTCTCATATTTATGAATATTCGTTTCTGTTGTCTTCGTTGATTTTCAGTTGTTTACGCCATTATAGTACACACTATATTTGTTTCTGTGCAGCAAACATTCAGCAGGAACTGCAGTTCACAGACACAATTTAGACAGTCCTATAACATCTTCTTTTGAGTGTTGTAATATGATCTATTGACATTAAGCCACATTATTGATCCCTTTTCTGCGTTGAGGAAGTGAATTGCCATGTAGGAGTCTATCCTAGTGCTTAGGTTTCCCTTGACTTGCTAAGGATCACTGTTTCCAATATGAAGAATCGTGCATAAAACAGCCTAGTCCCATATACGATTCCCTTTGCAACGGAGTACAACACTTCTCCGACAGGATGCTTACTTTGGGCCAGCAGGGTCATGAGGTAGGGTGGCCAGCTCCTTTCCTTGCCGCTTCTGTCTCCCTAGCGTTGTCAACAGCTACCCATTTGATGAACAGCGAACGATCATAAAAATTATGGCCCAAGGTGAGCTTCGAGCCACCGACTCTTTTCTACTGCAGACAAGTGTGCAGACCCAACAACAAAGTATTTAGTATAGGTGAAGTCAGCTTAATCGATTAGCAATTTTCTCACAATTTTGCTGTCATCTCATTCCTTTTCCATAGGAACCAGTTAATACTGGCGAAGGGCGGATGTTCTTAATTTGTTGGACAATTTTAGACACAATTGCTCTTACATTTGTTCTTATATTTTAAGAGTTATTTTTTGCAAATATTTTGGAGATTTCTTGCAGTATACAGTATAAGACATTCGGTCGGGGGGCTACTAGAAAAATAGAGCTACGAGCGCCGATATTTATTAATACCCTCATTAGAATTTGCTTGCCAAATGAATGAGGGTAGTTGAGAGCTTGTGAAAATTCTAATCGGAGACTGACCCATGCTCCAGCAGTGTTCTTGTTATGTTGGCAAATACAAGCCTCAGCGTTCCTATAAGTTGGGTTCTTATAATAAGAAAAAGTGCAACAACCTTGTAAACAAGCGAATATCTGCCTTATCTACTAGGATGGTTGAAGAAATGTGGTAGGCTTTCCATAATTAGACGGATAGATAATTTCTGGCTGTACTCAATATTTTAACTTTAATGAAGTGACAATTCTTCGATCAATTGGCCTATGTGCCTATTACTTAGCCAAAAGGTAGTTGAATCCGGTATGGAGGTAATGGCAAATTGAAATTAGACAAGTGAATTCTTTTGGTCTTCCCCTCTTTATAGGAAACTGGCTTATAAGACACCAAGTACTAGGAAGCCTAAAATTTAAAAAAAATCTTTTAGAAATACAAAGAAAGTGCTAAGGATTTCTGTGCCATTCTGCACAGTTTCAGAAACACGTTTATCCTCCACGGATTTAGAAGTGTCCACAACAGCATGTTCTATGTGCTTAACAGCCAATAGCTATTTTTTTCAGTAAATGAATACACTTGTAAAGAAACCTTTAGAGCTAAACTGAGGCCAGACATTAAGAAACTTTAAGTGCTAGGCCTTGAGCTAGGTTTCTTATAAAAAGAACCGTGAATATTAGTACTTGTTTATACTTGTCTATCTACCTTCTTCCTCTCTTTTCCAGTTTATTATAAATGGAGTTATTGGATGTGTAATGAAATGTCATCAAAATAAGTGCTTGGTAAGTAAAACTGTAACTGGGAACTTGGAGCTTTCAAGATTATAACATTCATTTTGGTTATTGATTTGAATGATGAAAATCACATTTTGATTATGATGTACATATAGGGTTAGCGGCGGAGCCATGGGGATATATGGTAGGGAATGAATTTGGTAAGTTGTATTCGGCTAAAGATTTCATCAGAGCTATTTAAGTCTCTAAAAAGACTATTCGATAAGTTGATATACACTTAAAATTCCAATTTTTATGCAAGTCCATGATCTCTTCTTTTAATTTTCATAGATCTCTTGTGTTGATCTATGTATACAAGTGCTATGTTTATGTAGTGCCTGTCTGTGTATTTAGCGCCATGAAAAGTCATGAAAAGCTAAAAAAGTTTCAGTACTGCGCCAAAAGATTTCTTTTGTGCAAGAACGTGTATTATGGCTTATTCGAAGTTGGAGCCTACCCAGTGAGTGCCTGGAGAGCGGGACACAACGGTCGTTGAGCCAGTGTTGAGGTATCATGCGCAAGTAATACTGATATCAAATAAAGCGTCAAGAAATAAGAATGAATAGGTTATCGTTTTACAAAAAATGCTATTCAAGCAGAAACAAATATCTTATCAGGACTGACGTCGGACTCTGTTTACTTTGGGTAAATCCTGCTACGTGTACCTTGTGATGATAAAGACATAGCTCTAAAGAAGATATGAAAAACATGATTATGATACTCTTGGAAGGCAAAATTTAATGTGAATGAGATTACACTACGCATAACCATGATTAGGTTATTCACAAAGCTCAATTGATAATAATTGAAACGAATACTCAACACTTTGAATATGGACCCAATTTCTAAATGATAGCTTTTTTATTACTAAGATAATAAGAAAATGATCATGTTTGAGGAATCTTTCGTGACTCTTTCTCTATACACTTCCTTTAAGCTACACATAAAATACACTGGGAGTCTAACAATCCTTGATCGACGTTATTAAGCGTGCTATTGCCAATCACGAGGGTTGTCCCATTCTTCCATTCGCTACCTGAAGCTGTGGTGATTTCAAGGCTTCCAGGCACCTGATCTTTGGTATTTGAAAAGCTCTGTTCCCAAATGTGAAAATGTTACTAAGTTCCTACCTTCTTTTTACAACTTAATACCCTTACGATTTATTACGGTTATTATAATAATTGTATATATTTAGTGATAAATGTTAACCTTGTATTTTATTCAAGAGATCTTTTATTAATTTTGTATATTTGTATTATAAATAGATAACCCCTCTTCAACATCAGCTTCCTAAATGGGTTACAGTCCTTAAACAACTGAAATTGTTGAATTATTATTAAGACATAAAAGATTTTTGCAGTAACGTGTTGAGTTTTAGTGGTCGGCTTTGAGAAGGAAGAAGTCTACAAACAGACATAATTACCCTGTGCAGCAATTTTAAACTTACATTTCTAATACTAATTAAATGTTATCGTTCTTTTGTAGACTGGGGCATTCTTTGCTTTCAGTATACTCTCGCTCATACCAGTCGGGATAATGTTATGGCTGTATGCTGATATTCTGCATTTCTTAGTCGGTTATTCATCACGCCGTTGTTACTATGTGTATGGGGTCGGCTACATTTGCAGAATTTATACTGCCGATCATGAAATTAAACTGATATCATTCCTGCTATCCATAATCGCCTGTGAACTCATCTGTTCAATCGGATCAGTTGTCGTATCATGCAAGGCCTATTCCAAATGCTGTAACACATGTAATGCCAATGACTGTTGCACTTGCCTTGGATGCTGTGAGTGTGACTGCTATCCTTTGAATGCTTCTCAGGTAAGATACCATACCGTAAATTCTCTTTTAGCCCCCCTCTCAATTAAACCCCTCTCTCCAATAAGCCCCCCTTTCTGGACTAAAAAATTTATTAGGCCCCTCTCTCTATTAAGCCCCCCCTTATAAAATATTGAATAGTACCAAGCGTAACTAAGCTTCATAGGAGTAAGTACACTAAGCATGATCTATTTTCAAACAGCAAATATGCAGTATACTATTAAAAATTTTCAAAAAATATATTTAGCCCCCCTCTCTTATAAGGCCTCCCTCTCCATTAAGCCCCCCCTCTAGAGTGCTTGAAATCAATAAGCCCCCCGGGGGGCTTAATAGAGAATTTACGGTATATGATGTTTTAAAGGTTTCACACTGATATACTTTAAATCTAAGATCACCGCCACCTCACACCTCCCTTATATGCGCCCTGGCCATTTACAACTGATGATATCAGCTATTTTTAAAATTTTCACGGAGCCACATCTCCACCATTATGCATAAAGGTAAAGGTTAATCCCATATACGATTCCGTAAAATGGGGAATGCCCGTTAGAGAGGACACTTATCCTGAGCCATCGGCATGGTGAAGTAGGGTGGCCAATGACTCTTGCACCTGTCACGGATGCTGCGAGTGTGATACACAGCCACTGAGATCTCAAGAGGTAAAATTTGATTATACAGATATTCAATCAGTCACGCCACTGTATATCTTCACAATTACTTTTAACAGATAGTAAGCTTTGTCTTAAGTAAAGAGCGTTGTTTGCTTAGAAGAGCAGGACTTCTGGGTGCATTCCTGAGTCCGGGGTCTAAGTTCCCTTTGTTAGGCTCAAGCTCCGTTCCGTGGAATCTCCCTACCTTTGGATGCGAGATAGTGTGGGAGATAGCTGCTTTTAGGGAGTAAGGATTACTAAACTTCATCGACTCTGTTAGTCTTTTTCTGCTTCTTTTGCTTATTGTACACCTCCACGGCAAAGTAGACAATCTCAATAGATGGAATTTCATTTGAGTTGAATGATGATGATGATAATATATGCGTCATGACTAATTGAGAGCCGTTAACTCAATTGGTTTCTATTTAAATGAAAAGATATTAAAAGAATTTTGATCTTCAATTTTCGTGGATATATATTTTCTTGCTTCAAGCTTTTTTTTGTTACAGCGGTCTAAAAATAGCACCATTTGTTCAGATTGAATGTGAAACTGGGAGATTGGACATAAGAAAGATGATACCTATTATTTCTCTTTAGCAGAATTTCATTCCACTTTTCTTCGGAATCTATTTATATATTAAATATTCAGATTAAACATTTATATCATTGTGCTATTCTATGGAAAGCAAATATGATCACATTATTTACTAAACACAGAGTGGACAGCCAAATGTATCTTGTCATGACAATTATCAATACTTCGAGATGTCATCTGTGCAGCAACGCAATCTGCAAAACTATCTCAATCAACCACAGTTCAGTACAACTGGTCAAGATCTTCCTGCATGCGCTGTGCAAAGAGCTCAGCATAACGAATGCTCAGGCATTGCAAGCTATGTCATCAGCGTGCCTGAACGTTAGTTTGGTAACAAAAATGGGATACAGCCATCTGCTATTGATATAAACAGTCAATCAGTTCCTGTTGATCAAACGGACAGAAATGTTGCAAGGATTCAACCAAGTAATGTTCTCCCTCCTGTTGGTGTACAGTAGACTCTTACGGTACTCAGTGGGACCACGTGATATAGATTTTTCCATGTTGTTACATTTCGATCACCTTCTAGGTCGTAGATGTTAGGGAATAAATTTATTTTTCCTTTTCTGCTTTTTCCGTCCCCTTCTGTATAGTTAGGTATAATCACAGGAAATATTTTGGTGTTTTGCACATGATATAATAAAATTTGGAATGCACTATCATATTCACTCAAGGAACAGAGACATTCCATGAGGGCGTTCGACACTTATTTTTAAGTGGCTTCAAGCTTTTGCAATCATGTGTTATTTTACAATAATGTGTTTCAATAGAATACCTCTCAACCTAGGCCAATAAGTGGAACTCGAAATCTCTCACCATTTAGCTGAAAATTTATAGAATGGCTAGCATTTCTGTGTAATGATTGCTAAAATCACCTTAATTATTGCTTTTGATCCACCTACTATATTTTCTACATGAGAAACAAATCCTGGACTAACCCTGATCTTCTATCGTACTAAGAACTCTAGGTACATGTAGCTTCATGTATGGACTTGTATTGCTAAATTTATTTTTTATTTTGGCTTTGTTGATTATATGTGTAACCTTGTCTGCCAGAGACAAATTACCAATTATTAGAGAGATTTGTATTTGTGTTAGCAATTTGAATATACACATGAGAAGTTTGAGAAGTTTCATAAAACAACTTTGAAAAAGGATTAGCGTGATTTGTGCTTGCACCATTAGAATATAAAAAGGAGAGTAGAGTTTAACAGTGCATCATTACCATCTTATCATT
This sequence comes from Mastigias papua, assembly GCA_964019165.1. Taxonomy (NCBI): domain Eukaryota; kingdom Metazoa; phylum Cnidaria; class Scyphozoa; order Rhizostomeae; family Mastigiidae; genus Mastigias; species Mastigias papua. The sequence continues at coordinate 10,183,339 of OZ025283.1, read as the reverse complement.
ACTTCCTAGCTTGCCAAAAGTTGACGGAAGCAAAAAGTATTCTTGGAAGGGAAATGGATTCCGTATTAAGATAAACTTGCAAGATATACTTACTACATGGTAGAAGTGTATATCATACATATTTTGTATTTTAAATGATGTAGATATTCTTCCGAAGCTATGAATGATTCATTTAGCAGAAAAAAATACCGCAAATCCTAGAATCAGACCCCTGGGCGCATATTTATTATTGATACTCTTTGTGAGGGACGTATTTGAGAGGGGGCTTGTAAAATGACTTGGCATCTGCTTCATAGAAAGCTCATTATTAAAGCTCCTTTTCTCCACAATATTTTAAAGAATAGTGTTCATTTTAGCACTAGTCTTTATCAAGGTCTTCATGATCACCTGGGTTGGGGGATTATTCGAGGGGGACTTATTAACAGGTTCTAGGATAGGGGACTATTTGAGGGGGCTTTTTGGGGAGGGCCAATTTAAGGATTTACGGTATCTTATGCTCTCCACGGTTGTCGTTGCTTTTCAAGAATTATTCTGTTCTGTTTCATTTTGAATAGTTTTATAGCCACTGAGATTTTTTTCAATTATTCAACAGACTTTCTCATTTTAAGACACTCGGAACAAGTCTCAGCGACTATTGATTTTATCAGAAGTGATATCATGACAGACAGATTATTTCACACTTATTTGCAACAGTGCAATTTACAGGATGTCAGAATTGACAGCTATCTTGTTGAGGACCGAGACTGTGCAAAAAGAAGTTGGTTGTGTAGGATAGGGTCGAGCACTTTAAGGCCTTTAATGGCACACATTACACATATAGTGGTGCGTATTCGTTGAACTGGATTATTTCATAAATGTTTAAGTTATATGTGTAGATCTCTTTAATGTGCTTCCATTTTACACTACATAACGGTACACAGTCTCTTGACATCCTGTTTTTAAGTTGAAAACTTCATTACCGTGTCAGTGATACCTTGGCGAGTTGACAGAAGTTCAGACAGAAGTCCAATCTAACATCAGCGAGAGCTAAGAGTGGAATTGTTGTAAGTAGAGGGGGAAACAAAAAGCTCATGCGTATGGTTGCATTTCTGGCAATTAAGCATCAAGCTCCAAAATCAAAAGAAGACGTCATTTAATGTAAAAGTAAGTGAGCACCTGTGCTTATAAGAGTTTCTTTATTCAGTCTTATTAGCTGATAATTTGCAATCTCAGAACTCATTGCTTGCAAGCAAGTATAAAAAGTTTTCACCAAAGCTACCACATTTCAAAGCGTTTTTACAATTGATAATCTATCACTTGTAAAATATCTGTGACTGTAAGCGAGCAAATTCTTCTAAGAGGCATCTCAATTAATGGCATGGCATATTAATGCATCATATTTAAGTATGCATAGAACATTTATAAATAAAAGTATCTTTTATAGCAGGTTGCCTTACAGCATATAAATCATTTGCCAAGGCCATTTTGAGTTTATGGATATCCATTCACAACCCGTATCCATTCTGGAGTATTTTGGTTTCAGGAACAAGAGAACTGCATGTATAGATTTAGTATGAGAAGTGGTGCCGGAGAACGTTGGCTTTCGGCCAACATCTTTAATGGCAGACCCTGCCCCATGGAAAATTTTCCATCTAAAACTAGAGACATGACTGCATAATTGTTAGCTTACATTTCTAAAATTTGCACTCCGTTTGAGGTCGAAACTTCGAAGCTTGTGCGACACAGACTAACAGCTGTGAACATAGCGCATGCCAAATTTCCAGGATTCATCTTATTCCACGAAAACTGAGTTATTTTTCATTAGGCCTATCTAGTTGAATAAGAAGGTTGACTACCGGGAACTTTCTCTACCATCTACGTCCACATTTTCATTTTGCCATAAGAATGTTAAAAAATTTGTTCAGAGTCACTCTAGATCAAATTGGATAAAGTTAAATAAATGTAGTAAAGTTTGTGAGTCGTAAATTCTACTCTAGATTGTGAAGTTTGCTGCCCTTTCCTCACAGATATCATATAAGCACTGAATTTTCTCAAAATCGAAAGTTGCATACCTGGTAGGAGCTTTTCCCTTATTCTTGAGAATTCAATCAAGTAACTTTTAGTTCCGTCTTTTCATTCCATGCAAGATTGTAAATTGAAAATATAATGACAGAACCTTGCTAATGCTTTCGTTATCCTGATTAGACACGACACGAGCGACAAAGATTCTATGTTGAATATCACGACAACATCATGCAAATTTTCCCGCTAAAATTCAGTTTTCATATCAGATGACAATTCAACTGAATTTTTTATAACCACGAGGATATCCCCATAAGGAGATCCCCTTGCACAATGAACGAAGCCAGTGGATATCAAGAAATTATGGATAATGTTAAAACATGCATGGTGTGATAGAAGCAAACTGTCAGTAAACTGCTAGTACAGATTAGCTACTATATGCATAGTCCATAAAAAACATTTCTCCAACCAAAGTTCATTAAACCACAACCTACCACGAAATGTAATTTTAAGCACAAATGGACAATTAGTGTTTATCTTTATATGATATTACTCCAGGGAAGCTACCTTTGAATGTTCTAACTTATTTTTATCTTTATTTTTGCTTTAATAGCTAGTTTCCGTTATCACATCAATGCTTTCTACCACATCAATGCTTTCCCTGTCTCCATTCCATCAGTCGTATTATTTACCTGTAAAGACTCCAATTCGAACCCTGTAGTTTGTTTATTGGACACAACGAAATCTAACGACTCTTCAGGTTCGGGTGGTGGTATCTGGTCATCTTCAACAGGCTCCACCGAACCAACTCGCCCTTTCAATGTTTGATCCAACGCCATTGATGTTAACTTTGATATATCCGGCTCAGTGTAACCAGGTTGCAAGGACGCGAGACGTTTCGTAATATTTTGGTTGCCATTAGAAACTCGTATATGTTCGCCCGAGGAGGAGTAGTAGGGCAAGTGTTCCAAAGATAAAGATTTTCGCTTCTTTGTTTTAAGCTGCATTGACTTTATGAACTTAAACTTTCCACTGTCTTTTCGTTCAAAGAGAGAGTCATTCGAGCCATAAAGATTTGAGACATTTTGAACACTTTGTACTTTGTATACCTAAAACAGAAACAGTTGTACATTAGTAAGATGTTTATGTAGATTTTGTTAAAATTAAGGAACATGATGCTATTCAATTAAGATGTTATTCTTAATCTCCATTTACACGTTCATGCTGTTAGTTCAGTCAGTAAGTATACATTAAAACATAGTAAAAATTATTAATATCATGAAGGGAATCGTAAGTTAAATAATGATGAATGCATAGAGAACAAACGAAATACAAAGCCAAGTAGAAAAGAATAGATCAGGGAAGAAGGGAAAGTAAAAGAAGCGATTGGCTAATAGAAGGATTCAATTAAGCTAAGTGGAACAATGTCGAGCAATAATTTTGAAATATTTTAATGACAAATGGCTTCTTCAGCTTTCAGACTGTAGGAGGGAAGCTTTTGACTGGTTTGTTAGAGTTAAGTGTGAATCTTCTGATTTAGAGACCAATTTGATTTCCGCTGCGTGTGATTTAGAGACCAATGCAATGTAGAAAGATTGTTGGAAATGAAGACCTTATCTCTTTTTTTCACTGATCGCATCGAAGAGAAAAATGATCCAACACTTTCCCGAACACTTGACCATCTGCTGAAATTCTGGAAGAGAATGGAGACTTCAATGATAACGGTTGGTAGGTCTTTATTTCACAACAGAGCGTTAAGTTATATGACATTTTTCTAGGAGATTTAACCAGTATCTGAAATTTAACACATAGGCCACAAAAACATGCTTGATTATAAATTTTGGCTAGTTAGAACACAATTTGGCATATACGCTAAAGACCCCCTTAAAAAGCTAAAAAATTTGTCCACTAACCCAGATTCAGGAATCTTAAACAATGATTATTTCGCTAACATCATTCCAAGGCTAACTGTCTGCTCGATAAAGTAATTTACAAACCGTTCGTCATTCAGCTATCTACATTTAACTGACCTAACACTCGTTAATTTCACCTTCATCAGATTAAACGTAATCAGTCAATGGAGCTCCCCTAAAGTTGTTGGTACACAGCAGCTGGTGCCTACTAAACAGTATTCAAAATTTTCAATTAACTGCAAACCTGCTTGTTATCCATAGAGCCATCAGCAGACATCCTTCTCTCTGATTTTGCTCCTCCATGACTGCCAAGACTCGGTAGCGGCAATGTACGCACAAGGTAATGTTCCTTCTGTCCATCATCAACTACATTACTGCTACGTATTGTGGAAAAATTGGCCTCAGTACCCTCATTCCTCTTACTCCTCGTAAAAGTTTTTATGACTTTATCAAAACTGCTGGTTCTTTCCCTTACCGTACTTTGAGGCTGTGGCCTGTATTTGGGCAAAATTCCGTTAAATCCCTTGGGAAGCTTTATTTTCCTTTGAACATGTGGTTCCTGTGTTGTCGAACCGATGACGGTATGTGCACTATTTGTCTCATTCCGGTTTTCAACCGATTTCTTGTTCTTTAATTCTGCACCATTTATAACCACCCTGTAGCTACTGTCTCCGCCTATCCTAGAAATCGGCACATCACTAACTGAGCTGTCCTCTGATAGTTGTGTCATATTTTCATCAGATATTGCTGCTTTTTCAGAACTGCTTTCGCTATCAGACGTCCTGTCCATTACGTCATCTGAAACATCAAGAGTCTGCAGGTTGTCCCTGGAAGCCCTTAATGTGCCATTATGGAATATCGTAACAGGTACATCGGACCGTTGCACCTTTGTTTGCTCCTGCTTTCTGCCGGAGTTTAGTTGAGATCTAAGGTCCTGAAAGAATTCTAAACTTGGTCTCCTTGTGAATTCCTTTCCAGCCCTTTTATCTGCATCCATCGCGCTTTGAATCAAATCAGGCCTTGAACCTCGTTCACCCGTCCTATATGGAAGAGAGGCATACATATTGTCGCCTCTACCGCTAGTATTTAGCCCCTTTCTAATATTTAGCCTATCAAGAATATGACCTATGCTGCCTCTATTTAATTCCCTCATACGCGCTCTATACTTCGCATTTTTATCTTTAAACGAGCTCCTTTTGCGTACATTCCTACTACCCCCAATGCCGCTTGACTTTTTATTCGATCCTTCATCTCCATTTTCCTGAAGTTCAACACCATTCATGTTCGATCGCGCCCATTCCTCTTTTTTCCTACGCATTCGTTCTCTCAGCTGTTCGTCTGAACTCCCTCCAGGGATTATCATGTAACCATTTTCAATATTGAAATCGTTATTGTTGTTTACAGTCAGACGCGCGGTGTCATTCGACGGAATATTTCTTCCGTTGTCTTCATCAAAACGGACCTTTTTCAGACTACTTCTGTGCCTCACAACTTGATTGGTATTTGTGCCTTGCCACTGTTGAAAATGGTCAACATATCAGTGATTACTTTTCAGCCAAAAAAGATGAATACGAACATTAAAACAATAGTCAGCACCATAGTCTCAACAGGCCGACAATCAATTCACCTAGGTCACTTTATTTATAACAAGAACGTAACCGAGTAACTCTAGAAATAGATGAAGAAAGATGGATTCCTATACTCTGTATCTACTTTAGTAATAAGTAGAGAAAGAAAATAAACGTATGGATTTGATTACTGATGCTGTAAGCTTATGCTCAGGCACAGCGTCGGTAGGGGACTTAAGACCGCCATGTTTTTGCCAGCCAGTGACTTTTCTAGCCTTTATGAGGCAATTTATTGTTTGTAGTCCCCTACCTTCTGTGTAACCACCCCCCCCCTACATTTTATTTGGCAGCGCCGTGCCTGATGTTATTCTTAATGGGCGATCCTTACTAATCGAAAACTGACCACTTAGCTAAATACCTCTGTGTGCATTGGTAAAGCAATCTAACTACATTTATTGTAAACCAAATGCAAAAATGGAATGCCCATTTGCTTGAAAGTGCATGTTGTGTGTGCTGCAAAAGTTACAGCAGAGAAATAACAAGACATGAATTGTAGTATCTTACATTTTTCAAGAAATCCAAGCATTGAGTATGGCCCTTCTCTGTGCATATATCTAACGGCGATCTGCCAGATCCGTCCTTCTGCACCAATAAGCTGCTTCGCCTATAAAGATATGACAACATTGACGCTCTATTCGCTAACTGGTCGCTAACAGACTTCAAACACTTCGATATCAGGTCGCAAAAGTGTTCGAAAACAAGAATGAAGTAATATAAGAGTTTTGGGGCAGACGGGGTCCTTTGTAAAGTTGGGCTTAAATGAAGATTAAATAAAGAATTTCTCAGTGAAACTAGTTTGTGAATAAAGATATAATTCCAGTATATTTGTGAGTATGCTAAAGCTATAAACTGCAACAGCTGGGCATAATATCCTTTGCATCTACTTACAATTTGACAAAGACCTTGAGAACTTTCAGTCGATTGTATTCTGCTGCCAAGTGTATAGCTGCTGTACCAGTTTTATCGACTTCATCTCCCTGAACATCACTAATCTCCAGCAACCATCTTGCTACTTTCCAGTGCCCCTCAGCTGATGCTGAAAGAGGTATGCATTTGGTTAAACGGTACCTCACCTCTACTTTTGCAATTCAAGCACTCCGCGCATCAGTACGTATTTTGATTAAAATTTCCAATACTATGCTGTCACAAAATTTCACCATTGTCCTGCACGAATTATTTTGGGTATCATACCATGTGACTCTCAAAAATTCCAGACATTACCTATTGGTATATGACGTCATGCAGCATGACGATAAGCTTTCTTCTATCATATCATGCAGTCTTTTTGTTAAGTTTACATAAGGAATGATGGTCAAACAAGATAAAAAAAACTTAAAAGTTTCAACAATGCTAAAAGTTGACCACACTTTTTTGAATTTCCTACTTCCTAGCAGGGGTGGCGCCTGAGATTTTACTACAGGGGGCTAACTCTTCCGACGGAGGGGCTAAGATATGGCTAGCAATATACAGCAGCTACTAAAATAACTCCGAAAGAAGACTTCTTCGCCTTTCGACTGAGGAATAGGCACTGCGTTGTATTCTCACAAGGTACCCTACAACTCCTTTAGGGCAAAAGTTTTTCTATCAAATGAGTGTTGATGTATAAACTTGTCAGATTTTATGCAAAGGATTGGCCTAGTTTAACTTTGTTTTTGAGTCACACAAATCGTCAACCTTGTATGTGTTCTTATGCAAAATCTATATGTTGATATGATGTTCGATTTTTAGTCATTTCAACATTACATTAAAAGATAAACTATACTGGTCAATGCACTTTGAGTAAATCTTTTCACAGAACGAGACTTTTAGATTAGTCTCTTTTGCACCTACTCAATAAATATTCTTTCCGTGTATTTTCAGTTTGTTTTGAAATAAATGTTTGGAAAAAATCTGCTGTGAACCAGATATACTGAAAGCTTGATGCGAAAACTCCTTTCCATTGCTTTAGGCAGTGTATGATCACATTCAATATACATTACTTTATTATCTCATCACAATAATTATGCTCATGCTGCTAAACTGCTTACCAAAATGAAGAGGAGTGCAGCCAGTGTGGTCTGTTTGTATTGCTGAGCATCTTGCGAACTGTACCAGATACCTTATACAATCCAAATTCCCCTCTTGAGCAGACGCATGAACTGGAGTCATCCCATCATTCGATGGCTCTGAAGCAGGCAAACTTGAGTATTTTGTTAGCCACATGACGCAGTCCAATTGACCCTCTTGTGCTAAAATTGTAGTTTAAATCTTACAAACGAGGATACTCTCTTTCATTTCATTTCATTTCATTTCATTTCATTTCATTTCATTTCTTCAGTTTTGGAGGATGTGCTCTGTCCAGTGGGATCATCAATGTAAGTTATAAAATTTATGAGAGTTAGCATCTCTGGACCAGAAATCATCTGAGTTGTTGTCTCCCTGTGATCTTCATTAATTGTTTTGCTTCTACTCATAGGTAGCTTTAAGAGATGCTATTTTGGGCAGAAGATGATCGCGTTAAAGGACATGCGTTTACCTTAGGGACATTCTGATGTTCATGTATAAACATTTGTAGTAAGTCCTACCTGCAATATAAAGAGGGCATGTTCCATTGTCATCCTAAGAAGAAGGAAGAAAGTGAATTAATAGACTGAAATATTACCATGCAAAAGACGAATGAGAATGGAATCTATACTTATCTGTGACATAAAGGTATCTGTCTTTCTTTCAGGTCTTCTATAAGTTTGCATGGTAAGTCATAGCACAATCAAGCGAAAAACCAATAAGGAATGGTCTATTCTTAAGCTTAGTCCCTTCATTTAGCTTTTCATTTGTTGACACTCTACTGCTAATAGAGTGTAAGTCCTTCATTGCATCATTCTCAATGCTAACACTGTTGAAGTATTAACTCCAAATTATGTATAGAGCATTAATTGTCTTTTGCTGCTTTCAAGTTTACAATGAGCCTTTAAGAACAACTTACTTTAACGTCTATGCTTTGAGTGGTATGCTCTTGAAGGTACTGTAGAATATGGAGATGCCCACCTGCGGCTGCGTAGTGAGCTGCCACGCATCCCTCTGATGATCTATGGCAGAGTGATCGAATAGAACCAATAGAATCGTTAGAAAATGAAAGCTTAAAACGTATTAGGTGCATGAATCTAAATATAGCGCTTACATCGAGATCAGTGCAATGCTAAGATCTACCTAGCTCTTATTCCTAATAGTAACCCCAAGCAGCTTTTCTCGACTTGCCAGTTGAAAAACATCTCATGCACCCCGCTCACTTTTCATTCATTTATTCATCAATCTATTCTTTCATTCAGCCATTCAGTTTTGCGTCGAATTATCCCGTCTTTCACTCGTTCACTCGCTCACTCCTTCCCTTTCTTTAGTTTCTAACAGTCTTTTCTAAATGCATGAACAAATATGCATGCATCAATACTTCGATATTGAAAATAAAGAACAGAGAACCAAGACAAGATCCTTGTTGACTAGATTCTTGCTTGAAAGCAGCCTTTTTCGTTAGTGAAACAGTGAACCAAACATTTTGCACTTGTATTAGAGTCTAGTGCCTAGCTCTTATTGGCCTAAGTACTAAACAATATCGCTTCAAGGTTGGAACCCTGGTGAACTCCAGCTAGACGGGGATTACCTTGCTAGAAGACTTCCACCATGACTAAGTGTCCATTGTAAGCCCATTAATTGGCCATCATAACAAAACTGATGCACTAATGATAGTCCATTACCGTCCAACGCATTAACGTTTAAATTGCCAGCCGCGTAGCGCTCTTCAAGGTTTCTAAATATTCGTTTTTGTGATAGCGATCCACTTGTCATACTCCACAAATCTGAGCCACAAAGTATCCTTTAATCTTTAAGCAATGGTGCACGTTGCATGACAAGGGTAATACACAACTTTAAGTCCACTTGATGAAAGTTGCCTTCTTGCAGCAGCTCAAAATTCCGCTGGATGTAATAAACTGGCTTTGCTTTAACTTAGAATCTTGTATTTCTACAATGTCTTACACGTGTAATTACTGTTAAGTCACTAATTGAAAATTTCAGCCATATAAATACTGAAAGGACCATGCATGCCCGACAAGAGTGTAACGAATATCCGACGTCTTCAACATAATAAATGATTCATTTAAGGCACTGTTTACTGCAGCCTCTATTGTTATCATCCAGCTTGTATCTTACTGTTTCTTAAACTCGTTTGGTGTTGTTGCATATCGGTAATTTGCATTTCAGCTGGACAACAGCTTGAAACTCTCCGTTATTGTTTGGCTACACTTTTTTGTGTACTAGACATGGAATCTGTTCACCGCTTTCTGTTGCACTCTTTCAATAGAGCCTTTCCAATAGTCTTGCCAAGTAATAGTGTTTTGCATTCGCTTCGCAGTACAACTCTTGTGTGTATGAACGAAGAGAAGTACTCAATTAGAGCTGTAAATAACAAAATCACTTTCACGTTTTCAGAATATTTGAAAGCTTCAACGCCAATGTTGAATTTTAATATATTGATGATTCTGAATGCAACCTGCTATACACGTTGTTATTCATAGATTGCATACCACAAGAAATTCTTTAAAACCAGCCTATACTTACATGAATGCATTACGAATCTGAAATCAAACTTGTTAATGATTCATGCAAGTAACTGAAAATGAGGTCTGCCTCTCTTTTTGCTCCGGTTAATTGCAGACCCTGCTCTAGACAACCGCTCCAGACTAGCTGAGATTATGAAAAGTAAATGCTTCTGTAAAAGTACCATACTTTTTGCAGAGTCCAGGAAAATGCCCAACCTTCCTCCAGCTGTCAAATTTTCCACATAAACCTTCCTCTGTTAAGACTATCCGAACTAGCCAAAGTTCTTGAACTCTGCATTGTGTATATCTAGGCAGCTTTTACTGTAGAAGGGCTATGCCTTTTACAGTCGATGTCGCATTATCTGAAAACTGTGCTGAAACTAGATTGTTGATACTAATTTCAAAACCTTCCTCAAATACGACAAAGAGAGCAAAATTTTCCTCCGGCTCAGAGTCGCGGAGCCGTGACTTTTCTGGACCCTGACTTTTTGACTATCCCAAGAACCGCAATACCTTTATTTAATAACAGAGATTGCAGTTCTAATGCCGAACTGAATTCAAGAAACTCATTGCTGCCTCTTATCTATACCTTATGGTTACACTGTGATTCATTAGAAATACGGAAAACTTTAACTATTAGTTATTTAAATATTTAAAATCCCCAGCCAAGAATTGGCTTACAGTCATTAATAAATCTATTTTGCTCTTTAGGGGATCTCTCATTTCGATATCAATTGCATCTTTAGCATTTGTGAGTGACACTTCTGTACAGATTTGTTTACTGTATTCTATTGAGGGAGATTCCAAATATTTTTATTCAAGAGATGGAGACATTGAGCAGTAGGCTTAAAAACTCGGATAGAGCATGAAGCATCGTACATTCTAAGCTTCATACATGAGTTATTTTTGACAATACATATGTTGTTCAACAAACGAGAACAACTATCTGACAGAGACTGGCCATCCTTGGAGGTGCGCTTGATTGGATTCAATATCGTAGATGCCCCCACCCACTGATCTCCCCCAACCACTTTGGTATAATTTTTTGTCCGTCTCCTTCCGTTTGTGCATTTACAAGCAATATTTAATGGACTAGGATCCTCCTAGTGATCGCACGGTAGCTGCCCCTGTCTATATCTGCTCAATTTCTACCGTTTATGACGGTCAGCGCTTTTCAGCTGAAGAAAATGGGCAGCATTAGTTTCCTGATCGCTGGGGGGATTCTCGTTGGCCATTAAAGCTTGTAAATTTAAACCTCTTTTAAGCTTGTTTTTATCTTTTATATATATACTGTATATATATTTTTATTTTTAATATACATTTCTATATATATATATATATATATAGGGCCCCTTGAAAACCAGCTTTGCTGAAGGGTAACCCTCCTAAAAGATGTAAAAAGATGTAAAAAGAAAGAAGAAAAGAAAGATATATATATATATATATATATATATAGGGTAGATTATTTTGTAAGTAAGATTGTATTTAGGATTTTTGCATTTTTTAAAATGGAGGGCCCCTTGAAAAGCAGCTAAGCTGAAGGGCAACCCTCATAAAATATGTTAAATGAAATCAAAATGAAATGAAATGAAATGTCCAACTTTACCGTAAGTAAATGAGTTATCAAATATCAAATATATCAAATATATATCAAATTGCGTCAAGAACAGGCAACGCCCCCTTTGTGAAATGTACCCAGGCCTTTCAATGAGACGTGCGCAATCGCGCGGGCACGCACCCAGCTCAGTTCACGCGCTCGAAATGTCGCTCACGCCAGCTTTATCAAAGATTCACATCCATGCCTTTCAATGAGTAATTAGACGCGCGGTGGCAATCGCGCGAGTGGGATCGTTTGTGCGCGCTAAGCATTCACTTGCTAGAGCTTTCCTTAGTACGTGGATGTATACTTTTCATATAGCTGGCGCGAGCGATGAATCGAGCGTTCGAACTGAGTTGGCCGCGCGACTGCGCGCGACTACGCGATCGCGCGTGGCTCATTGAAACGCCTGCACATCCAAGTACCAAGAAAAGCTCATTTGAATGTTTAGCGCGCAAACGACTCCCCGCGCGCGATTGGTAGCGCGCGTCAAAGTTACTCATTGAAATGCCCGTGTATCAGCTGACAATGGGCTCTTGAGATGTTGTGAGGTACTAATACTGTTCAGGTTATTGATCGATCCGGCAGAACGTACTTCAAGAAGGGATGAATAAGAAGCTGCTACCTGTAAATAATAGACGGGCATTCCACCTGTTTGCTTCAGCATAATGATAACATTGAACCATGACAACTTATTGACCAGAGCAATACATCAGATTATTCATCTTTGGTAGATACATATGTAGTTGCAAGCACACAAGGGAAACGTCGTGAAAGTTGAAAGAAGCTTTTCATTTCACAAGTGTCCATATACAATGGGACCATCATCAAGAAAGTCGAAAGCATCACCCTCATCTAGGCCCTCAAAAGGCCATGCTTCTGAGAGTCAGACGAAAACTGAAACAATCAAACCTGTAAAACTTAAGCCGAAATCAAAGTCAAAGAAAACAACTAATAAATGGCTTTGGATATGCATATTGGTGGTTATTTTTGGGATCGCATTTCTACTGCTTGGAGACAAGTTTGGCATTTCAAGTGTTCTTAGAGGAAGGAGTAACTATGAATTTCGTCCAATACCAGTTCCTAAGTTTGACATAAACAGAGGCATTGAACGCAGATCAAATTTGTCATTAGAAGAGTATACAAAGCTTTACGATGCAAAATGGTATTAAATCAGATTTTATTTACTTCCAAGTGAACACCTGAACCCCATGGATGGTAGCACTCATGTCTGAACACAGCCAGGTAAAACACCTGGACACAATGGGCATACATCATGTAGACAAAGCAACGACTGCTTTTTATCACAGCTGTGTGAATTCTATGATGTTTATTGATTTGTTTAGAAGATGAAAATGCATTCAAAAATTAGTTTGGTCTGAATATGTGTTATGTGCATGCTTTCCACTTTACTTGCCCATACATTATCAGATCATATTGTATTTGATGCTATAATTAAGGTAAAGTAGTTCTCCTACTTTAGTCAAGGTAGTTACATCTTTTGGTACCAATCTAATTTTATTTGATATTATATATTGCTATTAATTTGTGGATATTTAATAGGGAAAGTTTTGAAGGACCTCTTGAATTGCTATACATCTATTGTTGTTTTGGTTTGTGCTAATTGGTAGCAAACACGTATATCATACTTGGAGATCTCATACTGTTCTAGCCATAGTGAAACCTTTTAGATCATTAAAGACAAAGTTTTTTTCCCTTTTTTCCACTCTCACCTCTCCTGACAGTATGTAAGTGTTAATGATAAGTAGGCAGGAGGAATAAGAAGAAGAGCTAGTTTGACAATTTATTATATTGAGTCTTATTTCTGTCATTTTCAACATCCAAGTAAATCATTGATACTACTTATCCAGAATATCTTTGCTGGTCCTGAATGAATAGAATAGTTATGAAAGCAGTCAAAAAGAAATAGTTACATGAAATTTTAATTTATTTTTCACTATGTTCACTTATGCAGAATTATTATTATTATTTATTATTTATTTTGTCATGCAGGCCTGTTCTGGTTACAGATGCTATGCGCAACTGGGCAGCCTTGAAGAAATGGACAAAACAGTATTTCATAGTTAATTATGGTGCAGAAGTGGTTTCATTCAAAGGAGTTTCAGTGTGTTAAGTTTATTCAACTTTTTTTTAGTAATTGGGTGTTGTACTATGTAATTCATTTCAAGTGTCATCATTCATTGCTTGGCTAACCCATACAGCAATTTTTTCATGCACAAGTGAAAGTTACATTAGAGCATATACAGTTGCAATGCCATGTGGAGCACCAAATCCAAATCCACCCCTAGAGCCATCATGTTTGACACATTAAAATTACTAATGCACAGTGATGTCAAGAGGGGGCAGGGAACAGATTGCCCCAGGAGCTCAGATCTGAAAAGGCCATCTAAACTTATGAAAGGATTCTTTAGGATTGGAGTAGTTTCCTTTTCACTTGCACTAAGTTTTATGTTGCTTTGTGGAGATGGAGTGGTTAGTCATCAGGTCAATTCATTGTCATGTTACCAGCTGATCACATCATTGGGGCCTCCTAAACTGTTCTAAAAGCCTTTCCTCCAGCATACCAACATACTTCATTTTAATATATTTTTGGGGCTCTCTTCTTTATGAAATTGCTTGAACTTCACTTTGGAGTCTGTCTCTCCTAGTATTTGTTAACACATATTTTTAAATATTACAAGTATGTTTGCAAAATTTTGATCATGTCAGATAAAGGTGCAGCAAATCAAGAATACTACATTATTTGCAGGGATTCATTCACTGGAAAAATCCTTTTTCAGTTATCTTTTGAGTCATACATCTTTTCCAATGAATAGCTGATTGGTAGAATTGCAAAGCCATCAAATAGATATATAAATTAATGGATGAAATCAGTAACATAGCTGAAAGCAAAGCAATCATAAACAACTATCAAGGGAATTTCTGTAAAATAATTTCAAAGTATAACACTGGACAGCAAAGCATTTGTTTGATTTGGTGCCAGAGACATGTTAACCAAAAGATAGCAAATTGATGTCGCTGATTCTGAAAATCACTTCGATTTTGCTCCATTAGCTTTAGTTTCTGAGATCTGTAGTAATGTTGAAAAGCAAGAATTTACCAGTAAATATTCTTCTATACGAGAACTTGAATGCTGTTAGGGATAATGAAACAGAATAGAAAATATACACTGAAGGAAATAATCACGTCACAAATATTACAACACCAAAAACTTCATTAAAAGTAAATAAATACTTATGGTAAGCATTTTCTCTTTCTAGATTGCTGAGAATACATTCCTATCCCTATTTAGGTTCCAGCAGTAATCTGCCATCGTATTTTTTGACTCTTGTAGCAATCACTTATTACTTGCATCTTCCGGTGAAATTGCCTTCCTTCCTGCATTTTTAAATTGCCACAGTTCTCTGGAGATATTTCAACATGACAAAGATAAAAGTGCACTCTTACATCATTTTTCCATCTTAAGATGAAGAGAAGAGAAGAAAAGTTTCTCTCTAGGCACAAGCGGTGCATTAGCATTGGTTATTGCCAGTCTTCAAATTTGTTCGAAGCGAACGCCTTCTTTCTTCTAGTATTTATCTCCGACTCGAATTTCCCATAAGCACAAAAAATGGAACATTGTGTAGCCAGAATACTGACCACTGAAAAATTCACCAGCACAGAAATAACCATGTTTTATTTGGTATGATCGGTTCTTTCCATCGTCTGTTTGGTGCTGGTTTTATAGGAGCAGATATTTTGAACTAGGCTTTGAGCTACTGATAAACAATGGCTATGAAGCCTTGAACACGAAAGTGAAACAGAACTCCTTCAGCATCATTGGAATAAAGAAAGTCGATGGCGTAATCACGCATAAAGCCGCCAGGA
Organism: Mastigias papua; assembly: GCA_964019165.1. NCBI lineage: Eukaryota > Metazoa > Cnidaria > Scyphozoa > Rhizostomeae > Mastigiidae > Mastigias > Mastigias papua. The sequence goes on along the minus strand of OZ025283.1, from coordinate 10,167,741 downwards.
CCATTTTGATCAAGCAGCATTGGCTCAAAAGAGGAGCGCTCTTGATCGGTATCAATGAGGCTGACATGTTCATTTGTATCAGTGTCATAGATGATATCATTATTATAAGATTTATCACCATCTTTTAGGACAACTCCACTAGAAGGAGTGACAGGCACCTCACATGAAAACGGAGCAGATCAGATAGTAAACTTAGGGCAAGGGTTGCTTTTGGAAATATGCCTGGTGTTCAATTTATATCCAAACGTACATATTTTATGAAGACAATACAGGATCTAGTATAAGGAGCTAGATTTGACATCAGTGGATGATTTCAATGGTTGTTAGTAAATGAGATTTTTTAAAAGCATTATTTCATCCTTCCAAATCAAAATCACCAAGATTACCTCTAAATACAATAGTACAAGAATTGTTTGCAATATCACAGATGGACGTAGTAGTGCATGTTGATTTGCTCAGATTGCATTGATTTGAATAGCACTAATGTGGAACTGAGGACTGTCAAAAACTAGTACTTCGACGAATATGCACTATTCTGTTCAGCCAGAACCGAGGCTAATCGGGAAGATCTGAGTTGATCTTTGGATTGTACACCCGAAAATTAGCCAAGAGAAAGCACTCCTAGCACTAAAATTGCTGTTGACTAGTGTAGTCAGTTAGCCATTTTATAAACGAAGCAGCAAAATTGCAACTTATGGTTTGTTTTGTTTTTGGACTATAGAGCTCCTTAGCTGTTTAATGTCTTATTAGGATTTCCAACCCATGAATTTAGGAAGATCCTTCTGCATGATGAGATAGCAACTATTACAGATATGTGATATCCTGCGTCAGTGCTTTGTTGGAAAACGAATTCAAAACCTCATGTAGCTCAAACCTTTCTGCTTCTAGGGAAAATTACATGAAAGGCATGGCCTTGCAGCCCCAATTGGCCTCTTTCTGCAGCACATACATGAGTCATCTCCTAGGCAATGGTCGTATGCAGATGATGAAGTTTTCTTGGTTAGAAATCCTGAACTTCAAAAAGACATTGATACTCCGGTACATTTGAAGTTTCCTTTTGATGACATTTTTGTACTTCATGTTACTCATACAGACCTGCTGTTTATAGGTTGTATCTCATGCCTTAGTAGCACTCAAGGAAGGGTAGAGAAGCAGCTATCTTGCTTTACAGAAAGATCCGCTGATGCAGAGTCCAGTTAGCGATAGTGTTTCATCATTCTTCTCAAATCTGCAAAGCAGCTACACCATTGCTTTCTCCTAAAAAAGCATGCCAAATTTTTTTGAATTTTAGGTGCTCTTTTATACCTTGTGAAGCTAAACTGTTTTTGTATTTAACTTCAAACATACATTATTTGATTGATCTTTTTAGTCTAAGAAAGGCCGATGCTTGCCATGGAGTTTAATATCTCGTGTCCATTAAGGTGGATTAATGCCGCAGGACAGTAGTGCTTATTTGTAGTGGAGAAGAAGACCACAGTAGATTTCATGTATGCAATCAAGGGTAATTGATTTGTAGCAGTATTAAGTTATTTAACTTTTATCGTTCTTGCTCATTCTGTCTTAGATTTACTTGAAGGAAGACTTCTTTTCATTGCTCCCAAAAGATATAAGACCATGGAATGCAATGATTCTTTGGGGGACAAAATATTCCAGATCAACACTTCATATCGGTAAGGCTTCTGATCGCTTTGTGGCGTGTACGGGTTCCGCAGAGTTAGGCCAAAAAAACAGAGAACTTGTTGCGATGTAGATTCTATATTCCAACTCTAAAAGCTAACTAGATTTTACAAGCATTCCCTGTATATGTCGCTAGTCTGAATCATGTCAATCAACAGGTACATAAGATATACATAACACCACGTTACATAGCAAATACAAACTGTACAAATACAGTTGGACACAAGATTACAGGACAGAGAATCAAATATATAAATCAACACAATTAGGATTAGCATAAGGCTTGTTCAAGACAAATACTACAGCTTACAGTATGCAGTTCTTATGGTAGGCACTTTGTGATCTTTCTTATCTATTGCAAACAAATCTCTAGGGACGTAGACGGTGAATGCGAGGGTGCTACTTTTGGGGGGTTTTGCTTTACAACAGTGGGAGTATGATGTGAACATCGATTCAGCGAATTAAGAGGGATTGATATTGGCCTTTAATGAGAGAGTCATTATAAAGCTCAATTTTCTTCATATTTAACTTTGTCTCACAAGGTAACTCAAGATTTTCAATTCTCTGGTCATCCCCTCTCTTTATACCTTTATTCAATGCAGTTAAAGACATCCCTATAATTGCCGATTTGTATTAATTGCAGGATTTTCTTTTAGATCCCTATAACTGGACTGGTACAAATGCTGTATTGAGGGGGAGAAAAGCATGGAAGGTATGGTAAATGCTTAATGCAGCAGTTCTGTGGGGTAGCTATTATTCTAGTCGGCTTTTTCAACGAGAGGGCCTAACGTGTTCTTTGATAACATGCTCGGAAGACACTATTCATTAAAGTTGAAGGTCTTGCTATTTGAAGAGCACTGACGTTTGTTGATTATTTGTGCTTGTTATATATCCTGTTTTTGCATGTGAGGTGTCAATCTTTGGTACAACAAATTATATTTTGCACCCCCTGGTATCGTCCATCGTCCTTGTAGTATTGTAAAGTAGCTTGTCAAGTGGTAACTTGTTAATGTAATTTCTTATATGTATATATAAAAAAAAAGAAAACGTACTAATATACAAGGAATTTTCTCATGATGCAGGAAGTAGAAACTACAAACAGTATTCCTCTGCAGATTTTAGTTGAATTGCAGCACTTGTAATTTTTGTTGATGACATCGTAGACAAAAAACGTCCTCCTATCAAATGTGCTTGACACTCAACGCAGGCTATCATTTTCTTTCTTTTAGCTTTTTCCACCCGGCCAGGATCATTTGCTTTATGTTCCGCGTGGCATGAAGTCTGGATTTCCATTGGAAAGTCCAAAATACCAGAGTCCAATAGACACTTTTGATTATGATCAGAAAAATTATCCACTCTTTAAGAAAGCGAAATATCTTGAATTCGATCAGTTACCTGGAGAAATGCTATTTATTCCAACTGGATGGTTTCATCAAGTAAGTTATTGATTTCGTGTGCCAGAAACATCTTAAATGAAACTGACGTCATTAAAGGCTAGGCCTAGTTGTCATACTTTTTACAGGCTTGATATTTCAACCAGCGATACAAGATATGTGGATAGTCATTTCATTTCGATAACACGGGTTCCTTTTGTCATTCGTAAGTTTGTTATTTCGTTACTAATTGGAAAATTTGTAAGACAGCTGATTCATTCAACCTATATTGTATTATTTGGTTTACACTGCGCAAAGAGTTGCCAGGACAGTAGTACATTGACTGCTCCCACTCTGATAACTAAGGAGAGGTTTATGCCTATTTGGATTATAAATCCATGCCAGGTAGTGAGCTGTAGATGCCACAAAGTGACGATCTATTCTTTTGTTTATTAAGGCGTACAACAGAGAAGAAACACTAGCCATCAGCAGTCAAGTTTGGAATACTCAAAACTACAGGTATACGCTACAAAAATCATGCGTATTTTTGTGATTTTATCGTTCCTGTGATTCTATTGCCTTTGCGATTCTATTGTGCTTGTGATTCGATAGTAGTTGTGAATCAAGCATGTTTGATTCGACTCTGCTTGTAGTTTTATTTTGTTTGTGATTCTATTGTGTTTGTGATTCTATTGTGTTTGTGATTCTATTTTGTTTGTGATTCTATTGTGTTTGTGATTCTATTGTGTGTTTGTGATTCTATTTTGTGTTTGTGGTTCCCTAGTAGCTGTGATTCAAGAATGTTTGATTCGACCTTTTTTGTGATTCTACTGTGTTTGTGATTGTATTGTCTTGTTGATTCTGCTTTAACAAAATCGTGTTTGCGATTCCATAGTGATTGTGATTCTACCATGACCAGGCATGCCTTTTATGTTTAAATTAAAAAACATCAAATCATATATACCAGTGCAGTGGTCTCAAAGGCAATACGTTAGTTTCTTTTGAATATGCTTAGTTAGGACGCTTTTTGAAACTTATGAAGCATAACTTACTTCATCTAAGCTGTTCGACTTCAGTACAACACAAGAGAAACACTCAAGTTGAGGATACAATGTTCATTCTAATTCATGTCTTTTCCACCTTATTAACTCAAGCTCAACTCTCAACTAACTAAGTACACGTTGTTACAACAAAGATATTAGAGAAATCAATTATAAATATCAACCAATGAACACGGAGATAGTAATTACCGGTAATTTGTAAATTCGTCTTGATAACTATAAATTGTAAAAACAGCATAAAGCCTAGTCGTCCCAGCAGTGGTATAGCCAGGGCTAACGAGAAAAGAGACGACCACATGCATAGGATCATAGATAACAAAATGCCGCGCAGGGGGAGGTTTCCGCATAACTTAGATGGAACAGCAAGGATGCGTTCGATTATTTTTTCGCTCTGTAGTACACAATGCCTAATTTTGTTTTAGACAAGTTATGGAAGAAATTATAAAGGGAGGCAATGTACACTTACAGGATTTTCCTCCAGATTTCAATGCCATGTCCCCTAAGAGACAAGTAAGTTTTGTCACCTGCTCCTTTTTTATCTTTCGTTAATATAATGAGCTGCAATGTGCTTTTTACCTACGCGAGACTTAACAGCAAAGAGACCATTTCAATCAGAGATTCCAAACTCATTTTACCTGGGGGCCACTGGAAGCAGAGCCTGGGTGAGGATGAGTCGCAAAATAACTGGCTGACACACTCTAACACACCCTTCAAGGACACACTCCCCGTGGGCCAAGCTAGCACTCCTGACGTAGCATGTGCATGTCCTTAGGATAGCATTCATGGGCATGTAGCAGTTTTACTTCATATGGTACCTTGATGTGACCATTATGAAAAATTCAATATAAATGCATTCATAGAGCGCTGGGATATATATTCATGAGCTCCATAGCGCTGATCAACGTATGTAAATTTGCTCTGTCACCAAGAGATGTAAGTTTTTAGGGAGCAGAAAAATAGTGCACTTCAACTAAACCTGAAATACTTCAAGGAGCTTCAAAGTGATAAATGAAATAGTTGGCAAATGGACGCTCCTCTTAGTTTTTATATTTTTTTGAAAGCTGACTTTTATGCTCTTGCATTCCAGGTGGAGACATTGATATCAATGTTTCCAAAGAGTATCATTGAACACGGAAAAAGCGTAAACAAAGACATCATGGACCAATTAGATCGTGTTGCTGAGACAGCCAGGAAAGCTTATGCTTAGAAAATTAACGATGATGTTCAATTCGAGGCACAACTAAAATGAGATTAGTAGCGTTGATATAATGGTAAGATGATGTTCGCATAGCACCCAATTTGAAGACAGGTGACGTTCAATCCGGCCGTGATCTTATACGCCAGTCGCACTTGGATTTAACCTTCACTCAGTGTCCTATGTCTTACTATTTCTGACTACATATATTTCTTCCGTGCTTATATCAACTGCATTACATACACCAGTTAGTACTAATATGCATTGCATTATTTGGACCATAGATTTAACCTGTTTTGAACCTACACAAGCTTTTCTTTAAAAATTCTCATTCAAATCCACAATTGAGTGTCATAGTTTTTTTGTACCTGCCTAAAGAGTGCCCTGCTTTCTTGCCATCTGCCTAAATCCGAGAAATGGAAGGTGATAGTGCTGGGTGATTGTGCCAATAGTTCTTTGCGGATGTACTTGAATCACAGTTACACTGCTGGAGAAACCAGAATGATTTTCATCAAACTGAAAGTACCTTTTTGTTCGATACTAATTATATCATGAATCTTCAAACAATGACCCAACTGACAGCGTGAGTATGTGGCCTCACCAAGAAGCGAACCTGAACGCGTGTGATTGCAGGAGTCGTGCGCTTATATCCTGACCGTAATATACATTGTTATTGGGTTTAAATGGCAGCAGTTTGTAGATTATAGGTTCAAAAGTTTGTAGTGCTAAAATCCTTGCTTACGTTTTAGCGCCTGTAGCCTGTTTGTCACAATGATTTATTTAAAGTTGGCTATTAGCCGCTAGCTGTCTAAAGCAATATTTAGATCCAGGAATCCACCAATTTTCGGGACATTTCTTTAATCTTAAATTCTTCAAATTGCACGCAAACGGTACCACGAGTTTATACTTCATCATCAGCATAAAAATAGCTGAGTTACTGCTAAATTAGACCTACTATATACAATTTACAAGGATAGCAAAATATGTTGCAAAGAATACAATGCATATTTGGGTAGGGAGGATTGATAGCTTCATTTAATGGTGCAGGATAACTCACCATTACTGGGTCTGACACAGGAGAATTTTTTTGAAATTTTCCCCTCTAGAATAGCTATGAACGCATCTTCCAGAAACAATATTGAGTAGCACAGTACTCCGACGTTTATCCAGGAAAAACCTATAACGAAGCTTAACATTGAGAGGAAGCACAAATTTATTGGGAAAACGTGGGGATGACAGGATTGTATTTCTTTGAACACAAAATACATGACACTCTAATTTATGATGGTTCCCATTGAAACGATTATGATACTTATTGCAGTTCAAAAATCCCTGGGCCACATAGCAAGTCCTCGTATAGAAAGGTATGAAGGTGGAAAAGCACAAGAATCAAAGGGAGCATATGTCACACCTTAAAGAACCACGCCAGAGCTTAGCAAAGCTGCGTGTTGTGCTAATATACTTTTTGAAAACCAAGAAGGATTGGGAAGATCCAGGGGGGATAATGTAAAGTGTAAGACAGCCTAACTTGTGTCTTGACAAATGAAAAGAGAGGGGCAACTGTGCTTTTACAAGGACCTCGTGCATAGATTTTTCTCTACAAAAAGGGAAATTTTTCATGTTTCAGTTTTTCTCATCCCCTGCGCTTGTTGCAACCTCTCATTAACTATTTTCGAGAATTTCATACGTGCAATTGAGTTGCATTTCAGAGACGTTTTCTTTTATTTTAATAAAGTCTGTACTAATCCAATAAACGAAGTCAACGAATAGTGTATGAAAACAAGTGTGAAAATTGAGCGTCGAAATGATAATTTTTCTATTTTACAATATCTACTTTATTCCCCACTACTATTAGCGCTCAGAAAACGTGCCACCCCCTCAGTTATCCCTACCTCTCAGTGCTCCTCCCTAATTATCTGGATTTTTCCCTCAACAGGCTAAGACAGCATCAACAACACTTGAAGCAACTGCAACAACATTGTATTTTGAAAATGTTTCACGTTTCACGTTGAAAATTGCACAACATAATCCTATGTTGTTGGACAAAATTTAGCAGACATTAGTTAAATTTCTGATCGAGAAACAATGAAGGGGATAAATTCGCGGTCCGATTATATCATCAATGAAGCTAAAGAACGTGCAAGACCAGGTAAAACCCAGCTTCGATCAAATACCTGACTCCAAAGTGCAACTGACCCATCTTGTTCTAAAGTGTTTCGTGGCTCATCACGATTTGAAAATACAGTGTACACGCAAGTAGTGCATTGGTACAACATAAATTCACATTTTTGCACAAACGTATCTTATCATATGTACCCATGAACTGGCATTTGATGCTTCTGCACGCATGAATTCCCTATTGAAAACCATCACTCTGCAGACCGACTTATGATAGACAGGAGTGTTTTTAGCCTTCTAAAAAATAGATGAAGTTTTCTTTTTGTGTATACTTGGTACGTAAGTATATGTACACAATGGTTTGGTTGTCATTTGTTTCCATACCAGATAGATGTATTGTGCCTATGATAGATGTATAGAGCTAGGACAAATTGATGATATGATAAGCTATTGGTTGTGCACTTAGGAACCACGTCAGTTGTACGCCATATGAGTTGTGCAGGTGCATGGTAAGGCAGGCTTTTAAATTGCTATTCAAAATTTATTTTGTTATTAGATATTTGGCATTATTGGTGGAGCTTGTATGATATAACATTGCGACATAGCAAAGCATATAATTTCAAGCACATGTGATGTTAATCTCCTAATATTTCAATTAAAAGATATGCTCAGAATCAATGTTAAATATATGTATTTATGAATAAAATTGTAGCTGCAAATATATGATTGATCTAGGAACCTTTCCGAATGTTTTCTTAAATGACCAGTTCAACTATCATTTACCTACAGAACTAAAGGGTGAATATGGTTGGAGAAAGCACAACTATGCTTGGGACTTTGATGTATCACTTCACCCAGTTATGCAGGTAGACAATGTGCCAAGAGTTGATGTTAGGCAGATCTCACAAGATGAATTTGTTGACAAGTTTGATATACCAAAACTTCCAGTTGTATTGACTCATGTTCAGGATCATTGGATGGCTAAGAAAAAATGGACCAAGGAAGTTAGTTTCAGCTTGTTATATTGATCACTAGACCATTTTGTATAGTAATCTGTAAATCAATTTCCAGTTCTTGATGTACTTGTGCATAAATACTATGATATCATGAAAAATGAGTCATCAGGAAATTGTATTTGTAGAGGATGGTCTAAAATGTATATATTGCAACTTCCTATGCAATTTGAGGAAAATATTTTGTCTTTTTCTGTTTACTTTGTAAGTAAGAAAATTTTGTTGCAAATCATTCTGAAGCTGTTCTTACTCTTAAATTTCATAGCATATTCATGAGCAAACCAAGCAAACCTTAGATGGATATGCAATATTTTTGTGCCAGTAGAATAATATAAATGTTTGTTTAACAAATTTTTGTCTTAATTTGATTTATCTTATTTTCATTCCAGCAGCCAATTTATTGTGTCCTTTATGAAATCTCTCCATCTGCTTTCCATTCAAGATGCATCCATCATTCACATTACTGATATATTTATTATAAACAATTTTTATTTTGTACCAAATCTTACATTTTTATTATTTAGAGGCTAGTGAAAAAATACCGAAATCAAAAATTCAAAGTTGGAGAGGACAATGATGGATATTCAGTAAAGATGAAAATGAAATATTATATAGAGTATATGAATATGCAAAATGATGATAGCCCTTTGTACATTTTTGATGGCTCATTTGGAGAGGTGAGATCTTTCTTTATATTATTATTAAGCAGAATTATCACCACAAAATTGTAGCTCTTCAGAACTCATAAGATGGGTATTTTAGATTCATCTGTATAAAATTTGGAATATCAGGGGGCTGTGCAGCTGGGTAGTTTCTATTCATGACTGACTGAAATGAGCACAAGAGACCTGTTTGGTTTACTGGATTTGCTGAGTTCAATTTTAATTATGATTATATCAAATCTGAATTTTCTAAATAAGAGTAGACTTACTATAGACTTACTATATCAAACTATTGATTTGATGAGGAGATACATCTCTCATCTGGATTGGACTTTTACTGTATTATTTGCATAGTTTGGATCTTTCATTACAATCTTTCCCATAGGTTAATTATTTTTGCTAGCATTTACACATGATGCTCCCATACATCATATATTATCTGAGCCCTTTTTGAGATCAGATTAAATGTCATCTAAGTAATGAGATGAAGTGCAACTGTGATTACTTTAGATTTTATTTGTTATTTCTGATACTTTTTCTTAACAGAATCCTAAGAAAAAGAAGCTTTTAGAAGATTATGAGATACCAAGGTTTTTTGTTGATGATCTATTCAGATATGCAGGAGAAAAAAGAAGACCTCCTTACAGGTTTGCATTAGTTTTTATCTTTCTTTCTTTTGGTATTTTGGAAATTATTCCAAGGGCTTTTAGGAAAATGTTGGTGAACATATGTACATATGCCATTTGATAGAGATGGTGAACAAAAGCTTCGTGACATTTGCACATCATAATTTAGGTACTGGACATGGAAAACTACTTGCTTCCATCTTTAAATTAAATATTTGTTTTTCCGTCCTACTTAGTTCTTTCTTTTTAATTCAATTTAATACTTAGAAATTGGGTTTAAGAAGTAGCAATTAAAAACATTTTAGTAAGTTCAGCCTTTGAGAATTTGTGGCTAGTGTTTCTCTCTGTAATTTATGAAACTGCAAGATCAATAGACTCTGAGGGGACTATAGGTAAAAATGCCAGCTACATCAAAAGAAACCATGAGATCAATAGTGAAAGATCAATAGTGTTCAGTTTGTTCCTGGAAAAGGGAAAAAGTGTCTGAAATAGTGTATTTGATAGGTAAACAAGGTTGGAGGAAAGTGTAAAGTTATTTAGTTACCTGATAATTATAGGTATTGATGGAAGATATAGTAGGTCTGAATAGTGGTATTTCATTTGGTGACTTAGTCTTGTGCATTTTAGGTAGTCCATGAATAAACCTTAGTTTTGAACCTGTTGGACAAACATTATTGTATATTTCTGTATCAATTTTACCTTTCTTTTTATGATCCTAGAGATATTTCATTTATTATATCATTATTTCAAAAACTGCCATCATGTGCTTCTCCTCAAGTATGTGTATCAAATATCACCAGTCATTCACCTTCTGGCAAGCTTTTGCATTGAAGTGCATGATTTATGTCAACTGTTTATCAAGACATGCGATCTTGTTACTTTTCAAGAATGATGTGTGATGAACATGCACCCTGCCTCAATGTGGTGCATGCTATAGTGCACCTGTGTGATTGCCCATTTCCAATGGAGAGGCTGATCTTCACCCTCAATAGATATTAGAATATAATATTGGTGATTAGCATATGATAAAATCATTTAATGCCTATTGTGGATGACCTCTTTGGCTCTTCTAGGTGGTTTGTAATGGGACCCAGTCGATCTGGAACAGGCATCCATATAGATCCACTTGGAACAAGTGCATGGAATGCTTTGGTATCTGGCCACAAAAGATGGGCATTACTTCCATCACACACACCACGTGATCTTGTCAAAGTAAAAAGATGTGAAGGAGGTGACCAGTCAGATGAAGCCATTATGTGGTTCAACACAGTATATCCAAAAACACAGCTACCAACTTGGCCAGCTGATTGCAAACCAGTAAGTTTATTCTGCCCAACTGTTGCCAGGGGCATTGCATACCAATATTTGTTGCCTATGCATACCATACCAGCTCTGCTTGCTTTGGCTAATTTTGATTAAACTCTTTTTGTGACACAGATCTTCTTCATAAGTACTCTTGGTGCTTTTTACCCTACTTCAAATGTCAACACAACCATTTCTACCTTGACAACCTTGGTAAAAATTGGTAAAGACTTTAAAAGAAAGGTGGCAAAGAATTTTTCCAAAGAATGGTAGGAGTAAGCTGGAAATTTGATGATTTGATTAGGTGAATTGCTTACTGTAAGTGGGGCCACTGCATATCTATTGGCTTCAATGCACACCCCCATGTCTACCACCTATATAATATTTATATGTATACTTCTTACCTAGGTTCCTTTGTATTCTTCCCCTTAATAGCATCCTTCATATCTATTGCCTCTGGAGCATGTTCTATGTCTACCACATAAATAACACCCTTCTAGCCAGCTAACATCTATCATACCCAACACCTAAATACTATCCTTTTATATACCTACTAAGTAACATCCTTCATGTTACAATGTGAAAACAACCCCCATGTCTACAAGTTAACTATAATCCATATACTCTATCATCAACTTAGCATCCTTCACATCTACCACATTAGTAACATCCTTCACATCTACCACATGAATAACATCCTTAATATCTACCATTTAAATAACATCTTCCACTTCTACTACTTAGATAACATCTTTTACATCTACCACATAAATAGCATCCTTCATATCTACCACATAAATAACATCCTTCATATCTACCATTCAAATAACATCCTTCACATCTGCATCAAAGATAGCATCCTTCAGATCTACAACAAAATAACACCCTAAACATCTACTATAGTAAAAGCATCATCCTTCATATCTACCACTAAGATAGCATCTTTCAGATCTACCACAAATATAACATCCTTCACATCTACCACTTACACAACATCCTTCAGATCTACCACTCAAATAACATCCTTCACATCTACCACATAAACAACATCCTTCGCATCTACCATATAAAAATAGCATCCTTTATATCTACCACATAAATAACATCCTCCACATCTACCATGTAAATGTCATCACATATCTACCACATAAATAGCATCATTCACATCTACAACTTAAACAACATATTGCACATTTGCCACATAAATAATATTCTTTAGATCTACCACATAATTAGCATCCTTCACATCTACCATGTAAATGACATCATTCACATGTACCACATAAGTAACACCATTTACACAGCATCCATCACATCTACCATGCAAATAGCACCCATCACACCTATCACAGAAATAGCATCCTTCACATCTATTACCTAAATAGCATCCTTCATGTCAATTTATCTAATTAGGATCCTTCAAATCAGCCACATAAATGTCATCCCATATCTACCACCGTGATGTCTTTCTCCTATTTACTGTACATCTTTTCATATCTCATATCTGTTACCTAATAGCATCCCTCATGTTTACTATCTACATTACATTTCCCATGTGTATGATCTATATGCCATTTTCATGTCTACCACCTTTGACTAACATTCTTCATGCCTACTACTCAGGTACTACCCCATTTCGATTTCTTTAGTGATGTCTCTCGTGCTTACTACTTTAGTAATAGTAATATATTTTCTTGTACAGTTTAAGTAGAATATCTGATCCCTACTACTTTTGCATACCGCTTAAGTAGCATTTCTGATCTCTGCTATTACAGTCCACTTTCCCATTTGCATGCCATGTGTAGAATATGTCTGAAGTATCTATCAAAACAATTGAATTTGCTGACCTCTTTGCTTTCTTTCCTTTGTGAGCATGATGATTGCTGTTATTGGTGCTTCCATCTTATCCTCATTTTGTATAGACCAGATCACCATTTAGTTAGTAGCTCGCAAATTTTTCATATCTGTTATTGGCCTTTTTATTCCTTCTGAATTCCGTGTTGAATGGCTTATCCCTATGTTGACATATGGTAAAGATGGCGTAGAAACTAAGTGAATATGAAAGGGGAATGATTTGGAGATTGACTTAAAACTGCATTGAAATCATTCTTATAGAGTCCTATCAATGTCAAATATTATATATATATATATATATATATATATATATATATATATATATATATATATATATATATATATATATATATATATATATATATATATATATAGAATAAACCACAAATATACTATCCTTTAAGTAAACGTTTCGATCAGAATCTTCATCAGTACTCTTCATGAGTACTGATGAAGATTCTGATCGAAACGTTTACTTAAAGGATAGTATATTTGTGGCTTATTCTATTTATGTAATTTATATACGTTGTGGATGCGGCTTAGGTTTAGTTTGTATAGATATATATATTCAATCATTTTAGCTGCTTTGATTTGATTGTTGTTGTTACTGCGCTTTGCCGTATATGTACTAAAAGAGTTGTGTACCACAATCGATATATGTATTGATTTTGATTTTCAGTTGGAAATATTGCAAAAACCAGGAGAGACAGTATTCGTCCCGGGTGGATGGTGGCATGTTGTTATAAATTTAGATGATACCTGTGCAGTGACACAAAACTTTTGTTCGATACCGAGTTTTCCAGTCGTGTGGCACAAAACAGTCAGGTAAGTGTTAATTGTATTGACCTTGTACTCAATAGCTCTTCTGATACTTGTGATCGTGTCGCGCTATATGGGATAGTCGTTGGATATGCTTTTTATACGTATCTTTGTATCTTTCTATTGCTGCTACCCTAGCAGTATTAGAGAAAGATAATGCATGGACTATGCTAGGTATGTTTTTGAACGACAAGGAAAATTGCCCTTTGTAGTTATGTTGGGCTTTACTGGTACTTTACTTGGTCTCAGCATGGAGTGTTGGTGGGAAACTAGATCATTTTTGTTGCCCTTGACAGGTTTATTACCTCTCTCTCAGGGACTGGTTGTATGGCAGAATTTTTTTTACCTCTTTAAACAATACAAAATACAGTACAATATACAATACCAAACTTTTACAAACAAAAAACGATGCCATTGGGAGTATGGTAAGCATAACTACCCAATGGCCATTTAACAAAGAGTAATGCAGATAATATAGATAATTCAAGTGCCAAGGGCTACACCAAAATCCTAGTAGCCCCTCATTAGAGAGGAGAGGAGTATGGCAGAATTTGTCCCGTCTGAACGAGACGAAAAGCTACGAGGACAGTTTATGTTCTGACGTTACATGAAACAACTTATCCCGGCAAAGCGGGACGGGACGTATTTCATTTTACGCTGGAGAAACTGGAAAGTTTAAATCGAACATGGCGGCCGATCCAAAAAATGGGATCGGTTATTTTGATAATAGCTGCCTAAGCTTTATCTGCGTACAATACAATAATGGAAAATTACTTTGTTTTTATACAAAGCATTCTGAAGCAAGAGGTGCTTCTATCAAACATCTTATTGCCCTTTTCAGTTGTAGAGAAGTACTATTGCCCAGATCGATCTGGGTCAAAGCTCGTAGTTCGGACAGGTTTTGGGAAAACTTGATAAATGGAGTGTTTTCAGACGATGTTTGGGGGGAAAAATTTCGAATGGGACGTATAGAATTTCAGAATTTGGCTAATGAAAGTTAATATTACGCATGCATATTAGACTGAAGGTGAAAATTGTCCCTGCTCTGTGGTTATATGGAAGAAAATCATCCCGCCTAGCCGGGATCCCGTGTACATGCAAGCGGGATTCCGCTTTGCCGGGAAGATATTTTACCATATAACCCAAATGTGAAAAGCACATAGAAACGGCTACAGAGGCGGGATCCCGGCAAAATGTCCCGTCTCGGCAAAACGAGACAATTTCTTCCATGTAGCCAGCTCCTCAGTCTCTTTAAATTCTCATGGTGTGATTTAGACTATTGTTAGACTGTTGTGAGTGTTGGATTTTTATGAAAGGTAGTGGAGTCACAGATAGAGATTACAGCGTACAGTGCCATATTTAGCTGTCCACAGTTTCAATAGCTTCAATGATGTAGTATGTTGTATCCGCTAAACTGTGCTAATCAAAGTTGCATCCTTTTCCCCTTAGAGTTAGTTGTCTTGTCAATTAGACAATTTGCATTGAGGTGTTGCTTGGCTTAGCTGTTGGCATTTATGGACTATTAGATGATCCAGCGTTTTCGATTTTAGTACTTTTTGATACACTATTTCTTTTCACAGAGGAAGACCAAAGCTTTCTAAGAAGTGGTATAGGACTTTAAAGGTATAGAAATGCACTTCAATCAATTACCGAATGTTAGCAGTCAACCTTTTAGTTCTGATGTGAATAATAATAGTACATCAATGCTTTAAAATGATAGGTACATTTAGCTTTTCAAAGCCAAACCTGCGATCAGCATACGTATTTTTAGGCCTAATAAAGAGAAAAATAATTAAATGGATAAATAGGTAAATAGGTGAATGTAAAATATACATTTTAACCGAATCTATAATTTGAACTGTGGCCAACGTTGCTTAATGAATGAGTTAACTTTGTTCGAGAAGTCATCTGTATTTTTATGAGTCCTTAGGAAGTGAGTTATATAGCCATTCTGAACAAAAATCATGAGTTGTTTATCGAAGTGGTTCCTTATTATATTTTGCTCTTTTCCTAGAAACATCGACCGGAAGTAGCAAAAATTGCAGACTCTGTTGATATTAATGAAGACACGGGAGTTGCTTCAGATTCTAGTTCTTCTTGTTCCAGTAGCTCATCATCGTCACCTGATGATGATAGCTCAGCTTCCGAGAGTGAGTCAGATTCTGTCTCAGACAGCGAAGAAGAGAGACAGAGAGACAAGCACGATAGTCGTGCAAAAAGGTATAGAAAATTATTCAATCATATTTGCTGTGAATAGGTGTTAGCTGATCATGACGGAGGACGTGATATAACAAGCATCAATCGAACGTATAAATGTAGCCATCATACTTGGCCTATAACCGACCAAGTTACAATGAGTTTAACATGAGATGCTATTTTGTTCCACTGCATAAGCTATTTTATTAGAGATTCCTACGAGTATCTAACTAAATGCATGGTTTTCTGTTCATTTACCACATTTGGATGAAGCCACCTTGAGTTGTAAAGAGCCCCTATATTTAGTCAAACATCCTGTACACAGTACCGCCTAAAATTTTCCATATATGTTTTGTTCACAAATACCTCTGAATGGGCAAACCTGCTATGTTTATTAAGTCAATCATGTTATTGCTTCGTAGTAATGATAGGATTATTAGCATTATGATGAACCGTTGTTTTATGGTGATATTAATAATTAACCATATGCCTCAGCTGAACCTTGAATAGTTTTCCAACTGCAAGGGGTGGGTATCTGGCTCTTACCGGGAAACATCTCGGCAGGATTCCTTAATGTGCATAGCTGGATATGTCACAGTGGATGAACTCTTGGTCCCAAAAGTTTTGCTAGACTTGTGGTGTATTTAAAACTTTTGACTTTGCAGCTCATACACACGCAAAAGTCGAGAAGTAAGGCTATAGAAAGCTGATAGGTCAAAAAGTGATCTAATGACAATGTGAAGGAGAATTTTAGCCCTCTACACTCTATGTGTTTTAACGCCACACTGGTGTGCTTATTTGAGTCAAACACTATGATTTTGCTAGCACAGTTATAATGTATATGCAAACGCTAGAACTTTGCGAATAGAAGTACGATTATTTCCATAAATCTTACACATAATAACCCTGAATATGTTCAATGACGCTGCAAATAGTAACGCAATTGTTTGTTTTCATTTCCCCGCTTTTTTTGATCTATAGTAAGATATCGTTTCTATGCTCTTTTATTTCTAGTTTTCTTTTTAACACTCATCGTACCATTCAGTACCATTCAGTACCATTCTTTTCTTTCCTTTTCAGGCGAAAATTAGACGACGATTGATGTGATGCTGCTTATATTACATTTACATCTGGGCACATGGTTGATTTTGTACCTAGTTTTGTGGGTTTTGTGGTTCAATTTTTATGCTTCGACAAAGGCTCTGCGAGCTTAAAGCTAGTTTGTAACAGATACAGAGTTTGCGATAACGCAGTTAAACCAGAGCACGGTTTTACGAATTAAACGGCTTTGAATTAACGATTTGAAAGACTCGATGCCAATTCGGCTATTTTTACTTTGGTTGAGTTGGGTGGCTTGAAACTGCTTGTGAAGTGATTGAAGAAAACTGAAAAGCGGACTGATTTTTTAATAATTTTGATATGTTTTTTAAGTTTATTTGCACAAGACAAATTTGGTTTTTAAACGACAAGTGTGAATGATAGATCCGCCATATTTGATAGCTGTGCAATAGCTGTCGCTTAGTTGATTAATTGATTTTACACAGATACCGAGACTTCTCCAGTAAGTGAGTTTCAATCGTTTAGAATTCATGATGGCTTCGATGGCTATTAAAGGTCAGCAACGATATTATAGTCTGTATATTGGTACAGCGCGTTGGGAATGTGTTTTATCCGGAAGATATAGTGAGGTCCACAGGTTTGCTTGGTGCAGAAGTTTCTTTAGTGGAAATTGCTATGGTGTGTGTTGAGTAATTTGAAGATTTGAACAAGTGATCATGGGTTTCAGTTTGAGCAAATAGCTTTTCCCCCTCGTTCCCAACC
Organism: Mastigias papua; assembly: GCA_964019165.1. NCBI lineage: Eukaryota > Metazoa > Cnidaria > Scyphozoa > Rhizostomeae > Mastigiidae > Mastigias > Mastigias papua. The sequence goes on along the minus strand of OZ025283.1, from coordinate 10,150,024 downwards.
AATAATACGATTGTTCACCGTGAATAGCCATATTTGCATTTTATTCAACGAGCACTCTTTTGCTGAACAGCCCTTACCAGTGGAACGTATGCTTCTTGAATTTATTAATTTTGAGAACTTCAGACTTTTTACAGTAGTTATTCTATCTAGTCACTTCTTTCTTATCTTATGGTTTAGATTTGCTTAATCTGAGCTATGAGATAAGACAGGTAGAAACTACAGAGTGTTGTTAGCTTACTTGGCAACTGAGATGTTGAAAACCATGGAACGTTCTTTAAATTTTGTTATCAATGGTTTTGATGAGCTATCAGCAAAACCTTATTGAAAAGCCCTTACAGCTTGTGCGTTGACACTCGTCTTCCCAATATATTTTGCTTTATAACCATAATTTTTTAGAATAGCTTTGTGTAAGATATAAAACAGTTTTACGATAATAGTCCCACCTCTTACTAATGTATCAGATGCTCTTGGAATATGACGAAGAACTCTTTTTAGACATAAAACTTCCGCATATCATTGAACGGTACAATTCTGCTGAACATGAGGAAGTTAATCAATGCAGCCTGTTTTATGTGTATTTTCGATCGAAGGAGAGAATGTGGTAGTCTTTATACTCAATAGCATTTTTGCCGCTTGAAAATGGTAAAAATAAGAATAAGGGTAATAACAGACACACCTTTAGAATTTCTAAATTGCAAGTTATTGATAAGAGGACATTGTACATAACGAAGCTACCCATGCTTGAATGGGTAACAGTAATGTGATAAGGTGTGCTCGCAGAGGTACAGAGACATGAGAATTCATTCATTTCATGAAACAGCATGCTCTGCCTTGCGATTGCACTTACCAAAGGGTACTCCTAGTACGCCATAGATGGGCCGCGTTCACTTCCACTCAACGCTCCAACTCCTATGCTCCAACTAGACACGCCCACTAAATAGGTATCTTAGCCTCCTTCTGAATGACCGGTAAATCCAATCAACCTCACTGTGATTTGAGCAAGATTTACATTTTAATTTGCCTCTTGCAAGGAGTTTCGCGTCGCTTGAAACTCTGTTGCTGAAAACTCGAAATTGAGACTCTTACCATTTGTGCTACAGTGGAGGTGTCAGTGACGTAAGGAAAGGCCTTCCCGTAACTATCAAACACCACATGCATGGCAAAAAGTTTAGACACTCGGTAACAAAAGCTGACAGAGAAGGAAGGAATTTTAGGCCAGGCACCAACGGCAGAAAAAGACATTAGTCATTGCCATTTGCTTTTGCATCTTTTCGTCGATCACAGAGCTTTAGTCAACAGATGTCCACAGCAATTCAATTGATTTGATTTGATGGTATAATGGAAGAAAGTAGATGGAAGTTATCAATTGAAACGTTTGTTTTTCTCATGAGCGCAGGAAATATCTACAGGGAAAGCAAGTTGGATTTTTCTCGGTGAGCGACAGCGTCAGTATTAGCGGGTTTAGAAGAAGTGCCCAGCTATGACTGTGATAACAGAAAGCCCAAAAGATGATAATACGTCAGTGAAAGTTGCTCTGAGGTTAGAATTATTTCTACTTTTATGTTCCCTTTGTTTTGTTTCGCACCTTGCAAGTAATTTCAGCAGGTATCTTATCATATTCACAGGTAATTCCATTCTCCCAATACCGTTTGGTTTGATGCATAGAGCTTGCAGTTCTATCAATTGCAAGCAGTCCGTGCATTTTTGCCAGTCTCGTGTGCTCCGGTAAACATTCCTGTTATCCGGAAGACACGGCTATGTGTAGGAGATTAGAATATTGCAGGGAAATAGCGAGATTGCTAGATTGTTACCAGAGGTATCCTCAGGAATAGAGGGCGAATAGAGGTGGAACAGGTCAGCTCTATAGGGGTGCAGAGCTAGAATGTATTTGGAATTATACATGCAAATGAAAATAAATATGCTGACGTATAAATTTAGATCAGTACCTACCGAGCTAGTCAATGTGGTATATATGCTAAAGCCTATCATGCTCTTTATGGTGGTTTCTTTACCCTTTGTTTGGATTCCTGATAAAAGCTTAAAAGAGTTCTCCTTTATCTTTGTTATTTTTTCTCATTCTGAAATTTTTCTTATCTATTGTGATCATTCACATTCAATGCAATATCAAAATATTGTGAGAAAATATTGGTATGATGGTGATGTTTAGTCCAAAAGCCTAGAAGTCTTAAAGCAGCTTGAGGTCTTTACTGTTCGAAAACTATTTTTGGATGTGGATAGTTGATACTTTCAACAATTTTGTGTATCACAATGCTGATAATGTGGATCTAGACATGCCTATATTTTAGTAACTTCATGTTGGAACTGTTTGTTATTTCAGCAGGTCTAGTGAGTCATCCTCTGTCTCATGTATCACTTTCTCACTGTTCTACATGGCTGCTTAATGTGCACTGCTTTTCCCATTGAAGTATTGAAATTTCAGAATTAGTCTAAGTTATAAGATCCATTTATCATTGTTTGTGAATACAATAGGGAATTCCAAAGACCTAGACACAGTGAATTGCTCAGGCTTATAAGATATCAATGCCTAGCAACAAAGATGAGGTCTGAATTTGTTTTGTTTTAACTTTTGTTGCGTAATGTGGTGGAAGATTTAGTAAAAAGGGTCATCCTTGTTCAGGGATGGGGAATCATTGCCTCTATGGGACCATAGGAGAAGCACAAAATTTTTTGGAAGGGTTGGCCCAAAAGCTTATCTCAGTTCCACATAATAATGGTTTCATATTTTATGCACGTGAAAAAAGCAACTTCAAGATAAAAGCAGCTTTTGTAAATACATGAGATGAAGTTAATTATAAAATATGTCTATTCTGTAATTTCCACTTAGTCTTTCATGGGCTTGTTAGAGTCACCCAAAGGGCCATGTGATGCCCTGATCTACCCAAGTTCATGGTTTAGGGGTTAGAATAGGTTGGGACTGATCAAGGACAGGGTAAATCACAGAAGTCATTTATTGTCAATAATTGTAGATTCATCCAAATGGCATATGTATTCATCAAATATGTTGTAGATGGCATGGGGAAGTAAGCTGAAGCACCATTCTGCAAACGGGGACTATTCGTAAGGGTCAAGAGTCCTTAAGTTTGGGATTTATTTGGTGGAGGGTCTTATTTGAAGTGCCAGTAGACCACACCAGTAGAGTCCTGCAATGTTGGTCATGGTTTCTTTATTGTTAGTCCATAATTGTTACTGATGCTTTCATTGCACTTTTAGGGTTCGCCCTCAGAGCGCTGCTGAGAAAATAGACATGTGTCGTGTCTGCACTACAGTGATGGATGACACCCCACAGATAATCCTCGGCAAGGACAAAGCCTTCACATATGATTTTGTATTTGATACTGACTCACAGCAAGATCAAATATTTGGCGAGATTGCAAAAGATCTGATTGAGGGGTAAGTGGAACTTGTGTGTGAATAAACAGATAGGGCTCATTTCCAGAAATGGAGGATATGAATGACATTGGGTTTTTCAGAAAAAGAGATTGGGAATTGATAGCAAGATGGTATAGTGTTGGGTTGATACGCATAATGCAAAGAGAGAGGTGCAAATATTTTCATCCTCAACAATGCTGCAAGTTATTTTTAAGAATATCTAATTAGTACTTCCAGGAAGAGCTCTTGCTGATTATTTTAGCAATATAAATTTTTTACTTCATGATAAATGTACAATTGATAGTTGCTAAAAAAGAAGCTAGCACATCAGTCATCAGGTATTAGAATCTTATTAGCTATTGTATAGTAAAACCAAAGAGCTCCTACAAAAACAATAGGCTTTCCCATCTGATATATATGGATCAGGGAGTGGATGCTATAAAAGAAGATTTTTGCAAACATTGACCATGTCTGAGGAGTTGATAATGCAAGTACTAATATGAAGCAATCCATTCACTTTAGATATCATATTTTCAAGCAAGTGCATTTTTATGTCCTTGTCACTTTTTTACCTGAAGTCTGACTTGCAAACTTTCGAGATTATTTCTCATACGTGAAGTCTAATAGAGGCATTTTGTTGGTTTTGCACAATATGAAAATATTGAGGGCCAACAAGGATACACAAACTCAGCAAGGTAGTTAGTGTTTTAGTGCTTAAAGCTCTTTGGGGTATGATAGAAGATCTTCCATTGTTTTTAATTGAATTCTTCTTTTATATAGTATTTTTTTGCTAATTGATCATATTTCCTTGGAAAGAATTGAGTCTGGAAAATATAACAGGAAGCAATTAGGAATGCTATGTTATATTTGGTTGAAAATGGTGGTGAAAGTGAAGTCTTATGTTTGTCAGACCCATTTTTATCCATTATCTGGTGTTCTTGTCTTCAGAAACCTAATCCAATCAAAGCTATTTTGTTGCTTTGTGTTTTTTGCCTTACTGTTAGATGACCCAGAGTGTGAGTTGCAGATCTCAGGTCATTCTTTGAAACTGATAATAGCCTTTCATTTTGTTTTCAGTTGCTTTGAAGGCTACAATGCAACAATATTAGCATATGGGCAGGTAGTAATGTTTACTAGAGTGGTTAATTTACATATCATCAATGCTGGCTTTAATTCCAGCTTATTCCAATATAGCAATATTAATATCTGCCACTGGTAGCCATTGAATTATTAATGCACAAGTATAACGGTTCCTGTTGTGTTAACTATTCACTCTCATTAAGTACATGTTTAACAGTGACCAGATACTGTGAGTTTCATCATGTTTTTGAGGTTTTTAGCAAATGGTCATTCCATAAATCCTTGAATTGCCCCCTCACATAAGCCCCCCTCAAATAAACCCCCAGGGTAGAATTTGGAGTTAGTGGAAGAAACCCCTTGAATATGCCCCCATCACGGAAGACAATGAGCACCTTGTTTAGGCCTTATTCATAAAGGCACTGAATCAAGGATGAGTGCCTGAAGCACGCTTATTATTATGCATGGAGCGTGATTTATTGAACTCCCAACTTCTTAAAGTCATAAGTATGCATTCTTAGAAGGGGTATGAAACAGAGCCCCTAAATTGTTCAAGGAGCTTTTTTTTAGCACACCTTTGTTTTGCTCAGGGCAAGGCCAGCCTGCTTGTTGGAGAAAATGAGCTTGAAAATGTTTCTTATATGGCATATGTCAGTTAATTCTAATCTAAAAATTATAAGAAATAGATATGCCCCCATGGAGCTAATTTGAGGATTCATGGTAATACCCACCTGATTTCCTTGCCCCCTCCAGTTAGCAGTTGTCATTAATGTCTGCATTCTCTGCACTTGTTAACTAGCTTGTTTCTGATTTGCCGTCATTCACGGATATCTGTATATATCAGCATTTACCTAAAGCCTGCTGAAACCATTGGCATTACCAGACAAGTCTTCACTCCCAAAAGTATCTACTCATGTTTTAGGCTATATTTTTCATATATTCACAGTCATGGTCTGTTCTTTTTTTGTTAGACTGGCTCAGGAAAGACATACACAATGGGGACCTCATTTGATATGAATAACAGCCTAGGACCTGAGCAGGTTGGGATAATCCCACGTGCAATGCAGCACCTTTTTGATGGTATTCAAAAGAGAAGAAGGGAAGCATTGGATAATAACAGATCACCCCCGGAATTCAAAGTGCAATGCCAGTTTATAGAGGTATCAGTATAGATATTTGATAGACTACCAGTGAAGTCTTAATGTACCATACATTCGTCTTATCAACTTCTGTTTGGAAAGCCTGCGTTTCTGCTCCATTTCTTAGGAGACATGCTTTCACTCAACACTGTCATTTCGATGTATTGGCTATGATGTAGGAACACCGTGATTTCGATGTAGTGGCTATGATGTAGGAACACCATGATTTCGATGTAGTGGCTATGATGTAGGAACACCGTGATTTCGATGTAGTGGCTATGATGTAGGAACACCGTGATTTCGATGTAGTGGCTATGATGTAGGTTGACTTATAGCGTAGTAAGTGCAGGTTGGTGTTGCTCAATGTATATGCAAACGGAGTGGTACTAGCTTTGTCTCTCTGGATTCTTGCCCCCTAAAACATCGCAAAACCAAATGTTAGATGTCCTGATATGGTGTACAAACGACCTAGCATTTTCCTAATATGGTGTTTGGTCAAATGTTACATCAAGACTTAGATGGTTTGCTTAGGGAACATTTAGAGAAGATTCTACTTGACGGGTTAGCGGGACTTGACCACAATACCACAGAATAGATTGCTTGTGGTAAAATGTACGGGATTGAAGAATACTTGTTTTGAAGGCAGAAAGTAGTTTTGGATGTATGTGACTTTGCGCAGGAGTTCCTCAAGAAGTAGTCCATCTTATTACGCGTCTGTTGTGAGCTTTCTGTCATATCATGGCTGTCTATCCAGTGTGGGGGTATTTCTCTGGATATGACAGCATAAGACAATTGAAAATTTGGATATCTATAAATTTAACTTGTTGCCTTGTCGCAATGATTGGCTTTCTATGGGTCAAAAAGACCACCTAGCTTTCTTCAAGCTCGTTGTATTAGCAGAGAAAATCTCCCCCAAGGCTTCCAGTTGAATCATTAGCAAAATACACTTCATATTTAAAAAGGGGATACTCACCTGATTTGGGATTTATGCGGCCCCTAATGCTATTCGTTCTATCACATTTGATCTTTTCAAAACTGTCTTTTACTAATTGAAAACTGAAACGTTGATATGTTGCTGTTCGGTGACAGTGCACTATTTGATTCCCCATTATTTCTATCGAATCCCTGAATGACCATTGGGTTTTGAAGGTTCCTGACCCTCCGTCTGATAAATCTCCTGTTTACTAGATCGTTAAAGCGATTTGACTAAACAGCTCTAGTACCCTTGTCTATTAGCCGTGGGTAGGTCGAAGGCAGATCATTCATTATTTGATATACCCTTTTTTATTTTTCAGCTTTATAACGAAGAAATAATCGATTTGCTTGATATTGAAAACAAAGGCAGGAAAGTCATCAAGATTCATGAGGATGTGAACAGTAATATTTACACAACAGGAGTGACAATGAGGAATGCATCTTCAGAGAAAGATGTAAGATTTTTATTGACAAGTTTCTCTTTGATCTTGAACTAAAGAACAGCTTGTTCTCTTTCCAAACACTGTTGCTTTCAGTATTGTCTACAAATTGCGACACATTAGCACAAAGGTTGCTATCGATTTTTGAAATGTCAGTTTTTGTTCCAGAAGCAGTTGTTCCAAACCTATAGAGCAGATGAATTGTCCTAGTTGTGTTAGTGCTTCACACTCAGCTTGTTTTTAATTTGTTCTTAATTTTCCATAATTTTGAGGCTCGTTTTCTTATAGAAAAGATTGTATTGTCCTATATATCTTGCTTAAATCTTAATTACATGATTTAGTTGATCGCTCTTTGAATCTCAGATTATGAATGTCTTGCAAGAAGGTGCATTATCACGGACAACTGCCAGCACGAATATGAATGCCACATCGTCTCGATCCCACGCGATTTTCACTGTTCATTTAAAACACCACAGAATGGCGAAAGTAAGCAACGGTTTTATCCGTATTTCTTTTCCTACCTTTAATATATATATATATATATATATATATATATATATATATATATATATATATATATATATATATATATATATATATATATATATATATATATATATATATATATATATATATATATATATACATATAGCAACGGTTTTATCCGTATTTCTTTTCCTACCTTTAAAATATATATATATATATATATATATATATATATAGCTAAATATATGCAGTTTTATGGGGCGGCCACTATTTTTCATATTTTCCATTATATCCTGAATTATTGCAAGTTCACTTGGACCGTGGCATTTTTACTGTTTTGCCTCCCCTCTTCTATCATAATTGAAAGTGTTAAGTCTTTAAACGTCATTCACTACTTCAGGTTGAATCTGCAGAGGGTGATGACGATAAGGACGATAGCGATCAAATAGAGGACTTTGAAACTTTGTCAGCGAAATTCAACTTCGTCGATCTCGCCGGATCGGAGAGATTGAAAAGAACAGGAGCAACTGGAGATCGTGCGAAGGAAGGGATATCCATTAACCAAGGGTTGGTGAGTAATTTATTTTGAATCTGTAAACTTCATATATCATGGTAAAGGCGTGATATTTCGGTTCCCTTAATGAATATCGATTTCTCTCTGTTCATTCATTTGCAACTCTTTCTGTTTCAGCTTTCACTTGGAAATGTTATTAGTGCATTGGGAGATAGGACAAAACGAGGCTGTCATGTTCCATACCGAGATTCAAAGCTTACAAGATTGCTGCAGGACTCTTTAGGTGGAAACAGGTATATAGTTCTCCAGTACAATCTTCAAAATATGTATTTTGTTTTGGAATCATCATTCAAACTAGCGTCAAACTGTCCGATCTTCTTCTGGAGCAAAATCTTCACACTCTTATGTAACTGTAAACGTAACTTATACATCTAGTAAAATCGTCTAATTTGTCTTTAGAATTCAAACAATTTGACGCTTGATGCCAGACACTAAGCATACTCTTACATTTTTTCTATGCGTTTTTTGTCATTTTTCATTTTTCATGGATTTATCATGGATATCTTGGGGTATCTTTTTGCAGTCGTACAATCATGATAGCGTGCGTCAGTCCCTCTGATCGCGATTTCATGGAAACTCTCAACACACTAAAGTATGCAAATCGCGCAAGAAATATCAAGAACAAGGTAACAGACTAGTTTCTATTATTCATTAGAAAATACATTACTGTAGTAATTGGCTATTTACAGATGTGCATATTTTTCAAAATTTTACTTCGCTCTGATGGTATACGGCCGTTCACACCCATTCACTTTGTTCTTGATTTTGTAGGTCGTCGTTAACCAAGACAAAGCAAGCAAGCAAATAGCTTCATTGAGGGCGGAGATCCAATCATTGCAGCTGGAACTGATGGAATACAAACAGGTAGGATGCTCGATTATGAAGCTTAGTTCCTTTTTAGCCATCTCCATTTTCCAGCCCCTTGCTTTTCATCTGTCCTTTTGCCATGCTAAGCTCCTATCTTGAGAAACTACTCAACCCATTTCTCTGCAGGGAAAAAGAGTTGCTGATGGAGAAGGAGGCTACCAAATGAGTGATATGTATCATGAGACCACGATGCTTAGTACTGAGAACGAGAATCTCCGACTTCGAGTAAAATCACTCCAGGAGACAATTGACGCGCAAACACAACAAATCGCCGAGTTGAAGGCTTCCGCAGTGTTAGGGAAATTAGGAGAAGGTATGAAGTGTGTAGTTGTCTTAAAGTTTGTCCAGTGCTTTTCTTGGCTATTGTGATGATATGATGTGATTTTTGAATGATATATGCTTCAAGGTAAACAACAAGTTGAGATGGGCTTGAGTTCAATGACAAATATACAAGTTGAGAGTTCAACTCAGTCAGGTGGATTCTTGTCCGTACGTTGATTCATTTAGTCTTATTTAGGACAGATGGTAGTTGAAATTATAGATATATTTGCTATATCTCTTATTTTATGTACACTTTACACTTTAAGGAAATTTTGATAACTGAAATCCTCTAATTTCTGTATTCATAATTGTTCATATCGGTACTATTATCCTGTAAGCTTAAAAATGTGTATTCCCTCGAAGGCGACGCTGATGTTGAAGCATTGATTATTGGCTATGTGAAGGAGATCGAAGAACTAAGGTAGACTTTGTCATTCATTATTTGAACTGGGTGTTTTTGAAGCAAATCTGAGTGTATTCTTCCGATTATGGTATTGAGGAAGAATCCTTGATTCTTATAAGCATAAGCAAAATGAACCTAACGAGCTGGTACTGAAATTGTGCATATTTTATTGGCATGCTTATGGTACATAAAAATGTATATATAACACTCCATTTAAAAAAGAATCTTTCTGGGCAGGTGTACTATGTAATTTGCACAGATCTCTCTTTAGTCAGAACTGCACACAGTTTCTGGAACTGCACATTCTGTATAAAACTGTGTTTTAAAAACAACCTTGGTACAAATTTCGCAGAAGGAACATATTTCTATTGCCACAGGTCCACTTTATTTTTATTAACATATCAATGTTCCTTTCTGTGAATAGTAATAGCTGCAAGTGATATTTCGCAATGACGGCTTCATTTCTCCTTCAGTCTATCCCTTATTTACTCCAAAATGATAGCGAACACCATTTTGTTTAGAAACAAGCTCCTACAAAGCGAAGCTATGTCTTCAGCAGCAATCAAGCGAGCACGTGCCATTAGTCGAGTTGCAATGTCACCTGGCGCCCCAGAAGAGGATACGGCCGTCTCTTTGATCGAGCTAGCGAAGCTTGATTTGCGGAAGGAGAAGCAGAAAGTAAAGAAAGGAAAGGTATTATTTGTGTTATTAATTTATGACATCATAGTAGTTGTTTTCTGATTATGTCTTGTGTTAGAGGGGAGCGATTGAAGAAACAGCACTGGATTGCTTGCAATGTTGTAGGAAGACAACTGTACGTACGTTCCGTTATCAAAAGAGAATTTTATGTATGGAAGATATAGGGCAATATTTCAGCTAGGAGGAACAGTATAGGAACGCGGAAGTTGGCGCAAAATGTTTGATGTGATATTAGCTAATAACATCCTACAGTTGGTTGTGACCAAAATTTTATCGAACAAGGATGAATCTAAATCCCTCCTTTAAGAAATTTTCGTAGAAAGAGAAATACATAACGACTTAAATGTTACGAACAACATATGTGCACGCAAGCCTTAGAGTACATCCTCTGGAATAGAGAATAGCTTGGAGCATTACCACCACATTCTAATTTAGACACAAGTTTTTATGTTTAATTTAGAACGTGGTGGCCATGTTGCAAGCTTTCACCTTGAAAGTTCCTATAAGGGTCACAAATGCAACAGTGCTAGAAAATGACTTTGGATTCCTGATAAAACCGGCGCTTGTTATATCGAAAAGTTGGCATAATTTGGTTTTAACTTTTCGTTTAGCATCATCACCACCATCACCATAATAAGCATCACACTCCATCTACAATCAAGGAAGATGATGAAGCTGCGATGGATGACGAAGTAAACAATGAAAATGAGGTTTGTCATGACACCATATGATTTTAGTACACCCAGCTTAGTTGTTAGCTGACTTGTTCCATAGCTGAATAAAAGGTATGAGAGACTTATAATCTATCATCTCCATATATTTCAGCTTCTTCACGTGTTGCTTCCTTCAGCCATTTCCAGACAACTCTGTTCATCTTTTTGTTAGTGGTTTAGTAATGTTACGGCCTCCACGCTCAATTGTAGAAAATTTTTGGAGTAATTGAATCAATGTTGCACTTCTTGTTTATCACTTACCTGTACATGGTATGCTTAATCAAAGAGACAAGGAGTCGGTATAGCACCTGAGACTCTATCACTTTTGGATGAAGCCTTTTCATGGTATCATTTCAGTTTATGCTTGTCTGTTGACATGTTTTAGTGACTGGTTTTATGTTTGTTGTTAGAAATCAAAAGAAGATAATGAACATGTAAATGAAGATGAAAAGAAAATAATTAATGGAAATGAAGCAATTCATGGGGATCAAGAAGAGCACGAGGAAGCAGAAGGGACTGAAATTCCAGATGAGAATGAAGAGACTGTTGAAGATGATGAGGAAGATGAAGATGAAGAAGGCTCATCTGAATCTGATGATGACGACGATACTATATCGCTTGCAGAATCTAGCATTCGTGAGTCAATACCACTCTCTACGTCTGTTTTTGTAAATTTGCACAGTTTTCTCAAAATAAGAAAGTAAATCTTTAGAATTTCTGGCTTTGAACAAAGTACTTTTTAGGAAAAGCTTGCATTCCTAACAGGAATTTTTCTGACATCTACTCAGATTGAAAGTATTATGACAATCTTACTTTTATGAGGCTACTGTTTCAATGAAGTTTTGCAAGCAAGATGTTGCCTGTTTGAAGAAAGAATTTGCTTGTTTTAGATGAGGAAGCTTTGCGAGAGGATATTGCGGATCTTTCAACGGAGATTACAATTAAACAGAAGCTGATTGAAGAACTGGAGCACAGCCAACATCGGTTATCAGCACTGAAGCATCAGTATGAAGAGAAGCTATCACTGTTACAAAATAAAATCAAAGAAACGGAAGAGGAGCGGGACAGGGTCAGTTCTTAATTCTAGTGTATCTTCTTTATTGGTTCATTTGTAATTGCAAGTGTAACTGAATAGTATCTTTTCACGCAAATCTAAGCCATAACCCTTGGTTGCTTCGTTGCTGAAGCATTTTGTGTATGAAGATTTCTCACCCTTCTCACGCAGTGTGGTTTCCTCTAAATGGTGCCGTAAATTCTCGAATTGGCCTCTCTGTAGAAAGTCCCCCTGAAAAAGTCCCCATATTAGAACTTAGAATTGGTAATAACCCCCTGGAATAAGCCTATATCACAGAAGAAGATGAAGACCTTGTTATAGTCTGGTGCTTATATCTGGACTGTTCTTTTGATGTTAAAGAGAAAGGGCGCTTCGAATTTGAGGTTTCATGCTGCATATCTCAGATAATTTTATATGCGGGCTTCGAATAAGAGTGCATAGGTCCCCAAAGAGTTCTTTTGAGGATTAACGATAGGTTTTTAATTCGCGATGTTGGTCAATCTTTGTGTCTACAAGTGGTTTGACAAGAACGAAGTAGCATTTTCATCAGAATAAATGATTCAATGCTCTTATGATTAGCCTGAACACTTAGCTGTCCGATTGTGCTCTTGAAATAACTTACGAAATGTATTATTTGTTGCCTTGTGCAAGAAAAATTGCAGATCAACGCAAATCAAATTTTTTATGTTGTTCCATTTGCCTCGTTAATCTGTCATTACTAATCCTAGAAAATATTTAGCCAGTAATCAAGCTTAGTAGAGCGGAGACCAGGTTCTATGTCGAATTATTTTTGCACTCCTGTTGGTTAATATTATTGGAATATTGCACCATTGAAAAAGCATTTGTGGCATACGCATACTGGTCTGTCAAGTGTTTCACATTTTCTTCCAGCACGACATATGTTAACTTCACCATAATAAAATTGCCAAAAGTGGCGTATACTTAGCTATGAAGGGCATTTGGCAATGGAATCATACGCTCTAACTAACTGAGACGGTATTGAAAATTTAATTGTGATCAGAGCTCTCAGCCAATCAAAGATTTGGAACCTATTCTCTTCGCTATTAGTTATTGTTTGTAGGTAAAAGCTTTCCTGTTACCTATTATACCAGTACCTTTGGCAATTTGCTTCAGATTGTATTTTCTTTGGGTTTTTGGCTGAATGAAAGGAAGTAGTTTAATGGTGTAGTAGACGACTGAAAATTGTTACCCCATTATTTTTAGGTATTACGTAATCTTGGCTCAGTTGATTCAAAAGCTGCAGAAAAAGCAAAGGAGGTTCGAATAGAGTATGAAAAGAAATTGAAGACAATGAAAAAGGAAATGTCAAAGTTGCAATCAGCTAAAAGGGAACATGCAAGATTGATGAAGGCAAATGTAGGTTTTCATAGATTAATGAATATAGATATTATGGCAAACGTTTGGGAACAAGCATGTTCTTTTTTCAGCACAACTGTTGCACATTAAATTTTTCTGTAAGGTTCTTGCTGTTAGTCATATCCTCTCGACTGCTTAGTATAAGGGTTCTTGATAATATAAAAGTCAGAGCTTTGATTGTGTAATTGAAAAAGGTTCTAGAATGCTTTTAAAGCTACAAGTCTTTCATATAGTTGAAGGGATTCGTGAGAAATATTTTGATCTAGTGGAGGATCAGTGCAATGTCAATATATCCACGCTTTCAATTTCGAATAAATTCAAGTTGAGCGGAAATGTAATGAAATCCACGGAATGAAAATTGGTAAACGGAGATCTTAGGTCCGAAAGTCAGAAAATTCCCCATGTTTGTAAGAGTCCCTCTTATTTTAAGCAGCCGAGAATACGGCATGTGACTTTTTCTTTAGTTGTTCCATACTTTAAAGTTAGGTTACGTAGACATTGTACCATATATATATATTGGTTAGGAATTATTATATGTAGATATGTACAATCACGGGTTTGATGTTTTCCGGTTAACGCCTTGAAAGCAAATTACAACAAGTAACTAAAGGTTTCAAAGTCACTCCCACTCTCTTCAGGTCTCTAGCACCTTCCTCAATATTCTCGCTGTTCCTAATATTGCTGTGTTCTGCACATGTCCTATATTCAAAGTAATCCCAATCTTCTCTATATACTTATCTAATTCCTTTGACACTGCCCCCAACGCACCGACAACAATTGGTATGACAATCACTTTCTTCATGCCCCACATGGCTGCTACTTCTCTTTTCAAGTCTCCATACTTTTCAATTTTCTCTCTCTCCTTAGATCTTATACGAGAATCCCACGGGACTGCTACATCAATGATTTTGCACTCCTTTAACTCTTCATTTACCAATACAATGTCTGGTCTTAGGAATTATTATTATTATTATTATTATTATTATTATTATTATTATTATTATTATTATTTTAAAATTACTTACAGTAAGCGAATTAGTATAATTAATATAGCTAGTATAATAGCTAATTGAAGCCTACTATTTACAGAGAATTAAAAATTAATTTTAATTACAATAAATGTATATCATGTAATATAGGTATAAAACAATAAAATTAATTACAATGAATGGGTAAAAAGTACAAAATTAAAACTAAAAGGAATAGAGTGGTTCCTGGAGCTAGTGTGCACATTATACTATGATTCAACTCAAACAAGAGCAAAGGCAACAGTTGCTAATAGAGAGAACTGGGGAGCGTCAGCTGAATACCTTTTTTTGCACAGTACCGCTATTTTCCAAAATGATATTTGATATGTGTAGGCAGGAATAATCTACACATATGTTGCAATTTTATGATGAATATGAATAATATATAATTCTAGTAAGTGGTCTTTGGTAATTTGTTTTCAGGAGCAGAACGAGCATCAGCTGAAGACATTGAAAACTGAGTTGGCCGATTTAAAGAAGATCAAAGTGAAGCTGATGAGGCAAATGCGAGACGAGGTATCAAAGGCAAAACATAGAGAAGAGAAATTCTCATCGCAGCTTGAACAAATGATAAAGGAAAATAGGAAAAGGGATATTCAGATAAAAAATCTAAAGCAAGATCAGAAGCAGAAAGATTTGATTTTGAAGCGAAAACAAGAAGAGGTGGGTTTTAATAGATGTTTGCTAATTTTCAGTTGTTGTGACGTCCGTTGTTCCCAGGACCATGATGCAACACCTGTGCTTGCAGGCACGTCATTCAGCAGGTCGTGGAGTACATTAAATACTAGATACGTCATTCGTAAAGTATCTATATTATGGATCAGAATTTCTTCTTTGACGTGAGTTTGAATTATCTAGTAACTTTTTGTGACAAATAGGGCGGCTGAAAATCTGAAAATTTAAAGTCAAAAAGTGTAATTTTCTGGAATACGTTCAACTAACTGCACTATTCCCAAAAGAGAGTTTTTGACTTCTCAACATAGTGATTCGAAAAGATTGACACATTTTCTATCAGATAATGCTGGAAAATATATTACTTTGCTTTTCAATAAAATGCTAGCGGAATAAGAATTTCAGAGGATTTGCTGGGTTTTTACAAGTTGAAATCAAGACGGGATGGACTGACATACCCCTAGTCAGAATTAGGTCAAAAATCTGAAAGTTTTAGGCAAAATCGCAAGCTAAGCCCAGCTATTGTCCTCTGTGATTTGACAACGATAGCCTTGGTCAGCTTATCCAAAGGCACCGCGCCACTGTGGTTTGTTGATCGTGTATTGAACAAGCGATCGGAATTTTGTTGGGATTAGATTTTAACACAGTGAAAGCAGTGTATGTGTTGGCCGGATCGCTCGTAAGTATTTTAAGTATTTAACTGGATGGACTAACATTCAAATGATGAAATGAAATTGAGCGTATTTTTTTAGCCTTATTGAAAGACACTGTCATTCACTGTAACTGGAAACCTCAACTTTACTTTGATTGTCACGTCCCACCTTTTTGCAATATATTATTTTCGTGGATTGCAGATGATTCGATGTCAATCTGTCTTTACGAGTCGTCTCTCCTCCTTCCTTACATAGGAGTCTCTCTCTTTCAAAACTCTGTTGAGTTTGTTTGCTTATGTACTGGACACAGCTACGTTTCATTGACAGAAACCACCTGATGTTTTCATGCATATATCATATCGCCAATGAAGAATGGATATCATGACGGATACTCTGAGCCAGTAGGGAGCCAGGAGGTTAGGAAGGGGAATTTCCCATTCACCACTCACAAACGATGAGTTCTTAGATTGTTACCGAAGCGTCTTATACTTTAGGGGCAAAACTGAACGCACTTTACTAGTAAGAAGACCCAGCTGCATGGTTTTAGCCCCATATACCGCTGCTAGTTAGAAAGCCCCAGAATAGTGCTTTTACCTTTATTGTGAAGTGAATACGATCCCAAGATGAGACCACTCTCGTATTACCTTCCTTGGTACTATCGCTGTTTGGGTACTTTCCAACCATTTTTATCATCTATATGATGCATATTATGTTATTTAACAATGACCTATAATGTGTACTAAATGAAATTCCGCTATTTATGCATTTAATCCCATCCGGTATGCTCTCTTCAATGAGCGCAGGATTATGGCTTCACATCGTTGGCAGTCATAAGAAAGCAGTTGAAAATGTTGATAAGGTTGTTCTGTGAACCTAATCCTGGATCGTTTGACCTGTTGGACGAGTGAAATCGCATTTGAGGATACACATCGGTGATATAAGTAGGCCTTGCCAAAACCGAAACACATGTAGGATTATTCGCACCTTGACGATATCACTGGTTTTTGAATCGTTGTTTGGAGGGCAGGCTATGAATATTTTATTCCTGATATAGTTTATGATTAACCAGGGGCATAGTTCACTTGCTGCAAGTCATATCGGTTGATTATCAGTCTTTTTCATCATTGGGCAAGCTGATTCTCATTATACTTGCGATATACTTCGCTTTGAATGACTACAACCTATTCGAACGGACAGCCGTACCGTTTATTGCCTACTGTATCTAAGCAAAGTTTGCTCAAACTTGTATTTGCGTCTTGTAGCGATCGGTTATTTAGAGCTGGAAGAGTTTGTCTCCTGATCTGGATAAATATACACTGCTCGGGATCCTTTGCTATCGATGCTTGGATAGGCAGTCTACATTCACGGATTTTTATGCTTTTACGCATAATTTTACGCTTATTCTTGGAAGCTTTTTAGCGTCATTGTATCAACGAGACTGGGTGACAGGCTAAATCCGTTTTCCGAATGCTGATACAATATAATATCATAATAAATGCGTTCAATACTACAATATTCCAGTCAGTTTCTTTGTGTGTATTGTGTTTTTGATATCAAATCGGTTATGGAAGCTGTTTATGCTTTAACATTCAGCAGAAATTAAGTATTGAGACAGTACTTTGAGAAGCCGGGAATCCTTGTCCATTACTGGCTACATATATCTCTCCTAGTTGATTTGTGTATCGTTTAGCCAATAATGGCATGTTTTTCAAAACAGCTCAACGCCATCCGGAAGCAAATCAAGCCAGTATCAGGCACAGTGGGAACGAGAAAAAAGTTGGAAGAAGAAAATGCAAAGGTAAGGGCGCAGCAGCATGCAGTTCAGAGCTCGTCGTCCAACGATGATATCAGGAAGAGAAGTGCATCGTCTTTGATGAAAACCCCATCAAAAGAAAGAAGTGCAGCGAAACCTTCTAATCTTCAGAAGTCACCGGCTGTATCGAGAAATGCCAAGAAGAAGTGGGAAATGTTGGAGAGAAAGGTTTTAGTTTGTTTCTTTGACTTACTAGCCAGTTGCTGTTTGGCGTTTGGAAGCTGAGCGTATACAGGCTCTGATTTCCTTCTTTTAATCACTTTTCTATTTATTCAACCTTGAATTGTGAACAATGCATTTTGTTTCAAGAGGGAAATCAGGTTCTTAACTAATTTTAGATAATATTTGCTCCCTTATAGCTTCCATAGAGCTTGGTTGGCTTAAGGTTCTGCGAGAGTACAATGTGGTATTCTGCATAGTCAATAGAGCGTATTCACTTTTATAATCACAAAGAATTTTCGTTGGCATGATTTAGACTACAACTCAATCAGAGACTCAGGAGTGTAGATTAGAGATTATTCGAACAAATGTTGTACCATCGAGTTTAGACAAAATGTATTCTTTGTTTACCAATGCATTTTTATTTGGTGGACACTGTAAACGTCCAGTGAACACGACAACGCTCTTTTTACAATTTAATTGAAATCGCTACTTTTTGAAGGAAATTTTTCCCGGGTGATCTCTGGATTTGAGGCCATAAATATTGCTTTTTAAATTCATAGGCTGTTTTATTTTTCAGATGAATGATTTGATGTTGAAAATGAAAACCGTTGCAAACATGGAAAACGACATGGAAAGATGGCTTCAAGATAGAGAGAGGATTAGTAGACAATTGGAAGGTTGCCAGAAGAAACGTGATGAAGCAATTAGAATAAGAAGGGTACGTTCTTCCTGATAAGTGGATAATGCCAAAAGTAGGAGTTTTTTTCATAATATTGACGAAGAATGTCAGACAGAACTTTGACACACGATACTGACCAACTTTCACAATTATATTAAAACACAACAGCGCTCTCAGAGTGCTGGTATTTTTTGTGTTATAAATGTCTTTTCTGGACTGAACAAATTTTTTCTTTTTACAGGATGAAAGTCTCATTCAAGAACTAAATGACCAATACGAGGCATTAACTGCTCAGATGGATTATATTCAAGAAAACATATCTGAAAGCCAAAGTACAATAATGGAAATGGAGGTTTGTCTGTCTTGTCTTTACCTTTTACATATGCAAGCAGGTCTGCCGAGAGCTGTTGCAGGGCCCGTGCCAAATACAGGGCACGCTGATGACTTGAATATAAAATTTGAGGGTTATCATAATTGCCAATGATCATTTCATAACCTTTTGGGGCTCTCTCAAGCTCAGAGCTCGGGTGAAATCTGCCCCCTTCCCCCTCCTCTCAGTACGCTTTGGTGCAAGTTATTTGGCTTAGAGCCAGTCGTATAGCAATCCTGTCTTTCATAAATGAAAACGCTTTTTACCGATACGACAGGAAATTTTAAGTTAACTTAAATGTTCCTTTATAGTTTATGGAGAGAATACGCTGTATTATTTATCCCAATCGGATGTTGGGGCTTCGGCATTCTATACAATTATTTGCTGATGATTGCTAAACAGACACTGCATTTTCTTTAAAAAGGATTACCACCAAAAGTGGTTTTTATTGACAAGAAATCTCATGATAGAATCAGGAAAGGAGTTTATTGACGCATAATTAAACTTTGCCATTAATTTTCAGGACGTTGGTGAGATGATTAACTCTAATGAAATTATTCGAGGATGCTCCTTATCAGAGGCTCGTTATATGTTGGATCATTTCTATGGAAGAACAGTTGAGCTTGTAAGTTAAAATGGATGTTTTTGACTATGTAGGCGACTTCTTTTGTCTTATGTAGAATACATGATACAAGGATATCGTAAAGTTCTTACTCATTTGTTTCCACACTGATATGCTTTGCACACTTCATATGTATTTATAATCTCTTTAAGCTTAATGTAAACGAACTGCAATGCTTTCTTCTCATTTTATTTATTGTAATATAGATATAAATTTTTAGTAAGTATCTTCGTTTAGAATATGTAAGCATTTTTAGTTGAATTTGTTTCTTTTTCACAGCGCCAATTGTTAAGCATTTTAAGCAACTGAGTTTGTGCCCTGTACAAATATACAACAAGAAAATGAAAAACAATTACTATACAACTATGGGATCTCTCCTTATCTCCTCAACTTTCAGTGATTTTCAGTTACGTTTTGTGTAGATTTTGGAAGAATCTACACCAAAAGCTACACCGTGCCAGGCACAAGAGAACTAATAATAGGTGCTGATGGTTTTGTTCAGTAATTGTGTGTTGGTTTGAAGTGTTCATGTGCTCATTAGTTGTTGAGATGCGAGCTCTCCAGTTTTGACCTGGTTCACAGCGCTCTATCGATACGGAGTATGTTATAAGGGCACTTTGTTAGAGTGTGCTGCGAGATTGGCACTATGCGTGTTAGAGAGACAAGATTTATTTTCTTTTACCAATCCTAGATTTCTTTGCCAATAGCCATGATGTAAGAAGGTCTGTGTTTTGATATCTAGAGCCAAGAAGTAGCAAACAAGGATGCTGCTTATAAAGAACTGGAACTGAGGTTAGAAGCAATGGAACAGCACTGTGAAGTGCAACAACAACTTCTGCAGCATGTGTTCGTGGAGAAACATTTCGGTGAAGTTGGGGGTGATGATGATTATAATGCAAATGCTCTTGGAGATGGAATGGTCGAGGCTGGGTATGTAGAGCTGCTTCTGAATATGTTAACGTAGCTGCGAACCATTTGAGAGCTCTGCTCAGGTGTATTTTCTTACAGCTTGCTTGACCAATCATCATGCAAGATTCTGACCATACATGCGTTCTACAGCCAAAGTTTATACCTACTTTACGTGATGATTGGCTTATTAGATTAAGAGAAAATAGATTTGGCCAGAGTTCTTAAACGTTTGGCAGTTATTCTGTGTATGTGTAGTTACTGCAACAAAACTCATGCCGATAATTCTCGCATCCTGTTGGATTTGCCACTAGTTGAAGATTTCCTCATATTTGATTTGATGCTATCATTGTGATCATAGCAATCATATCTCCACTTTTACTAGCATTTCATACTCACAGTCATTGTAATCATCACAATCATCGTCATTACCATCATCACCATCATGGTCATAATCAACATCAATCATGTTTATCAATATTTTCCCCACAAGCGAGATCGGTATAATTAAAACGAGCTCCAATCACTTTATCATCAATCATCATTTATCACCATCGTCATGCTCATCATCATTTTCATCACCATTAGATATCATTAGTATCATCATTATTATGATCATCTTCATTAAGAACTATCATCTAGATCATCATGAATCATTTTCCATCAAACTGGTTGTGTTAGATATTTGCCTTGTTTTATCACCCTGTTCCTCTTTTCAGATTGGATCAACGGCCAAATTTCAGGCGTACTTCAACCAAGGTATGTATTTTATGTCAGAAATTCATTATAAAGTAACTCTCTCTATTCACTCATTGACGATCTCTTGCCATTGTCTAGGTGTTTATGTTACCAGTGTAACACTGAATTTTTAATTTTGAGAGGTCATCTATTGACGTATTCGGCTCTTTTTTGTTAACCATATTTGCGCTATACTTGGGTCTTTTGCATTCGAAGACTTACTTTGTATAGCTGTGATGCTCAATATGCTTCAAATGATAGCAGGTTCTAGAGGGTATCTTACCTATATGTCAGCCAAGATTCATTTCGGTATGTGTGTAGATTCATACACGTTTCTACTGACCGTACAACACCCTTGATTACCGTACAACACCCTTGATTACCGTACAACACTCTTGATTACATATGTAAATTTGAATGGCATTGATAACAATGCGGTGCAAGAGCCTAGTATCAGCTGTGCATATAGGAATAGTAGCTCTCTGAGACTATGTTTACACTAGCACGGGTCCGAAGGGGAACGGATCCACTTTGAATTCGTGGCCAGGTTTGTTTGTGTTTACGCTAAAACGGAGTCAGTTTAGATCGCTTTTTCACTAGCACGGATACACGCTGTTTCGGCTATTTGACCTACCATTGATGAGAACGAATTAGCAGTTTTTAGTGATAGCAAGTGGCCTTTTATGGAGAAAATGCCATGCCTTGTATAGAAACTGTATTTGTTTGGATCGTTTCGAGCCGTTTACATTAGACCTAAACGGAAACGGATCGAAATCAGTACTCCTTGGAAAGCGATCCCAAACGGGTCCAGATAGCAGACATAAATGAGCACGGATCCAGCAGGTATATTGTGTATGTGCAAAGCTTTTCTTTGCTAGAATTGGTACGGATCCGTTTGGATCCGTTGGGATCCTTTTGGATTCGTTCTAGAGTAAGCGGAGCCTGAATCTGTCAGCGTTATCGTAGAAAAATTCAAGCACCAACTGTACTTGAAATTGATTAAATATCTAAGTCAGACTGGCACAAAGTTAGGCAATTGCTTGTGGATATTCGCATCTTTTTCATGACAAGATACTACGTACTTATTCTTTGGGTGATTTTGCTTTCTATTGTAGGCAAGACGTCGAACCGGCCTACCTGAAGATCTCTTGCGGCCTGCACTCAAGTTACAAACGTCAACGACTGATGAAGCCCCTGAGAGAGACAAAGAAAAATTGGGAGAGAACCCAATTGTCAACCTGGTGCGAAAAGGATCCGATGCCCCTGAAGTTAACCAAGCATTGCTGCAGAAATTAATGGAAATAGATAAAACACTAAAGCAGAAAGAGAAGGAGAAGAATGAAATCGATGCACAACTTATGCCTCCTCCTACAATGTCTCGTGGCTTGCCAAGCTCATCACAAAACACATCTGATTCGCGATCAAGGTCCCTTCAACCGGATTCGAAAACAAAACTGTCTGATGGAAAGCATCAACAGCTGAAAAGAGCCAACTCGTTTGGCAGTACTGGCTCCCTAAACGAGGCTGGTTTACCTTCGAATAGTTCATTACCGCCTTCATTTCAGCGTGGTAACCGGGTTTCAAAGTCAGCAAGAACTATCGGTGGAAAAGTGAGTGACCCGGGCCAGAGGCCATTGTTTTCAACATCTGCAAAAGGATCTCCATTATTGATGCGAAAGCAGAATTCGATCGATAGCGACAAAGGAAGTAGGCCTGCTTCCGGGTGAGTTTTTGTGATTAAGATTAATTTTAAGGGGCTTGCTTCTTAGCTTTTATTACAGTCAACTTTTAGCAAGATTTTGGGCCTTATTGGTTTTGATGCTGCTATCCCTAGCCATAGATTTGGTACCATTCAGGATATCAGTGTAAGTGTAATGCATCTGTCTATTTTGCAGAAACTTTATGGCGTTAAAGTTTGTAAAATAGTCCGAACAATTTTAATATTTCACCACTGGATTTTCTTGCCATATTTGTTTGTTTTGTTTTGTAAGCTTCCGAATCAAGCTTAATTGTAAAATGTGAATTTTGCTAAGGCAATTTTAACTATATTGCACAAAAACTTACTATTTGAAGAGCATTTGTATACTTTTGTCACTCACTATAATGTGGCTCACCTTTCGAAGCCTTGGTGTCTCGCGGATTTTTTGTACAATTTTGCACGGTTTTTGCGATTTTTGCTCGTTTCATTCTGTAGTATTATTCTTAGATTTTAAAACCTACGAAGATTTGAACTTTGAGAGTGTTTAAACAAATGAGAATTGTGAGAAAATATTAATGCCTTTCTAAAAAAGTGTATAATGTGTGCGGTGAGGGTTTACAGCCTTAAAACATATACATTAATTGTAATAGATAAAGCTGACTTTGCAAATTTACCTTATTGCGGATTATTTCTGGAACGTACTCCCCGCAATAAATGAGGGACCACAGTATGTTAAGTACCTAGTGAATTGTTCGCTCTTACTCATTCTACTTTGATAATTGCAAATTGCTTGAATAAATAAATACAAAATAAATGCTTTTTTAGTATCTAAATTCTAATAGCACAGTTGTTTTGATGGCACTATTGTTTTCTCCAGAATGTCACGCACTGGCTCCTCGGATGCTCGTGGAGAACCAGCAAATAATGTTTATAAAATATCACCAAGGTAAATGTCAAAACTGCAGTTAGAACCTGCCTCATATCAACTCAAAGTTTCTTAGCACTAGCTTGTGTCTTTGTTGTCTCGAAATAAAAGTTAACATTTTGCTAAAGTTAAAAACCATTAATTTTAACTCTACATTGCTATTTTTAAGCCATGGCTCTTCTGGGTCTTGAAATTCTTTCAGGAAAGAAGGAACTTATATCATTATATCTAATTTACTTTGGAAATTGAATAGCCTGCATATTAGCCCCATATGCATTTTTAGGGATTTGAGTGTTTTATATTTGATTGATTCATACTCTTAGCTTCCAAGTAAACGGGAGGAGGCTTATTAATTTTTCAGGTTTTTCGGACCTCCGACCGAAGCGTACTAGGACCCCATATTTATTAAATTTAAAGGAATGAGAAACGATTTGGAAGTTTTTCACTTGAGAAAAGACATCCCTTCTTTCACCAAATGAATGTGTCGTTTGTCGGAAACACAATTCAATGTTTAATGTTCATTTGATTTTAGAAATATTTCCGATCCCACCATTTACTGCGATGCCCCTCGTTCGTTAGGTTTTAGAAGCATTTCCGATCTCCACATTTATTAAGAACCCTCCTCCGTTTATTAGCAGAATATGAGTATGAACATTTATTTATGCCCTTTTAAACCCAGGGCCTTGCGGCCCGATTTGACTACTCGTTAAATGCTTAATCTGAATGTAACGATTCTCTCAAAAAACTAGGAATACATCAGGAAAGAATTTCGTAGTTCACTGATTACTCGTTTTTGCCAGAACGCTAAAGCTGAATGCAAGAAACATTTCCAATCGATTTGATAGCAGCAACGGAGATAGGCAAATATCAAGGTGCATTACCATAAAATGTTAAAATTAATTTTTATTAAATCAATCTCTTATTTTATCTTTTACTCTTTACTCTAACGCTCCTAAATGAAGAATTTTAAAATTAGATGCGGATTAACTTTTCATGTGTTAGTGAATGCTACCCTGTAAAATTGTTTTACGGATGAATATAAAGTTAATCTAAAAATAAAACCTCACAGATATTACTATCCTCCTTAGTTAGTTTAGTGAATGGTTATAGATCCATTGGAGTTTTTGTAGTTAAAATTGATTTTCAGAGTTTGTTTTGTTATGCGGATGTAGTCAGTTTTGTGAATATTAATTGGTCTGTGTCAGTTTCCTGTAACACATGGATCATAATATAGTTCTTTAGATGTTTCTATTTAGGCTCATAACTTCTAACTGCTTTTCTTTCAACCTTTTTTACAGCATTCTCTCCGTAACTTTTGCCATGCTTTATTTTATTACTCTACCATCTTGAGTTTGTTTTAA
This sequence comes from Mastigias papua, assembly GCA_964019165.1. NCBI lineage: Eukaryota > Metazoa > Cnidaria > Scyphozoa > Rhizostomeae > Mastigiidae > Mastigias > Mastigias papua. Next base: position 10,124,881 of record OZ025283.1, on the reverse strand, counting down.
CTCAGCTATCTTTTTCGTGGTATTTTTTTAATGATACTTGCGTTTTATTAAGATAAACCTTGTCCTAATGCTGAACCAAAATATGTTGTGTTTCTTAAAATCAGGGGTGAACTGGAGTCTACTGATGTTTTCAAACGCCTTACCAGCAATCTGCCACAGGAGGCTGATCCGGATTTGTAAGTTGCTGCATAATAATGTTGACATCCAATAGGCATTTAATCTAATCTGTAATCTACTCAATTAGTTTTTGGATTTTCCAGCCCCCCCCCCCATCCCACCATAGCGCTAATTTTGTAAGGTCTGAATAGGCCATGCCTATTTAACTCTCTGTCTCGGTGTAACAACCTAATGATCTATGAAAAATGTTCAAACAACAAGAAGGAAGATTATATTATTAGTAGGACTAAATCATTTTTACAAACAACAAATTAATCAGAGGATTTTAAACTCACATTATTGAATAGGTTTTATCAAGTATATATACTTACAAATTACATCGCTTTTATCAAGTATTTTTTAGTTACTACTTATGTTATCTCTCTTTGTAGTGTCTCAGGTTCACTTCAGCCTTCTTGAGCTGCCTTAGTATGACCTGAGTTAACAATAAGATATGTATGTATGTATTAGCATATAACCTACCGTGGCTTGAGAGCGCTATGCTTACAACTAACCTTGCATTTTACCATCAAACACCTTACCTAACTGGTGAAAGTTAGCATCTGCCTAAATGAGATGGTGCCGTGGTACACAGATTGCTTTGCGGTTGTTTTCCTTTGTTTCATTAAGATTAATATAGTGCCGTTCGTTGCCAGAACCAGATGACATTTGTCCATTTCTGCTACGGATGGTACAGAGTACTGTAAATTTATATTTTGCCACTGTTATAGAAAAGAACCTCGTATAGACACCAGCCGCGTATAGAGACCAGTCTCGTATAGACACCAGTCTCGTATAGACAACAGTCTCAGGAGCAGGAACTTTTATGTGTTCTTGTGCTTGGTATTCATTTCAATAATCTAATGAGTCTGGGATGGAATAGGGCGTCCTAGTAGATGCAAAACCTGCCGTAAGTTCGCTACATGTATTGAGATGACTCTTTTGTACTGTTCTTAGGATATCTTATGTACCCTCACAGAAATGAATACCAGCTCATACATACAGTTTTATAGACAAATGATCTGTTGCCTGAGTCGCGTTTGGTTTTTATGCTCTAGCTACTCTTGGTAGTCAGTTCAGTTTCCTGAGAATTTAAAGCTACGGTTTTTTAACTAAATTAAAGCCAAATGCTAATCCTTCAATGAATAAATTCGAATTCAGATGATTAAAAATTTAATCGATTTTATATGAGTGTTAAATGTTTTTCATTTGAATTTAAACAATGCGAAATAAACTATATTTCAAGTAGGTAGGTTGCCAATCTAAGACTCGAAATAGACTCACATTGACTGTTTGGGTTGATTGGCATGGATTGCCCTCTGCGAAGGAATTGGTTAGATGATATTGTAAAGATACTGAGGGGTTATTCGTAGAATTTCATATTGTGGATATAGCAATGGGGGACCCTGTGCATACAATGTTGATCTATAAAATCGAAAAAATTCTACTTGAAATTGTCAGTATTTATGAGTTAAATATTGACGAGACGTTCTTTTTGCCATGTGCCGCTAGTATTAATGCAACAGCTTTATTTTTGTCAGTACATGTGACTTTTTTCCATCCATCACAGTGGTCAAATGCTGCCTGTTAAAGCTCCGCAAGGAAGGCCTGAAAATCTCATGTGCACGCATACTGCGACTGGACATAATAATGCAGTTTTATCATTAGCTGTTACAGAAGATTTGCTTATTACTGGATCTAAAGGTATTCAGCTTTTGTTTGCTTTCCATTTGTTGGTTGTATATCAAATTGATTTCCATCAAAAACTTCTTAACTGCTAGGACTATTTGATGGCTTGGATATGCTTCTAGTTGCTTTCTAATAGCGTCAGTTGTTATTCGAACGCCATAAGAAACATTAAGAACTCTGTTAGGCCTCTCCTCTCTATTGCAAGATTTTTTTATAACCCCCTCTCTAGTAGGCCTCTTTTATACTTTTCTAGAGGGTTTTCGAGGGTATTCGATTAACCTTTATGATTCTGATGCCGATGATGACTTTGTAATTGACTTCATTGACGGGCAAAAGCGGGGCTTAGCTTCTTGTACGCCCTCCTTGGAATCTCTCAGGTAGATATGCTGCCCTTGGTTTAATAGAGCTTTTTCGGTAGTTGTGACATTTGGATTCATACAGACATAATTTCACATTGCAGACCGGACAGCGAAAGTGTGGGATCTTAATCGAGGCGATGAGATCATGTCTTTAGGTGGCCATAGACGTGATGTCACTGTCGTGCGTTACTCTCCTATCACAAAATTGGTCTTTACAGTAAACCAATCGACAATTAAGGTAACTTTCCCTTTCTATCTTACTACATTGCAGCATTTGTAACAGTTTTCGGTGGTTTATCATTTGTTCATATACCATTGAACTATGATCTGCCTCATTATTACAGTCAGATCCTTTTATATGTGTAATTCGATTGTTTGGGCTTTAGATTTCGTATCAAATCTAGATATGAGCAGAAAACCACACACGTTTGATGTTGCTTAAATAGCACAGATGTACAATAGATCTTTGAAATCCCATAAAACGTTACGGAGGATAGCTGGTTAATAAGGATGAGAATAGCGAGAAGCTTTTTATTTTCAGTATATCCATTGGTACGAAAATTTACCATACAGGATTCTTGCGGTCAGGAAAATCATGAAAAACTTTGTTAGGAAATATGCCAGAAAGTCAGGAAATTTTATTGAAACTTAAAGAAAGTCAAGAGAAAATCAGGAATTTTTATCATCCATACAAATAAATTCTTTGGTGCCCGATAGATAGCTTTACACATTGCATAGTTTTTAATATTTTTTGTTTCTGTTTGAGAAAGTAGTTTACCAAAGATTCTCCTTTTCTTACCCAAATTGGAAATGTGTTCAATTACTTAGTTTAAAGATGGATCGGTCGCATCATTTGTAACACCGTGTGGTTTTGAGAAATATTATGTATTTCTGATATGTAGTGTGGAAAAACACCTTCATTGTCAAGAAAAACGACAGGAAAAGTCAGGAAAAATATTAGGCAGGGTGTGCATGAACCCTGCAGTACAGTTGCTATTAAATCCTAATACAGTGTGAATTTTAACTGGAATGTCCTATCTAGGGTCTCATCTACTCTGCTGATATTTCCTAGTAATTTGAATTTTTGCAAATTCCCGAAAAATTTACGATTTCATCGATTTTGATACATGTGATCACTCACACAGATTTGGGACATCAGGCAGAATACGGCAACGTGTGTTAAGACTTTAAGGTATGGGTTTTCATATTTTTTTGTGAATTTTGGTCATTATCAGTGTGTGTGTGTATTAGTAGGTATAGAAATATTGGGACAATCTCAAAAAGTGCAAGGCTCTTAGGCCGTGTTTTAGAACAGACTATTTGCACCAGATGCTGCTTTTAATTGTATCATTTCTTTTAGTGGCAACTTCTTCCAAATTGGTGAAAGTGCCATCATGAGTTTAGAACTGAACCATACTGGTAATATACTTTATTCAGCAGTTGGAAATTCAGTCAAGATGGTCGACCTTAAAACGTGAGTGTTTCGTTTTTTAGAACTATACTCTTTTTATGGTAGCTTTTATAACTATTTTTGTGTGCCTTTGCCAAATACTTTACGAAAAATGTGTTCTTCTTTTGAAGCCTCACTTAAGAGCAATATAAATAATGGTGCAGTGACCTGGTCTTAGATGACCTATATGAATAACGTTTTTAAATCAGAATGTACGATTATGTATGTTTAGGAAATTTTCGGTTATTTTTCATTATACAACGATGGCCTGCAAGGGCCAATTTTGATTGACTTATTATCATTTTCTAAATAAGCTCAGCGAATTATAATTCTTGTTGATATTTTCAATCTTTCAAGTTTCAAGATAATTGTCCTCAAAAATAGTTCACTTGTTTTGACCTATGAGTTTATATCATTAGATATGGAACGATTGGAAAGCTCTCTGGACATTCTGGAACTGTCACATGCATGTTGGTTACAGGGGCAGATAGACATGGCGATTTATGTGTAACTGGTTCGAAAGATCACTATGTTAAGGTATAGTAATCAGGGAATTTGGTGACCAGTGAGGGTCCTGACACATACTTATCTTTGATAGTGACGGCTTTTCAATGCAGAAAGTAACATCCTCAAACCCATAAGTTTGCCATCACTCTTCTGTCAGATTTCTTAGTCCTAAATTGTTTAACTACCCCCGTTTCATTTCAATCTCCTAATTTACTTTTGTCTTTACTTTGTAGCCAAAGAAGTGTTTTTACGTCTTGTTGTGATAGAAAAATTTCTTGTTTAGTACTGTATTGTCGGCTCTCGTTCAATCATCATACTTAATATGCTATATATTTATTTAAGCTCTCATTCTTTCTTCCTTTTAAGTAAGGATATCAAATTCAATTGAGCAAGAGACCAAAGCTATTTATTACCTTTCATTGTGGACGGAGCTTGATAGATTTTTATTCTCAGCGGCATACTAGACCCTGATCAAAAAAGAACATCTTGACGTTGCAGAGGTACTGTATTAGCGAAGAACTGCACCTCACAAATATAGCTGCAATAGAGTGCTTGTCCTTGTTATATCATGTTATTGGGACATTACAACATGTTTGCTTACGATTCTCCCACGGTCCAGATATAATTGTGCACCTGACCAGGTGTGTCCCGCGAACCCTAAATTTGACACCTGGTTTATAAAGATTGGCTTGATAGTTTATATGCGTTTTTAAGGTTATTCTTGATATGTAGAGACATTCTGTAATGAATTAACGCCAAACATCTTAGTTTATCGTTATATTTTCACTTCCAGGTATTTGAAGTTGTGGATGATATTTCAGGCAGTCAGGTAATGATTTATTTCGTGCTACCATCGTTACAGTCGATGTTTGATTCCTATTTTGCATGCCCTTGATTTTCTCGTATGCAGATCGGGTTTACGGGTACTCATTTTTTGTCGGATTGTCTTCGAATAAAGCCAAAGTAATGCATATTGTTGTATTTCAGATGCCTCGCCATAATTTGGAACCGCCTCATTATGATGGCGTTGAATCTTTAGTCATCAAGGACCAAACATTGTTTAGTGGGTCACGAGACAACAGTATTAAAAAGTGGAATTTACACAATTATCAATTGAAGCATGTATGTATCATTTGTTCGGCCTGTTTGTTGGTTCCAATTAGATCAGAAATTCCAGTGTTAATTTGTCATCTTGTAATTACAATCATCTAGAAAGAAATAAAGTGTACAATAAAAATGTGCACATATGAATCTTCATCTTTTAATAACCTACAGCCTGAAATTAGATATGCTGACTTCAATTAATCATAACCTTTTCAGCCTGATATTCTAATTAGGCTGTTATGGATTAATTTGTTCTTTATGTACTGAGAAATAAATTCAGCCTGTTTGCCAGTCAATCCCGTTCATGTACGCTCCAAAAACATTGCATACATAACTATGATAGGTAGATTCATCAGGGAATGGCTGGAATAAGTTTGCAACCGCACGACCGCCGGCGGGAGGTACATATTTGAATTTGGCATTTCGGCATAGGCACTTTTATAAAATTTTATTTCGTTCAAACTTTTTCTTGAAAAGTTTTGCGATAGCTATTTGATGCTCTGTAGGTATTTGTCAACAACTTTCCAAGATCGGAGGCATTGAAAAATATTTTCCAAACCTACTTGAGGGTAAGATAAGTGTTAAGAACCTGCACCCTGACTTACTGGGACTACCTCTTGGCATATGAATATGAACAGGCTAAATGCACAATCATTGGCTCTATGTGTGAGTTTTTAGTGTATTAAACATTGATATGAGAATATTTTTCTTTGTTGATTTGTACTGCGTGTGTAACTAGGAAGGCCCTATCTTGTTAGCTAAGAAAAAGATTTACGTGATATGTGCAGTGGGCCACCTGCCCGGCAATGTACGTCATCGAGTTTCTATTGTATTATTTGAATCATATTTGCGTTATTTTATTTTTGTTTATCACATTCTACATAACCATCTAGATGCATTTGTAATGCATATCTTAAGTCGATGCCAGTTGCGGCAAGTTGCGTGACCCGAGCAACGCATGCACCAAAAGTTGATGCGCGAGGAAACGAAAAAAAAGCCTTTGGTCCATTTGAACTCGTTTAGTTTATTCATTGCACGCCTGGCTTACTATCTGCTTGACTTATTTAGCCTGGGAGAGTTTTCTTCTTTTCTATTGATTAATTTGTTGGATAAGTAGCAATCCGTTGTACAGCCGCCAATAGTAGAGAAAAGTGATGGGGAAGTGCATTACCTTAATTCAAATATATATGACACAATCAGTTTTAATGAGGCCTTCTTTTTTATCAATCCATGAATTGGTTTCGATCGCTTCCCAAGTGTATTCTTCGGTTTACCATATTGTATGATGACTTTCGAAAAGCTCTTCTTCATATCAGCATGGGCACCCGTTCCATTGATTGAGCGAAGCTGTTTTTTACTTGTGAATGTCGTTATGAGATACCAGTTTGCCATGCGGTTCTCGACATGGCTTCAACATAGCACGCTGGAAATACCTGCAAAGTCGCCTACCTGTTAATGCCGTTGCTAATATTTGCTTGCACAAAGCCTGATAATGTTGATAGCCTGATCAGAGATTACGAATGGCCTGTGTAATTTCCCATTTACCCCATTCTTTTATTGGGTTAGCGGTTTTTCCAACTTGAATGTAGATTGACGTCGCGTACAACTTCACTTTCATCTATTAGTATTTACGTTTCATTGGTATATTTTATGCTTTTTAATTCACCGCTGATAAATTGTTCTTAAAAGAGCCACTATCGTACCAATTTGCTTTCAACTTAAAGAAAAATATAGTTGAAATGCGTATTCATCTCAACTCTGTTAATATCGTCATCAGCTCATTAGGCCTAGTTGTGCAGACACACCTGCATAGCTGTCTACGTGAACGGCTATTGAGGAGAATCGAGACGAATTGTATTGTACTCTGAGACTAGACTGTTGGGACTTTGGCGTGTGATGGAAAACCTTGTTACTATAGACGTTGCTTTATGTCGTAATTCAGAGTAACCCTTCAAAGATAGCAGCAGCCTCAAGACTTCTGATATTCTCTATATTTACCACAATTATTATGCCGCATTAAATTTCAACACCATGAATACTGAATGCATTGTTTGTATATCAGCTATGCGGTCATTATGTATCTTGGATGCAGTTGCAGCGAAGCTCAGTGTAGTATTTCATATCACTGACTCATCAGCCAATGCCCCAACTGACATGAGTTTCTTCTTGGTTATATAGCTAATCCATCAAATTATACTCAGATAAGAGCTTGTCTCTTCTACTGAAGATGGTGAGCGAAAATTGCTAAACAGTAGTGATTTAGTTTCGATTATTTGCCGTAATGGTATATTATCTATTGCCCTGTTTTGCGCGTGCCATGGGAGAGGGAAGACTACATTCCAATGCTATTTCTAAGGTAGATCTGCTTATCGGAATGTGCCACAGATAGCCGATTTATCTGCCGTTGCCCTTCTTCCACGTGTAATGAGTTCCATTTCGCAACCTGTTGTTCCAAATTAACCCTTTTTTCTTATCATTGTTTGAAACAGAGGCCAGAGTTGGTCATCCATATTTTCTTCTGAAGCAAATTTTTACGTCTTGGTTGAGCCCAAAATATGCACAGCCTCTGTTGCATTATCCAGTAAATTATCATTGCGTCCATTAATTATATATATATATATATATATATATATATATATATATATATATATATATATATATATATATATATATATATATATATATATATATATATATATATATATATATATATATATATATATATATATATATATATATATATATTGTAAGTATTATTTATAGTTATATTGTATACTGTAAGTTTGTCATTTGAATTTCGGTCATTTTTGGGCAAAATACCAGGCAATAGCCTTACATTTTGGCGTAAAGTAGCTCATTCCGTTCACTTTTCAATTTCATATCAAAATCAGTGAATTTCCGTCTGGGTCATTACATGTACTGGCCTATCAAAGTGACATTGTATTTGTTAAGATTTTACACCTAGTAACTGTGTTCATTTTTGATTTCCAGCACATGACCAATGCACACAAAGACTGGGTCTGCTCGCTGAACGTTGTCCCTGTCTATGACGTCATTGCTAGTGGGTGTCGAAGTGGGATGTTGAAGATGTGGCATACTGATTCCTTCATCCAATTAGGTATTGCTTTCAACTTTTAGGCAATGTTTTGTACTTGATAATTTTTTGTTGTTATCCTCTATATTGTTTGTAGATGACTTTGCCCTGGTTATCTCGTTCATCCTGTTTAAAATAAAACCTTGGCTCACTTCTTGCCCATAAAGTTATTTATGATACAACCACACGACAGTAGTTAGTAATCTATTGTCTCAAACCTCATACACTCTCTTTCCTTTGGTAGTGTCGTTTCAGCCTTTTTCCCTACAGCAGGGGTAAGCCCAAACCCCTGGGCCAGGACGGGACAAAGTGCACTGGTCGGGACCACATATATGGCATTGCAACGGCGCATTTTAAAAAAATTCATTGAGCTCAGAATATTTATTGAAATATTCTATGTATAATCCACTAAAAAATTAATCATGTGCGGTTGTTATATCTCTAGCAACATGGAATTGAAATCTACATGTCTATGTGTTCAGATTACACTGTTATTCGTTTCTAATCTTTAAGTCACAATAAAACTGTATGGTCCTATCAGAGGTATGTGACCAATATGATCGATAGATTTAGACCTCGTTTAAACTCTACCAGTACAGTTTGGATCCGTTTCAAAAGTGTTCCGGATCAGCTTCATGCTTACGCTAGTAATGTGTAGCAGTGAGAATATCGATCCTGCAAACAGGAACACTTTTGATCCTGTTACGAAAGTGAACCAATGTTGACTCGCTACGAATCCAAAGCGTACCGGCACAATGTATGCGCTTGGAACAGTAGCATATTTTCACCATTGCACTAAATAGCTGGAACGTTTTTGGCCACTGAAAGCACTTTTTCCTCCAAAACTGATCAGAATATGAAAGGTCGGGAAACAATCGAATTTGAACTGAAATATGTAGGCATATGCAGATAAATTCTATCAATTAATCAGTTCTAGGGATTCAGGGAGGAATTCTGCAGTCCAGAGCTTGATTTGATGATATCCGCAAAGTCGACCTCAAAGACTTACGTAGTAAAATTAATGTATTAAACATGTTTTGCCACTTCATTTAGCGACCATGAAAAGAACATAGAAGATGAGTTACCCAGAAAATAAAGAGTTAAGAAACTGCATATTAGTCAAATATGTTATCACAGGGTTTCCTTTGTATTTCATTTGAATTTTTTTGTTGTACTGTGTTGAATTTTATTGTAGCCTCATGCATTACAGTACGTATTATTGTATATCGTGGTCTTGCAGTAGTTCATGATTTAATTTGATGCCGCAACCCTGTGTTGTTTTCTCCACATATTGCTTTTGAATCTGTTGTGTCGTATTGTGTTCTGTATACATTGCTATGTACTGTACTGTATTTTTTGGTATACTTTTTTGGTATAATTGCATTGTAGTTTAATGTATTGTTCTTATATTGTTATGTATTTTGTGAATGTTACTGCGATCTGTTGTTCTGCGTACTGTACGTAATTGCTATACGGCATAAAGCCATGGTTTTGAATTGCACAGTGGTGTACTTCATTGCGCTCTTTCGTCATTTTGGATGACATTACTACATATCATAGCTATTCGATGTATTGCCATACATTAGTAAATCCTTGAGTGTGTTTATTTTGTTCGGTTTTATTTAGTGAATAGTATTGCTTCTATTTCAGGTGAGATCAACGCGCACTCTAAAGCAATCAATGCCATCTCTGCAAATTCAACGCTGCTTTTTACTGCCTCCAGGTACTTCTGCCTATTTTTGTTGTTCACTTTCAAGTGCATAAGCGATATCTATCTTAATCATTTTTGCACTGGCTCTATTGAAAATTAGCACCAAACAGGCCTACTTGTTTAGCAAAATCTTTTGCGATCCCAGACAAAAATTTATCTTGTTTAGAGGGTAGTTTTACTTCCATACACTCTCTCGAACCGAGGCTACAGAGACTTGACATGCCAATTTAGAAGAAGCATTTGTTTCTCCTTATATTTCTTTACCTTAGCTCTTGAAGCCTTCATTCCATTCTCGTAAGCATCCTTCATTTGTATCAGTACTGTTTGTACTTGAAAAAGACACAGACATGTGTTGGACTTAATACAATACACTATTATATTCTCACTTCTGTTTAGTGATCGCCTGGTTCGAATATGGAAACCAACACCCGTAATGGATGAGCAAGTTGAAGGAATAGTCAATAGGGATTGAGGCCAGATAGTCAGGATGAGTTTTGTTTATTATTATTAGTTTATTTATTTCGTATTTCTGCCTCATGATTCTGTATAATATGTATTCATACAATTTCACCAGCCTCGAGTTATTATTGCAACTAATTGTTGCTCATTTGTTTCCATGAGAAGACGTTGTGTCAAACGTCAATGAATTAATGAATGAATGAATAACCTGATACAATGTACCAGTGCCAGAATGATGGTTAGATCATCTATCAAGTCATCTGGTTTAGCTTGTGGTTCGATTCTTGTTCAAGAGGTTATTATCAACCGGCTACATTTAATTAAAGTATTGTGTAGGAAATTGGTTCTATAGGTTTCATTGGTGCATGCGTTTGTCTGTTAGTCTTGTCTGACGGTATTGTAAAAAAGTAAATAATTTTCTATGAGCCTGAATTGGCTTTCTTTGTTTCGACAGCATAATTGTATAAGTACAGTGTGATGCATTAGTGCCCATAGGTAGTGTGTTCGTTATCTTGTCAGCCAGCTACGATACCATAAGAACATAGTCCATCATATATGTATATAAATACTTGGAGGCCCTCAATTTTATTATTGTCTGTCTTGACCAGCATTTTCTGCACGTTTACGCATGTGTATTATCTCACTCACTACGGAAGTTTGTCCATTTTATTCATTTTATTTCGTTAACTGTTTAAACTTGTTTTTCTATGTGATAGACATGTCCCGTGTTTTTCATTTGCAATTTAGTTGTTAGCATTTGCAGACTCGTTGATTAGTTCAAGAATTTTTTAGCTACAAAAGTAAAAAACTAAAATGATATCGTAATGGAAGTTAAGCTCTTTCTAGTATATTTCTCATTAATTACTTGACTAACGATAAACCCCCTTCGATTGCCAAGATGGACCGTAGGCCGATGTTGAAAATGGATGCAATCAGGTCATTTCTTTCTACTCTCCTGCACAGTGGCGGCACCAGCTACGAATACGTAAGGGAACAAGGGTAAAGAGACACAGAAATTTTTACCACACCCTTTTTGTCCACGCCCTGTTCTTTTGCCCGGAAATTGATTATTTCGACGGTTTAGCGCGCTTTCATTCCTGTCGTTGTCAGATCAATGCCATTTCTATAGCTGCAAATCAGATCATCCTCTAAGCAGAAAATGTAACTACCAAGATTTTCTCATTAAATTTTCACGAATCTCAAAGACCATCTTTCTGAAGAAGTGGGAGGACTTGTACCCCCATTCTTAGTCCCCCATTCCCCTGGCTCCTCCACTCCTCTCGCATTATAATTTGTCTGAATGATAAGCGACGCTGCAAGATGAAACTAAATCAAAGCTGCTTTTGATTTACTGGCTATATAGCTCACTGACTCAATTCATTTGCGCTTGTCACAAAATTACCCACGTTCCCTGTTCATTTATCTAACAGTCCAACAGTCCTTCAACTCCCTGGTGTTTGTATATTGCAAGATTTCGAGGCACTCACCTCCGCAGAGGCAGTTATGGGATATATATCTTTTTGTTGCATTGAATGGAGGGGATGCTTTTTGTACCATCTCATATTTAACTCCATATTTGCAGAATCCAGACCTGGAATTTTCCGACTTATGTCCAAAAATGTTGTCAATTTAAGCTTGGCATGGGGATTAATGTAGAATCTCTGTAGAGAGTTAAAATGAAAATAATTAATATAGCCGTTGATTATAGGAGATTTTTTAACCTTTTCAATAGTGGGATTGTTCTTTAAACGTTTGTAACACTTTTGTCGCACTTCCTAGTTGTGGAGTTTTTAATGTAAGTTGCCGGTAGATGGGTTTTGCAACTCTTGTATTTAACTCAGTTGAAGTGTTTTTGCTAATCTTGTGCAACTTGTAAATTCTGTCTTGTTTTGAAATGAAATTTGCAGAAAGGATTTACAGAATATTTTTGCGGTGATTTCTCGTACACGACAGCAATGCCGAAAGCGAAAGCATAAACGTAACCGTCATAGGCAAACTGATATTTAAGGTCATTGAAAAATGTCTCGGTGTTCATCCTACTATATAAGTGGAAATGCTGTTAACAGTGAACAGAGATAGAGGAATGAGGTGGAAGAGACTCCGTCTGGACTTTCTGGGGCCATTTTTTTTCATCCCATTTCATTTCATAAAAATACAGAGAAGTAGCTCTTCAACCTTACATATATATACAATTTATAAAACCGTTAGAATATACATATATATATATATATATATATATATATATATATATATATATATATATATATATATATATATATATATATATATATATATATATATATATATATATATATATATATATACTTATATATATTTATATATATATCTATATATATATTATATATATATTTATATATATTTATATATATATTTATATATATTTATATATATATTTATATAGATTTATATATACACTGTACTTGTCGTTCATTATTTTGGTGCTCTAGAGGTTCTGCATTATTGCTGTATACTTATAGAAACGGATAGTTACGGGTTAAATTTTGAAAGAGTGCATTTTTGAATAGTGGTCCGTCGCTCGTCTGACCTATACAGGATGCGTCCTTGTATTAGGGCCTCCTTCCGATAGGTGTAATTGACTTTTTGAAAGCTGTCCATTGATGGTCTTTGCATTAGGACCAGCTTGCATTAGATGGAGTGTATCAATACTAATAACAAAAGTAGTAGTGATAAACTTGTTTAATATTAGTGATACAATAGTCTTGATTACTAATGCATAATAACGTAAAGCAGTACAAGTTGCAAGATGGAAACTATTGCTACTTGTTGCAAGTGATGCAGGCACATTTGTTTTCACAGCGCCATTTGCTTATTAGCATTTTGAAGCGCCTTATATTTTAGGACAGCTTTGTCTCACCTCGGATAGAGTTCCAAATCTTGGGCCCTGAAAATCTGAGGGGTTTAGCACCATATCTGGATCCAAGATGGAACTAGGTTGTATTAAGACTGTCAAATGATAAATCTAGACCTTTGCCCGCACAGTAACCGCCAACGTATTGCATTGCTGTGTTGTTTTCTAAAATCGAGGACAAAAGGTGAAGTGCTTCGCACCCTTAATCCTGTGGAAGTTAAGGCGGCGGCCACCCGCATGTGAGTATGGAAACGCGGCGGTGAATATGGCCACCTAGTGTTTGTATGCGAGTGAATCGACAGCTGATGCTAATGAATCGGCCGTCCCTAAACAACTGGTGGAAATTTGCCATATACTTAATGCGACGCTATTCATCCTTACGCCACACGGTTTTTGCGCATTTAGATCGATGAATTCGGTTTATAAAAGGTGATTCAACTATCATCATGCACATGAATGCCACGGAGTCGGATTGGGATTATTGTTTACTAATTCATGTGATATTCTTTTATGCAACTTGATGTATGGAAACTAGGGGGATCCTGAGGACGTTCCGTGCTAGATAGAAGCGTCTTACGTCTGCGTATAGGAAAACTCATGCTTCACAGAATGCTGTTACTTTGCGTTGAATTACGATTTTTACCCATCTCCGTTAAATTTACTTGAGACTGTTAACGTTAGAAGTTGCAACGTCAGAACCAATGCGCTTTCCTAATGCAATTTTTAAAAATTGATACGCGTTGATTCTCAGTTCTATTAGATAGGTAAGATTATGATAAATCCAAAAGACTGCATAAGTCATTGAAGATAATAGCCACGACGAGCCACATGATAGATAAATCAGAAAAGAATAACCATTTGTAGATCTTCTATTTTATTTCATTTCATCGACACATCCATGACAAACCAGTTAAGACCTAATCAACTTTTACGACAAATGGATGTGTCGATGAAATGAAATGAAATAAAAGATCTACAAATGGCTTCTCTTTTCTGAGTTATCTATCATGTGGCTCGTCGTGGCTATTATCCTCAATTTCATAATAAAGCTGCGTTTTCCATCTGATGTCTCAACTGCATAAGTCATTGTTCATTTTTGTGAGTTCACATGAGCTAGTTCGTAAGGCAGGGAAGCATGAAAGCCATAGAAGACTTTTTGAAGAAGATTATTCATGCAATTGGTCTTCTTAATATATAGTCGTTTTCTTTCCTTGATGCGTGGACATAGTTTTTTGAGGAAGACTGTTTTAGCTTGCGATATCTCTTCAACTTTGTGATAGTTAAAGTATGTTATGAGTTCTCTCCTCAGCTCTATGTGTATGAGGTTTTTGGAGAACATTTGCTTAATTTCTGTTCCAATGACAAACTGTGATCTTTCGGCTCTTCTATGTTTGCAATAATAGATTAGAATAACGCGCAATTTTGGTACACTTGGGGGTGGCCCCTCGAATGCATGATGTAGTTTAAATGCCTTTCAACTCCTGTACCCCTCCACCCTTCTGAATGCTTCAGAATAGAGGAATTAAAGTGAAAGTGTGAGAGAATAGATGACCCGAGTTGGATTCAAGCTGGCGACACTCCACTCTGTACTTCGAGTGCTCATCCATTGAGCGGTAGAGCGATGTACAGAGTCCAGAACCGCGAGTTCGATTCCCACTGAGTTCAATTGTTTTCTCGCACTTTCACTTTGATCTCTCCTGAATTCTGCTGTCTATATCTAAGATAGGTTTTGCTTTCTTTTAGAGTCATGATCTTTGATTTGTGACTGACAACCCCACAAATTTTGGATTTGGTCATATTGAAATAAGCATGTGTCTGAAAATAAAATATTCTATTTTTGGGAGTAAAACAGAGGGTGCTCTCTCCTGACTTAAAGTTTTGAGACTGTCCCATCTTCAACTCTATGGCGTCACAAATACACTAACGTCCAACACTCATATGTAAAAGTGTTTCTCTCTAATTTTTGAGGAGAGACCATGCCAGAATTTTTACAATCAAGAATCTTACGAGCTAAGAACGTTACGAATATCTATTATCAATTGCGGTTCTTGCTTGTAAGGAAAAAATTTCCTGTTTGAGATGAAATAGCTAATTTTTATTGGTTAGCGACCATTCAGGCTTACGTTTGGTCACAATTCTTATCACAGAAGATATTCGGGGCTGAATCACTATTGAGGGACCGCCTTCAGCAAGTGCCATTATTGTATGGGAGTATCGGTGCTTTTAACCCATAGTCAATAGACGAATATTATTATACTGCTTGTGGCAAGAACATTAAGTCTAAAAGCGATGTGTCTAGGACCGGTGTGATTTAGCAGGGTGGTAAATAGAACAAAACGTTATTGAATGTACTTACAAAGTTAATATGTCCATTATGTAAATCATGTGCAATTTTATATTGTATCTGAAATGGATGCGTGTATTTACGTGTATCGTGTGGACGATGATGTAATAGGTAAACGCGAACCGATGGTGTAATTCGAGAGAGTTCGGTTTCCGCGAATTTGCAGTAGCCCAGTGCAGTGTAGAACTATTTAGTAGATGGTAGACAACCAGGCATTTACTCCCCATTTCTCGTCTCCATAATTTGTCGCTGATGACTCCCAGTTATCTCATCTTGCCCATGATCTTCCTCTACTATTAAGCCTGACCAGTTAGGCAATTCTTTCTGTTGCAAGTTATATTTCAGCCTTCCCTCTAGCTGTTGTGATAAAACTGCTAATAGGCCATAATTTTCTCATTTTCAATAGTACCCTGTGACAAGAGATTTTTGGAACAGCACCCTGTGACAGAGATTTATCGAGCAGCACCCTGTGACAAGAGATTTTTCGAACAGCACCCTGTAACAGAGATTTTTCGACTGTTTGATTGTAACACTGGTTATTTTCTAATCCAGTTGCTTGCTATCAGATACCTTTCATGTAATAGGAGATACCAATATTCGGAAATCAAGGTACCCTCCTTCCCCTTTGGAGACGTTGCATAAAGGGTCAATGATCCCTTATACGAGTAGGCCTCAGGGTTGATACGATAGAGCATACTCCCTGTGGTATCGTTTTCGTAGTTGTATTATGCATTATGTAACAATTATGAGTCTAAAAGAGGATACAAAGACGGGGGGCAGGGACAGTTTGCACCTGAAATGGCCCTAAAAGTTATGTAGCGGTTCTATGGTGATTTTTGAATTTCGTAATGACGTCATAAGGAGAAATTCTTAGCGCCCCCCTCGCCCTCCCCCGGATGTCTGCCACTGTTGGAGCAATATTGACATGAGTTCAGGATTTGAGCATTCTTTGTTACCGCACGGGAAGATATAGTACGAAGTTCTGATTGCCATAGATTGTAATGTTTTTTAAACTGCACATGTTTATGTTTCAGTAACTGTTACTAATACACATCTTCCTTGCTGTTGGTAATTTACGTTTTGCAGACTAGATTACATATAGTCAATAAAAATTCAGAAACAAATACCCGAAAGAAACAAAAATATATGCATAAAGATTATGTGTATCATGGACGGAGCTAGTCACCACAGACTGGGGGATTTTGATAGAACACGCCCTTGGAGACCACACCCTTTCGTACAGCATACACTGAAATCTGCTACTGAAGGTTGACGAATATATCTTAGTATTTTTAAGGGGTTAGGGTTTTCCCAGGGTTAGTTTCTCATGCAGAAGATGTGTTAGGTGGGGCAAAATGATGATAGCTGTAATTTCTCTTGACATATAATTTAAGGTACTGACCACTGAAAGTGATAATAACAGCAGAAATAATACTGGTAATAGTAAAATAGAAGCTAATTTCCTTTGATGAAAGTATTAACTTAAAATATTAAGCTACTATACTTGATAAGTTCTTGTTCCCTGCATGACCACTGAGTATATTAGGTAATATTTATGGTAGTTACGATATTAGATCTATTCTAGCCCAATAATAGTGATACTAATGGTAAACGTTAGTGCTAATTTTGATAAGCGCACCATCGTTTTATCATGAATGAATGATGAATATTACCTCAATATTCAATACGATCATAGCTATTGGAATGGCGATATTGAACAGGAATATAAGCGCAACCCACTTCGAGGAAACAATTAAGGAATCCAAAGGAGGTCCATAGTTAGTTGTGATAGATATGAGCCTTATTCCGGGACTGAGGCTGAACATGTGACGTAGTTAGCACGCTGTAGACCTCATTGGAGATTAACTTGCAAGCCAAAACGCTACCAGTTTTTTGATTACTAGATCACGGTCACTCTTTATTTCTAGAGATGTCCTTATCAGAATCTTCTACGATGTTTGGAATTATGTGTAAATGTATTAGAACTGCTTGCAACTTTTAGAGAAATCCATGCTCAAAGTCTCTATCAATAAGCATTGAATCGGGCATTTATTATATCTTAAACATTGAATAGAGAGGCCAGTGAATATTTCAAGTTTTGCTACCAAACACAAATCGCCTGGTTGCTCAATGATCATGCGGCCACCCTGAGTTTGTTCCTCGCCCTATTCATTGTGTGCGTTTTAATATTTAATGAGTATGCATGGGTAAGCGATGTATTCAAGCCTATTCACTCAGTCGAATTCATGTGGAAGACCTTACTGCACTCTATTGCAAAACTTGATTCATAGGCACAGATCAATTCAAAGGCAACACCAAATATCTATTGGGTATGTATATCAATAATTATCAACAATTTTAAATTGTTTTTAACATCTTTAAATCGCTTATCCGACCGTTCTCTATTGCATTTGAATGCTATTCAACATTGCTCTTAAAAATGTTGAAGGAGTATTATCGAGCAAATGGCTCTTCGCTGTTCCTTGCTACCCTCATTGGAGTCAGCTTGGTGCATAAACCAGTGCAATTATTTGTGAACGCGTACTGCATCTGTATCACAAGCAAAGGCTAGTACGGTACAACTTAAGACAATTATACGATAGAGAACGTGAAATGCCAGGCGTTTAAAGTGAGACAAGAAAATTGAATCAGGAATGGGAATTTTCTGATTTCTTAAAATCTGCTAGCCAAGTGTCGTGGATACTTTTCTATATTCACTTCCAGTTAAAATCTTATAAGCCAATGTAGACCTCGATATTGAAGAGTTTAAACTCTCAAAACTATACCACTTTGAACAGTATTAGCGCAGAGACATGCTCTATCAAAAGAGTCCCCTGTACATCGTGAAAAAAGACCAAATTTCTGGAAGCAGGGGATATGATTTTCTTCTACACAAGATTTAAAACAATTTGGATGGGACTAATGGAGACCGCTACAAAGATTTATCTTCAAAGATTGTCAGGTGAACATTCATCTTTCGGATAAAAGTTATTAAGGAATGCGTCCGGCTTTTTTCGTCTGTGACACCGTTGTTGTCAACTCCTAATTTCGTATAATTTTTTCGCTGAATTCATTTGGATTTTTTAACGCAGGGTGTGGAATTTTTGTAGCATTCTGCTGCTGGGAGATTTCTAGTTGGCAAATTCTGCGACTCCCATCTTTAATGTGTTGAAAAAAATACTTTCTTGTTGTATTTCCTTTATTTGTCCAAATGCGATTTAAACCTCTCCTGTTACCGATGACTTACATGGGGAGGGCCTGGAAGTTTTTAGATTTTTTGACAACTATACTTATGATTTATTGCCGTACACATTTAGACTCTTAACGGCAGTTGTGATCTTTGAAGTGTTTCATTCTCTTTCGGTATACCTCCACTAACATTATTGTAGTATTCAAGGTATTAAGGTAAACAACTGACGTCTTATGTAAGAAGACAGATTTATGCCAGCAAATGGCCGCATTTTTCTTTCCCCAAATCATCAGAGTTTACTAGTGTTTTGCAATGCTATGCTGAAATTTGATGGAGTTCCATTCTGGTCCTTAATGGTAGAAGTGCGAGATATATCTCCCTTGGCAAGGTGTGCTCTAATCAAATTCACATCAAAGCAATTATGGTAAATTAACATATAGTTTAGGCACGGAGCAAGGAACTCCTTGAGCTTCTTTTGTATGTCGAATAGACCCAAACTTCCCTATGTTACGTTATCTTGCCCTTGAATGTGGAGTTCACTGGAATGCATGCTTTACATTTTGCTGAGAGGACAGGACAGCCGTGCAGAATTCTACCAATGTTTGGATTTTAGCATGAATTGGTAGCAAATACGTCCCTCACGTTGATTTTTGGGTTTATACCGCGAAAAATGGTAAAATGTTGTTACGAGGGGAGAACCTTCTCTGTATGACTTTATTAGTCAGTTAGTCAGGAGGCGTATGTCCAAACGCTTGCTGCTTGCGTAGCCACAGCTGGGCTGTTGGTTAGGAAGATTTGGCAAGCTGGAAGTAGGGGTTAAGAAGAGCTATTTATACTTGAGAACCGTATTGCTTTTCTTGCATATTCCTATCCTCCAAATGAATGTTGATATTAATGAAGCAATGCTTAGGCGACAATTTTAGAAATGTTTAGCACATGGCCTGCAACCATTAAGAAGGCGCACTCCCGATGCTTTGTACCACTTGTCTTATACGTCTACGTGCTTGCAATAAATTCGCAATTAGAAGCTGGCAGCTGTTGCGTAAAACTGATACAGCAACAAAGTTCCCCACGTGCAACGAACTTTGTTACACTTATTAGTTTCTAGGTGCGTTCTATTATACTTGGTGCAAGAGGTAGATGCAAAAACTGTGTTAGTTGCGGTACAACTTTGTTGACCTGAGAAAACTGTGAAAGGAGACCACTGCACCCGTATTGAAAGGGTTCTGTGTCGTCGTACTTAGGCTCTACACTTTTCAGCTGTAGAAGGATTCCTCTTTGGAAATAGCTAAATTTCATGCTGACTTTGCAGCGCCTAGCTTTGCAATTTGGTTTTTTTTCTCTCATTATGTTTAGCATAGAATTTTAAGCATGAACACCTCAAAATGTCGCATTGCCCTTTGGCCTGAGCAGAGGGACAAAATATGGAAGAATTTGAGAAATGTTGTTGCTTTCCTACGTTACTTTTAAGATATTCTATGGTCACAACCCGTCCTGCACATGTGCATTCGCTTCAGTGAACTAACTGTCTGACAGACAGAAATGATTAATGCGAATCAATCGGGAAGACACTCAGTGCACAAAACTTATTGACGTTTTTGTTTTATACAAAGAATTGCCTTGAAGATGGAGAAGTGATATCCAAGGCATAATTTTATTGTAGGGCTGTATGAATGTCCAACAAACAGATAAATGATGGTGGGCATTTCCAATGTGTTTTTGTGCTTTCCCTCATGCCTATTGCATAGTCAATCTTCCTTACTTCTTTATTTCATATGGCTATACCGGAATATAAATTCATATTCCTGATATCGAGGTAATGTTTTCACAACATACAATGTCTGCCAAAAGTCTTGTAACATTTACTACCATTTACGTCATAAACAAGCTATAGCGCCACCATTGAGCTATTCTATCTTAAAGCAAATATGAATAATCCTAGGGTTAGAAGTGATACCTGTGCACAATGCTATGGGGTTTGGCTTTTGATTCAGCACTGTTTGCGCGAAAGGGGTATACATTTAGATCGCTGTTACGTATAAACGATAAGAGTGAAGAATTCATAAGAATGTGAGTATTCCAAGTACCTTTGGTAGGCATTGTAGTTGTAAAATATCCTGCAGGAAACACCCTTTCTTTCGCGGATCAAATATATGATGTGCCGGTAAAGCTATTGGTGGGAACATCAGACCAAATGAGCTAATGGTTTATATAGTGAACCAGCAAACTGTTTTGTACTCCTTAAAGTACGTAGTCCGTGTGAGGTCTGTGCGACGCAGACCTTGTACGACGTGCTGAAACGTTCATCAAAGGAGTTGGAAACATGTACGCTTGCC
This sequence comes from Mastigias papua, assembly GCA_964019165.1. NCBI lineage: Eukaryota > Metazoa > Cnidaria > Scyphozoa > Rhizostomeae > Mastigiidae > Mastigias > Mastigias papua. The sequence continues at coordinate 10,103,592 of OZ025283.1, read as the reverse complement.
TCTGCCATCAGTTGCCATATCAATTTGCGACGTGGAGTAAAGCCGGAACTTTTAAAGAAACAATTTAGAATATTGCACAAATGCAGATAAGAATATATCGCCTAATCTATGCAACGTTGTTCCAAGAGATCTGAAACTTACATTGAGCAACCAGTCGGATTCCATCACCGCAAAATGGTCCACATGGTAGTTTTGGTGCAAAGAATCTAACAGTTGTCGGAGAATTTTGTGTGTCACGTGAACTTAGATCGCTGTTTCTATCTTTCTTTGTATATTGATGACTTGTTCCTTTATTTAGCTGGACAGGATGCTAGGATGACATAGATACATCGTTCAAGAAATTTACTAGCGCTAGCATTAATTACTGAGTGCTATAAGTAAGATATTTATAATACATAGTGGGAACAGGCTTAAAAGATGCACAATGTAGTTATGCTAAAAAGATTTGGAAAAGAGTGACTCAGTCTTCTATATCGATAAATTTACAAAAAAATTACAGCCGAGCCTAATATAATGGAAATTACCAAAATTATGCCCGTATTATGTTATTTTTGACTAATAAATTTTATTCTTAAGGATTGCCAAGATGAATCCAATAAAGTCTGAAGAGGGCCTCAAAACCGAAACGCCATCGTCAAATACTACAAACAGCGCAGATACACCTTCCAGCTTCCCGAACAGCTCACCATCTGCTGAAGACGATGAAGACCACGTTAAGCGACCGATGAATGCCTTTATGGTATGGTCGCGAACTGAACGACGCAAATTGGCATTGAAATACCCTAATATGCTTAACTGTGAAATAAGTAAATTACTAGGTGCAGAATGGAGTCGTATGGGCGATGAGGAGAAACAGCCGTACATTCAAGAGTCTAAGCGATTACGAACAATTCACAGTCAGAAGTACCCTGACTATTCGTACAAGCCCAGGCGGCGTAAGCGAAAAGCCCAACAGAACCACAATGTTTATCCACCAATCAGTTTCCCAGCCGGATTTCCTTCAGGTGGCCCTGTACCACCATACCAGTTTCCAGCCTCTTATCCGAAGATGATGTCAGAATCATTTAGATTACCGGGAGCAGGAGTAGAGCCACCTTATCATTCCGGAATGCCAGATCCATCAAAAGGTAGTAGTTACTTCAATCCTGCAAACATCCCGTCAGTTCAGGAAATGAAGTATTTCATGCCCGGCTCGAATGGAAATCCTTTTCCGCCAACCTCTACATTTCCAAATATGAGTATGGGTGGATCAACATCTGCTAGCGCACCAAATAATATGTATTCATCAAATCCTGGACAATATGGGGCCCCATTATTCAAAGATCATAATTTTTCTGGTAGTATTTAGCAAGACACAGAGTAGGACAAGAACCCCAATCGGGACTGTAAAAATTAATTTGGCATTTGTAATATTTAGAACATTGCACTGTTAACCATGCCATTACTCTTTTGCTAACCAATATTGCTTAAAGCCTCGTTCGCGATTATAATGCTGGTTACAGGAAGCCTTGTTATCATTTAAAGTTAATATTGAACTTTAGGGCAGTGATTCCCAACCTTTTTATTACCACAGACCGGTCAACGCCTGAAAATTTTACCGAGGACAGGGGTGGGGCTGGGGGTTGGGGATTGCTTCAAAACAGACATTTGTTCAGACTGAGATTATACATACAACGGAAATAGTTAAGTAATCGATGTTGTAGATGGAAATCGCAGCTTTTTGATGAATAATAGGCCGAGAGTGACGACAAAAAGAGACCACATTTTTGATTATTTGACGACTATTAAGTATCGTCAAGAATAGTTAAGAATCTCTCTGCCTTGTGCTCGGCTCGTGACTCGGTATCGATTGATCAAAGGACCGATACCGGTCCGGGGCCCTGTGGTTGGGAACCACTGCTATAGCGTACCCAATATCACTATGTTGCATGAAGGAAGGTTGCTTCATTCAAGGATAGATATATTGATGTGTTTTTTGCTTTGACCTGTTCAGATTGAAATGTTTGTCAAACCGCTCGACATTTTACAGGTGAATGAAGAAGCCTTAAAAAATAGCTGGACAATCAAACCACGCAAAAAGCAGTCTTATTTAGATACAAATTGAGAAATGTTTTTATTTAAAAAGATGAATGCCATAGAACCTAACAGTTTTGTGAAATAAGTGGGCCAGCTAGTTGAGTTGTAAGGTTAATTATGATTCTCAATTCGTCTTAAAACATCACAGGCTATTCAGTTTTGTAGTTAAGATAACAAGTAGGAAACTGCCAGCTCGATTTTGCAGACCAAACCCTATGTTTACTTGGAGAAATATTTAGTAGCTAGAATCACACATATGAACACGCTTATTAGAAAACGATTTTTGATTCCCCCAATGATCATATTCTTGGTCTAACTTTTATCGTAACAAATACAGGTTTTACTTTGTATGCTATGCTGAATAGTGATTCACAAAAAAGTTTGAAAAGGAAGAGAGCAACGACATACAGGCAATGTTTTTTTAGTCCCGTTCGTATGTTTGAATCAGTAGAAGTGACAAGATCTTATCCTAGTTAGATATCTTGGCTCATAGGCCAAAGTCAGATGTTATTGGACTCTATTAGCACGTAAAATGCATTTTATAGCAGACAGTTGGGCCAGTGTGGTTTTGTATGAGTTTCGTATATTACCTCGTACGTGTTGGGAAGCTTTTTCTAAAAGAATTACTTTAATTTTATCTGTACATAATAAATATCGCAACTATAATAGATTTTTGTTAGCATATCTTGTGCAAAGCAATTTGTATGATGTTCTTAATTTTTGCACAGCATATTACACAACGAGTGGTTTTCTCTTCGCTGCAGCTCTTCTGTGTGTCTAGTTTGCTTGAAACAAAACATTGAGCATAAAATATAATAATAACTTTTTATTAAAGGTTGATTTTTTCTTGCTACCATGCTATTTAATACCAACGAAACCCAAGATAAACGCTAGCTATGAGAATTAAATTTAAATTACACGAATGCAAACCAGGGGGACCATATACGATAGCGTGGGAAATTCTCCACATTAAATTTCCTAAATAGTTGGCCCATGAAATTCCCCACTAGCAAGTGTCCTTTCGGTTAAAATTGTTTTAAAAATTAAATTAAAATTGTCTCCATATATTGCTTTATGTGGAAGTATTTTATACTTCCTTTGTCTCATCTCTCTGCTAAGGTCTGTATGATGTCTTGCAACTCGCAGAATTACACATTTTTTTATAAGAAAGTTGTTTATAAGAAAGCAGTACGTGCTCGGCTGTTCAAAAAAGTTGATAAAATTCAGTACCCGATTTCTGAGACCTAAGAAAGATGATAAGTTGACACACATTTGCAGGGATGCCTACACTGGGGGGCTGGGGGCAGCTACGCCTCCTGCCCTTTTCTAAGGACTTAATTATTTTAGTGCAAAGATGTTTATGATGCGCCCTCAATAGGAACCTTGCCCCCTGCCCTCGGTGCGGACAGGCGTCCCAGCACATTTGAAGTTCCAGTTTTCACGCAAGCCTGTGATATGTTTCGTTTAATTTGCATTGTTTCCCTATGAAAATCTTGTAATACTGTTCATTTTAGATAGCTACAGATTTCCTATGAAAATCTATCTAGTTCAGTGCCATATTTGAGTAGTACCTGTCTGCCTACGTAACACTGCAGTATTACACACAATCCAATGTTCTCGCTAAGAAAGTTTCAGTACTGAAATCATGAAAAGACTAAGACAGTTTCAGCACTAGGAGAGAAGAGCTTCCTTAAAAAGTACATCTACTTGTAGATAATTTTGACTTTGCAAGAGTCAAATTTAGTTGGAAGTTCACTGCAATATGTCTCAAATCTGGCCATATGCTCTTACTTCTGCTCCATTTTCAAGCTGGGGTTGTGCCAGATAAAAGTGCACGCTTTTTTCTATAAAGAACGTAATTCAAGGCCTAGTTCCAAAAGTTCCTTACTTTTGGACCTCCAATAGTCAAGTCAATTTGTAGACTAAAAGTTCCTTAATTTTCACTCCACATTTAGTGCTATACATATGGTACAGAAACAAATAAACATTGGAATTTTGAACCTTACCTTTAAATTTTTCCTATAACTTAGGAGCAATGAAACACGAAACACTTGACACAATCATAGCAAACAATCCTTGCTTGCTTTGGCTGTAAGTGAATGGAACCGGCTTCTTAATTCATGGTTATTTGCTGTTATAAAATTTTCTTAAATTGAAAAGTTCCATAGGGAACTTTCCTTTGGTAGTATAAGTTCTTTGAATTTCTTTGGCATCTTACATGTAGGCTCAGTGGTTCCTTATAAAAAAGCGTGTATACCAAAAGAGTCAGCACTGTCCCTGTCACAGCATAGGCATTCCACAATGAAGTAATGAGAGGTTTAGACCATTTTGTGCCAGTTAATAGGAATGGGCAAAATAGATGATCTGAAGTTGATAGGTACCAGACATACTGATACCCGCTCAAATTTCCAACACGTAAATACGATACGAACGGAGTCTATTAACAAAGTCGACGTTCTTGCAAAAGTAGCAGAATTTTTAGAACAGGACCCAATTTGCATTATTTTATGACGTACTTACTAAAAGACAGAACTATCCATAGCGACCCATAACGACCCAAAACGACCTAAAAATAAGCTCAAAACGACCCCAAATGGCCCACAACGACCCACAACGACCATATAATAGGCCAAAACGGCCCACGACGACCCATGACGACCCAAAAAATAAGCTGAAACGACTCTATTTGACCCACAACGACCCAGAATGACCCGAAAATAAGCCGAGACGACCCAAAATAGGCCAAAACAACCCAAAAATAGGCCAAAATGACCCAAAATGACACAAGACATAACCTGAAACGACCCAGAACGTTTTGAAAACGAGAATAACCAACGTAATCATAAACTATGGACGGCTGAGCATACAAGAGGAGATATAATCAACGTATATAATCAACATTGAGAGGACTTCGTTTTATAGGAGGAGTCATCATTATTCGTAAGTTGCTGCGACAATATTTGATAAGCACCTTGCACCAAGTCTATTCTTGTTCTAACAAAGCAAATACGACACTTGCTGTAATGATTTTTGTGACACTTTCCTTTATCAATAGCTTCTACGTCTCATGTACGCCCCGATGGATACATCATCAAAATACGCACAACGACAGATATAAGGCCGCAGGCACACGTATCTGGGTATTTTTGAAAATGCAGCTTGTTCTATCTGTTGTCACCTTCCACTGCATGAACCCGGGGTTTTCCGTTATTTAGGCACAACTTTTTGAAAATGTCTGAGTTTCAAGATAATTTTTCACACCTTCGCTTTAGCCTGGTTTCCATATAACTTCTTAGTGCCGGCAACCCACCGGCGACCCACCGGCGACATTGATACTGAAGCATGTTTCCATATACTTTACGTTCACCGGCGACCCACCGGCGATGACTCACTAGGAAGTCATTCTAAGTAGTTGAGAACTCAATTTTGGCGCGAAAATTAAATTAATTCAAGATGGTTGCAATTAATCGACGTTTGTTGCATCAGAACCAGACTTTCCTCTCATTCCTATTATGCACTTTGAAAATTTTCTTCTGATTGTTTTGTTCCTTGTTTGGGCCTCAACTTCTGCAATACCAAGTTTGGCTGACACTTCTATCCATGCGCTTTCCTTCTTCCTCTGGTCATTGTAATCCTTCTTGCACTTGTCATACAAAACTGTGTACTGCTGAATGCAATCCATCAAAGTCATGTCGTCTACTTCCATTGCAATAGCAAGATAATTAAAATACAACAATAAAAAAGGGCGCGTTTTCAATCTAGTTTGATTGGCTTTGAAATGTCACCTGACTACTAAACTTCTGAAAGGTGTTGTTGCCGTTGTTGCGGCACCGGCGACCCATCGCAGTCATGTTTCCATATAAATTTCTCAAGGTCGCCGGCACCGCAATGGAAAGAAAAGTTGAACATGATTCAACTTTTCTTCCATGTCTGCGGTGGGTCGCCGGTGGGTCGCCGGCAATTGGCATGAAATGTTTCCATTAAAAAGTTGAATGTCGCCGGTGGGTCGCCGGTGGGTCGCCGGTGGGTCGCCGGTGGGTCGCCGGCACTAGAAAGTTATATGGAAACCAGGCTTTTGTTACCAACATTGAAATTTCCTTCAGGCTGCGTAATATTGCTCGTTTTCGATGGTTTTGCCTTGTTTTAGGTCGTTGTGGCTTGTTTGTGGGTCACTTTGGCTTATTTTGGGTCGTTTTGCATCGTTTCGGCTTATTTCTAGGTCGTTTTGGGTCGTTTCAGCTCATTTTTTGGGTCGTTTTGGGTCGTTTTGGCTCGCTGTGGCTCGTTTTGTCTCGGTTTGGCTCGTTTTGGTTCGGTTTGGCTAGTTCCATCTTTTAGTAAGTATGATTCTTATGATACATTGTTAACAGTGAGTTTCCTTAAGTTCCCGTTGACACAAATTCTGCATAAAACTAGCTGGGAGATAAGATATTCTCCACAGAGGGCTTTAAATTTAAGGTAGGATACTGGTCGAAATTTCAAAATCCACAGTTTTTGATAGATTTTACTGAAAGTTGGCAAACTGATACTACTTTTTATGCTGATTTCAAATCTGTCATCAAGTTCCATTTATTTTAATTGGTTGTCATGGTAACCACTAATTAGTTGCCAATTAGTGGCCTTAGAAGTTTCTGCAAGAAATTTTTGTTTCTCTACTTATATAATCTTCCAATATATCAAACTGATGCCCAAGATCTGGGATACAGGATAAAGCCTTTAATTTTGCTTTAAAGGATTTTTATAGAAAAATATTGCAATTTTTCCTCAAATGTTTAATTTTTGCCATTTTTCATGTTGACTCATATGAAGCTAACTTTTTTCAGACACCTCCTATGAAAATTTTAATGCTTATATCTTGTTCTGCAGATATGGAGGAACAAGATTATGTATAGACATGCAGATTTCTGATCTTTCTCTAAAAATCTTGCAGAAACTAAACACTGCACATAGGGGAAAATCTATGTTTTGAGAAAAATGGCCTTAAAGTTCAGAAGCAAGTTTAAGACTTGATGGGTGACTATGTCATCTTCTGAAACTACATTTTTGAGCTCCATACCCTACTAAGATGTAAATAGCATGCAAACTCAATAATTGTTTTGGTTATGTTTTAATTTTTGACTATTTTTCATAACTTAGAAGTCAAATGCGCCTGCAGCATATGTGTCCCCTTCTAGTGATTTCTGCTTGTTAGCTTTCAATTTGGTTTTAAACTTCAGTTCCTTTCTTCTTCTTTTTGCTAGAACAGAACCTGCTCTTTTTGCCTTCTCTAATCTCTGTGCAGTCCTAGCTGCAGCTTTCCTCTTCAGGTTTTCACCAGGAACAAGCCCCATTGTTTTGCATAACAATGTTTTGAATGTAGCCCCCATGCTAAATTGGCAGGCTGCTAGTGCTACTGCAGTATCCACAGTCTTCCTACCTACATATATTGTTTTTGGGCACAACTTCCACACTGCATTATGGAATGACTCATTGGAATTTTGTGTTTTTTGTCTTGCACAACGCTGTAATAGGGCCTCATCTGACAAGCGAAGAAAGATAGGTACAAGTTTTTTCCCTATATCTGGTGGCAATGTTTCATGATCCTCATGAGAATCTGGAACAGTGGAATTGGCAATGGCTCTTTGCCAGAAACACCATGAGTGGTTACCTGGTGGGCAATGCATATGTTTTGGCATCTTATTTGTAGATGAAAGATGCAAAAGGATTGCCATTATACGTTTCTTCATGAGTTGAATGTCAGATGAATTATCTTTTATTGCCTTCCCATAGTAGTTCTGAATCTTTGCAATTTTCATTTGGGTGAGCTTTCCTTTTCCTGACAACTGAACTTTTTGAGCTTTTGACATAGCTACCAAATTCCTCAGTGCTGTGCCCATTCTCTTTGAGACATGGTTCACACAATCCTCTTTCTGTATTTGAATGTCTGTTCCATATGGGTTTAATGATGTTACAGCATCAAATGCCTTGCTATCTCCATCTGACAGAATTGTTGTATATCTGAAATTGTGCTTCTCTATAGACCTACTCCACAGTTTCTCTGCACAAGCAACCTCCATAGCACCTGCTGTTCCTTCAAAGTTCTTGGGGCAATTTGGTTCATGTCTTGTCTTCCATTCCAAATCCTCCTGTTCTCCCTCTACAGCCTTACATTTGATACAGAAGTTGGAGAGAACTTCAAAGTCAATAGGAAGCCCTGTCAGCAGATCAATTACTGCACCAATGCCATTGTGAGATGTGAAACCCCTTTTCTGCCAAGATCCATCAAAGGAGACAGCAATATTCAATATCCCATATTCATCAGGGTGCTCATCAATTTCCTTGTATGCAGTTACTATTGATTCCCTTGACTTACTCACAATTTCCTGAAAAGTTTGCTTGCTGGCATCTGCAATCTTCTGATGAGCAGTTCTGTAAGAATCATAGCTAACTAGATGTGGCAGGTTCATTGTACTTGCCCATTCTTTCATAGCACTATGGCCACAGCCAATTCCACGGAAAGCCAAGGTAGCTCTAAGGTTGATATCAAATGGATCAGTTTGCAATTTTGATCCCCCAACTCGCTCACATAGGAAATCTTCTTTTACCAACTCATCACAAACTTCACAGACAAGTCTAGCTTTTGTGGCAAACCCCCACTTACCTGATGATGTGGTGAAAGTCAACCCTGGTTGCTTACACATTGGGCACAATAGGACACTAAAAAAATCTAAGATCACGCTCTTTTGGACAAAGAGATAGCAGTCCTCAAAATAACTGACAGGAGCTTCAGATTGCCTTAGCATTTCTTCCATATTAATGCCAAACGCATTCAATTTGGCTTCACTTGTAGAATGTGGTTTGGGTACAGAGGTAGTAGCTGTGACCACTGACTCCTCAATCACAACAGCTCTCCCTCGTTGCCTTGACTTCATTTTTCGCCTACCTACAAACGCTTTCCGAGTAGACAGCTTCACCTTTCCCATACCAACTTATTTATGTCGCAAATTATGATGAAATAATAGAAGATATCACGCAAATATGTAGAACGGTTCAGAAGATGACTAAGATCGGGAGGTGAAGGTCTGCCATTATGGAAGCATGCAATACAAAGCATCCAATCAACTGAAGCTTTCACATGTCTCGGCCAATCAGAAGTCAGTAAACAAGGTTAGAGAGAATTTCAATTGTTCAGCCTCTCCGGGAAAACCCCTTATATTCAGCAACAGGTGGTCGAAATACACATTTAGTTGCTCTGAACAGATTTGCCGTACATTGAGCTTTACATCGATATATGGTTTGCCTATGGCGAGAATGAAACATGGAGAAGCAAGCACCCATAAAGTTGGGTAATTTCAACAATTTTACCCTGAAATATTGTCAGCTGATTGAGAGGTGCTCCATTTCAAAATGAAAAATAATTGCCTAAGCAAGCTCTGAGGCTCATGGAAACCCCAGATAGTGTTGTACGATGGCAATTGAGTATGTCTGAAGTAAAAAACATTTCTTGAAAATTTCATCAAATTTCGACCAGTAACCTACCTTAAAGGGACTGCATTTTTCATTGTAATTAACTTATTATTTTAAATTGCATGTATTAGTTATTAGGTATTTAAAATTGCATGTATTAGTTTTTTAACATGGCCCCCTGGAAACCAGATCTCTGTATCTGAGGGGCCACCATGTATATATAATTAAAAATGAAATGAAATGAAATGAAATGAAACTGCAAACTGCCTGCTCAAATCACTGATCTGTTGCCCAAATGACTTTTTGTCTAGCCGTATTCAGCTGCAACTATTTGCTGCAGAATCTATTATTTCTTCTGAAGAAATTACGCGAATGAGATTCATTTCTGCTCATCTGTGGGTCTGCAGCCGCCAGCTCCGTTTTCGCTTATGATGAGAGATACTGCACAAAAAATTCACACTTGAAACCTGCAAGATTTATGGTAGATATCTGTTAGTGCTTTGCAGCAGTGTGGAAAACCCATGCATTATGTATGGTAAAACCTCATTATGGGCAAATTGCTCATTGACTGTGCTGATATGCCATTCTTTGGAACCTATCCTCAATCTGCCACAGGTTCGTTGTATCCCTAGAGATTCTTATTTGTTTTGAAGCCAGGTGAAGAGGATGTTTACAGGAAAACATCAATAGACTGCTACCAAAATCTGCAAAGAAGTTATGCCTATGACAGACTGAATCATTGTAAAATACAGACTTTTTCGTCTGCGGTAGTGACTGGAATACGAAGGTACAGACAGTAGAGCTTGGCGGACCTCCTACTTCCAAATTCTCCAGGTGGCCCCATTATTATTTGAAGTGAAGAGATATGGTTTTCTTACAGGGAAGAGTTACGAAGTAGTGCAAACAAATATTTACTGTATACTTGGTGTTCAAAATGAGACTCCTTATGAACCTTATCAGTAGTTAAAGCTCTTTCCACAAAGGTACCTTCTGCTAACAGTCAAAACTTTTTAACTGTCTGAGTTTTTGCACTACATCTGCTTTACTCTGTGAATTATAAATAGCCTTAAGCATTTGTATTGTTTTTATCTCCCTAACAAAGACGGCTCAATATATGACATATCTCATCCCTTGTAAGTCGTATTAATTTGTGGCTGACTTAGGCAAGGGAGCATAGACAAAAACACAGCGTGCGATTTTACATCTGAAGTGCCAAGCCATCAATACAAGATCACGAAGTCACAACATTTATACACTTTATGACAGTAGTCATCTGAAACTATATGTTCGACAACAAATGCCACGTGCAAATCCCAACATCAAAGCTCCAGGTTTTGTCAACAGAGGTGCGACTTTGACCGTAGAGAAAGTAACACTGCTTCGAGTATTACTGCGAGGAACTAAGCAGAAAAAATGATGGAATGGGACTCACAATTATCCGGTGAGTATTTAATGGAAGTTTAGTGCATTTTGGTGCCTTTGTTTATTTTCACTACCACACAATGGTGCGATTACCATATAGCGTAAAACAAACATTAGGACGTTTGTGAGGGGGACTTATTGGTATTTCGTACCATTTGTTGGCTATATATTTACATCAATGACTTACTTAGGCTCTGTTCTGTTCGAGAACATCTCGAATTACTGTCTAGATGTACCTACTTAATTAGTTGGTCCTGACAGACCTCATGAGAAATGAGATGGAATGACACTGAGTGCTTCCAAACAGTGTACGGGTTGAGGTCCCGTCTTTCTCTTTCATACATAAAGCATCTGTGTATTCAAAGTGCGTCAAAAATGCCTAACAAAGCGAGCCCATCCCCTCACTTCAGCAGAACTAAACGATTAAACGAGAAAGTCAGGTATACTATTTCTGTCCTTTGCGAGTTCATCAGACTTAGTAAATTCATTATGTGGTATAACCAAACGATACCAAGCCTCATTCTGACCGTCGGATGTGTCTTTCATCCATTTGTTCTCACGTGTGTGTTTTGCCGGAAATCGCTATTGTCATGCAACTGATTAGTCTGCGGCGACATCTGAGATTTGTTAGACAGCTTTGAAATCGTGCGACACGACATTGAGGATCTGCAGCAAGCGAAGAAACAGTGAAAAGTAACGCATTTTACGATTAATTTCACTGCAATGGAGTACGACCATGATTCTATTGATGGAAGAAAGGCTACTCCGAACAGAGCACGGGTTTGGACTGTTGAAGAGATTAATCGCCTAATTAAAGTCTGGTCAAAGCATGAAGTTCTGTACAACACCAGACATCCAGACTACTACAAGCGCGAGAAAAGATCTGTCGCAATGGTCGATTTGCAAGAGAAATTGGGTGGAGTTACCTTGGTTGATATTATACGAAAAATGGAGAATCTCCGGAGCTACTTCGGTCGTGAGATAAAGAGGTTGTATGATAACGAAATGCCTGCTGGTGGCCTTCAAGGTCAGTCAAGATGGGCCTATTTTGATTCGCTGTTGTTTTTGGAAGAGCACATGAATCAAAAGAGGGCGAACACGAGGTCAGACGATGGAATAGCGAGGTTTGAGTCTCATGGCGGAGAGAACGCCGAAGATGCGATTGAAGGCGAAAATGAAGCTGTTTATCATATTGAGCATGAGACAGATCAACGTCAGATGAAGAGACCAAGGCTGAACGAAATGAGCAAACAAGATGCAAGCTTAGCGAAATTGCCAATGCCTAGGATAGTCCAAGGAAGTCAGGTCAGTTTTGATAGTCGTAGCAGCAGTGGCCTTGTGGCACCGGTAAAAGCGACAGTTAGAGATACTTGTGATTCATATTCACTTGCAAGAGAGCAAAGTCGTGTACTGCCAGTGGATAGGATGTTTAATGACACCCACGAAGACATGGTATTTGCTGAACATGTCGGAAGGACCATTATGTCGATCACGGACGAACTTTTGAAGGAGGATTTGAAGCTACAGATTCAGCAGTGCCTTTGTGCAACAAAGCGAAAGCAAATAGCTATTCACCAGCAACATCATGCCCCCCGTTCTGCCTCAAACAGCACCAGTACAGATGCATGGCAAAGGACTGAGAAAAATGATCCACACCCACCATCATTTGTGTCTTTTGTCTCAATAGGATCGCCAGGTACACCAATCCACCCAGGGACAGTTCATTCACAGCTTGATAATGAAGAACAACCAAAATCCTAATGGCTGGAGGTGCTGTTGTAAAAGTGAAAATTGTTGCCTATTTTGGGCATGTGCTTTTAGAAAGGTATTGTATTCAGAAGAATCCCCCAGCTGAGATGTAAGGAATTGTTTGATAGCATTATCAGAGTTGTTGGGATTATTGCGTGGTGAAGCAGATAATAGATTCATGTTGTTACTGAGCTTGTAAATAAGATTACCTACCTGATTAGAAGTAACAACTTAATATATTAGCTTGCTATTAACTACCATGCTACTAAGTTATACGCTGTTAGATATATTTGACATATTTCTGTTGTCACAAAGTAAGACCTTCAAGATCAATACACTAGTGGATAGATCTCAAATTTATCAGCCAAACATGCTCATTACCCATTAGTTTTGATTTTGGGTCACATTTCTGTTGAGAAGGATGGATGTGTTGAGACATTGAGAAGTGTATACTATGATTATTGGGAGTAGTAACATATGTATCATTTCTGTATGCAGAAGCTTCATTCAATTTTTTCATTGTTAAGTGTATAAAGCTTGGCCCCTATCTCTTGTTAAACTTGCCAAACCTAATTCAAGGATAACATATAGGAAAGTATGTATTTTCATTAGTGTTTCCTTGTATATTTATTGTAATTGCAAGCCTACTCTATGTGTTTCAGTTTTAAACATGTATTGGTTATAGACTGCTATGTTATATTTATTAATCATTGTACTTAAATTGAAACAAATTATGGGGAGGAAGCACTCTTAGTGTTTACATTTGTTGATCACACTTTATGCATGGTATTATGCTGATTGTGAACTGAACTGAAGAGGCAGTACCATGGGGAGGGGCATAGATGTATATAGCAACTTTAGCCATGGTGTAGATATGCAGAGATGGTTCATTTGCTGGATATGAAAAAACAGGTGGTTTTTGACAGGGGGGGGGGGGCTTGAATCTGATGATCAGGTTGTAATGAAGGAAAATGATGAGAATCCCTGATGGAGCTAACAGTTTTCACTTATATGTGTTCAGGTCTCCATTCAGCACTGAAATGTAATGATTGGAAATAGAAGGTGTGATGATATAGTAATAGCATGTTGTGCCATAAAGCTGCCAATGAGTAGTATGTGCCATAAGAAATTAATTTTGGCAAATCTTTTATAATGCTATGGGATTTTACAACAGAAGGCCTCATAGCTAGACAGTGGTGACTGGTGAGTGCCAAGTGATACAGTATTCATACTGATAGAACAATTATTGATACTAAAACCAGAGCGATATTACTGGCAGAAATTGGTCAAAGGTCAGATACTCCCAATCATTTGGTTTCATTCCACCTTTAATGTTTCTGTGTTCACTTGTTAGTTCAAAATACCGGTATGTTACTTGTTTGACTGTTTGTTTAGCATCCCATGAGTAGAGTCATGCTTTACGCGCCGACCTTTGTAGCAGAGTCCATCAATCACAATGAATTGATCGATCGGTTACTCATATTTGTACCCTCGATTTTGCACTTTATTCAAGTGGCCAGATATGAATGAAGCTGTTGATAGTGTCAAATCACCAGGCCATATGGTAGGAGTTGATAGTTTTTTCAGATACTATTTTTCACAGTATAGTTTGTGGAATCAGTTTGAACATCGACGCACGGTTTTCAGATTAAATATTGGTTATGGAGGAAGGTATCTTGGTTATGATGACAATGATGACGATGATGATGGTGGTGGTGGCGGTGGCGGTGGCGGTGGTTATGGTGGTGGTGGCGGTGGTGGTGGTGATGGTGGTGGTGGTGATGATGATGACGATGGTGATAAAGATTAGTGACGTAACAGATCAGTGCAGATCATATCATCGGGTTTATAAATGTGATGTTAATAACAATGAGTATAAATAAGAAGACAGAGAATGACCTTATTGTCACGGTCAATTGTCATTGTGTGTTCGGACGTGTAGTTGTTACGGTGATTATCACGCTCCTTGTTGTTTCTTCAGTGGTGTTGAGTGACATACAGCATAGCTAGTGTCTGGACTTGGTATTTGTTAAGGGAAGTCGCCTTTTGTCTTTGTTGTGATGAAATAATATCGCGGTCTATATGCGAATAGAATGAGTGAAAAGCTCTGCAAAAACACTACATGATTTTATTGTCAGGATCATAATAAGAGAACGCATGAATGAGTTTACTTAATTGTTTGTCGTCACCGTAAGTTATAGATGGATGTTGGCTATATGTGAATAATTGTAAGTAAATGAGACGGGTTGTCAAGGATTGTCAGAGCTGGTTGGCTACCAGGGTCGGTGAATCATCGAGGTCACATGGAAAGAATTTTAGTTACTGCCAAGTACCATTTGATCTGAGATATTGCTCTCTCAGTATGTTATTACAATGGGCACCTCGCTGCTTGAGACAGCTAAGGAATTATTCTCGTTGATAGACAAGCAACAAAAAGGATACATCCTGAAAGAGGAGTTGTCTCAAATTACTGACGACTTTACTGATTCGCAACTTCATTCTGTTTTTTCAGCTTTGGACAAAGACGGAGAAGGGAAGATAACTCTGAGCGATTTCGCGGATGCCTTCGTAGCATTAACGCACAGCCAATATGATGAGAATGGTAAACAAAGTGGAGATGAAGAGCCCGGTGAGGTACGCACAGGCCCGGCGAGAGGAGACTGTTTCCCTCTGCATGCTAATTCCACCTATTATGCTCGGGATGTGGGTACCAATAAACTTAGTGATATATCAGACACGGTAGCGCATGCTTCCCTAGGCGTACAGGATTCTGCAGTAAGCATCGAGTTAGAGCACAACAGTGAAAAATCAAAGAGTTATTCAGCGGCAAGCACCTTTCCAATGTTCAACGAACACTGCCGTGATAGCGACGACGTTTTCGAGGGCGAAGGATTACGTGCAGATGAGCAAACTTTTGGTACTAGTCCGTCAAGGCCACAGTATTTCAGGAGTCCGAGCCTTCACAGAAGAAAAAGAACGATAAGCAGTGACCCCTCTGATTCTAGTACGAAGGCACCAGAAATCACTGATCGATCACCGCCGGATGGAAATGAAGAGGATCATTCTAAGCGCCGGCGATCGACAAGAAGGCCGAGTAAAAGTGTTACTTTGGATAAGCAGAAGTCTGTGAAGACACAGGTTTGCATTCCTAGTAGCGGTTTCGCCAAGGACGCAATTTTGGACGTGTTAAAGATCGTTGATTCTCATACAATAGCCAATTTAGGACTTTACGAAAACAACAGAGCTGCCTGGCGACGCAACGTGAATATGGATTCTCCGAATATTTTTGGTAGAGATTATCATGAAAGGATAGGAGCATGGTCTTCTACAGTAGCCAGCAGAGACTGTGAAGGGCTAAATAATGAGACCAGTGACGAACAACGGCGGTGTTTTCACTGTGAGCACAACACGGCTGAAAGCGAGGCTTGTAGTGATGATTGCACACGTGGTTACTCTCACGCCGGCTGCTTACATTCTGACGCTGCCTCTAATTGCCCAAGTGAGGACGGAACAACTGACTCACGAATAGGCCTATTTTCGCCTTCAAGTGGATGCTCCGAATATGCCTTTTCCGAGCTCGACACGAAGTACCAATTGGAAGATAGAGATTCTAACGAGAATATTTTTGCATTCGACGATAGGAGTCCACAAAAAGGGTCTGAAAATAATCGGTCCCCATACATATCAGCTACAGTAGAAAAGGAAACAATAGGAAATGTGATATTTGATAATGAATGCGAGAGACGCGAATACTTGTACGATAGAATATTAAGTTTGAGTGGAGTGGAATTAAATTCGAGACTATCATCGTCGGAATCAAGCCTACATGATTTGATATTGGAGGCAGAGGTAGCCAGAAAGAGTGCTGCTCTTGTGGAAGACTGGGAATCAGTTATGAAGAGAGTCAATGGCGTGTCTTTATTTGGAGGGTGAGTTAATTTGAATTTGTTTTCGCTTGATATTGATTGTCCAATATTCTGCATTGTGCATCTGTGAGAAAAAGCTATTAGAAAACAATACGAGAAAGATAGATATTAGCCATTGGATTGTCATGGTGGGCTGTAGGATAAGGACGGCCTCAAAAACTTGGAGAACAGAGACATTTTTGGTCTTTAAAGATGTTTCGACATGTCTTTTCAATATTGATAACCTCGGTAGAAAAAATCGGAGGAGCTTACACGCTTTTCTTACAAGGAACCTAGCTCAAAGCCTAGTTCCATAAGTTCCTTAGTTCCCGTATTTTTGGACCTCGCATGATCAAATTGTGGTACTCAAAGTTCCTTATCAGTTCCTTAATTTTCAGCGCGCAATTAGTGCCATAAAATGGCACAGACTGGTGTAAAACATTGAAATCCTGAATTTTGCTTTTAAGTTTGGGTGTAGCGTAAGTTCAATGAATAATGGAGGACTAAAAAATGTAGGTTCTTATAAAGTGGTTCCTTTTAGAAAAAAGTGTGTAATTTGGAAGACATTTTCTAATGACGTAGAAGACCTAAACCTTTATTAGGCCCAAATTTGGATGTTTCGACTCATCCATCATCAGTAAGTGAGTGAAAATAACTAATTTTCATTGTGGTAGCTCTGTTAGTCAATTGCTCATTAGGTCCCGTTGCATATCATTGTATATCTAATTATCAGGAAAATTTATGAGGAAAATAGAGGATAATAGGCGGAGCCTTTAAGTTAGGTTTTCTAATCACTCCTTTTCTTTTAATGAGGAACTGCTTTCTAAGGAACCTACATATGGAAGACCAAAAAGTCTAAGAAACTTTTACCACAAAAAACAAAATTCCTAGTGGAGTTGCCCTGTCTTAATACTGAGCATTTAACATTATCTATAACACGAAATGTGTGGTTAGAATTAGAAACTGTTGCGGAACTGTTGATGCTAAAATGCAATCAAAATAGGCTCAAAAATAAGGAACTGTCAGAACTCGACCTTGTTTTCGTTTCCTTATTAAAAAAGTCTGATGAGCGACGTCACTTTGCTACAAAGCAAATAGAATGAACATTGATTAGTGATTGCTGTTGATATCGCAGTTGATACATCAATCAAAGGAAATTTTTGTGTAAAAGTCATGTGAAAACATTTGAGGAACTGAATGGTAGTTTCACTGCACAGTTTTAGTATTTATCCTCACCTCTCATAACCGCGCACAGACCCATTTTGTCACTTCGCAAAAATTAAGTTTCATTGTGGGTGGCAGTTTATGTGTTTGTTTTGATATGCAACCGGTCTGTGTGCAATGTCCATGTGACAATTTACACTCTTGTTTCAATTGGCCACCAGATGGTAAGAAGTTAGCGTTGGAGAGCAGTGAAAAATAGTTGGATAAATGTTAACAATCTATGATAAGGCCGTTGACTGTTTGCATAATATGCAGCACCATGTTGCCTTGTCTTAACGAATCTCATTGGTTCTGTTGGAATTCTTACGTGATTCAACGCAGTCCACAAAAGACCCGAACTCTGACAGAGGTTGTGCCGTTCTTTATTTAGCCGTGACAATCATGGCACTGTACAGTCTTTAAACTAACACCGGTTATTATGTATTAGATAAAATGAACCCAGTGCTGTGAATATGCTGTAGCAATTCCAGTGCTTCTCATTGGCTTTAATGGCCCTTGTTATGTGGAATGTCTCTAATTACTATTGCGCTTGCACAGGAAATGTATGGAGCTGCTTATCCCTAGATGCTCAAGTCAGATAATATTGATTCTAAATCTTGATCATTGATGCACAATAAGCATAACTATTCATGCCCCATTGGCATTGGTTAATAAGCCCGGCTGGGTTCCACGCTATTAAAGTATTACCAAATGAATATAGAATTGTATAATAGCCAGTTTGAATAATTCATGTTTCTATTACAATGAACATTTCAGTCAATAGTCTTATATTTTTGGACAGAAGGTCAGCCATCCATATTTAATGTTGCCTAGTGTAGCCTATGCAATATATCCAGGGAGTGACTATCATCCAAGTTTTCTATGCCATTTGATAAGATATAATTGTTCCTTTGTTGGGTGTTTGTTACGCCTACTACCTGCGGCGCCCAGTACTCAATAAGGTTTTTCTGTGTCTGATAGTGATAGTAGCGAACTGTACAATTGTCCACTGACGGTGAGAACGCACGAATTGCATTCTCCTCAGCAGTTTCTTTACAGTGTGAATAGACATCGGGGGCATTTAGTAATATACCCTTCTTCTGGCGATCATGTCCTCATGTTCATCTCAGCTAAATTCAATTCAATTCTATTATTACTACTTCTATTTCTACTACTGTGCTACACAAATAACATAAACAACTTGAAATCAAGGAAAATGGCTAAATATCAAAAAAAATAATGTAGCTACTTATGATTGTTACAGTCAGTAATTAGTATTATAAAATTATGTTATTTTGTGACAGAATTTGAAGCTAGAAATAGGTGTGCAGCAAATTTATGTTCAGTTTTGCTTTGGCCAGAGACCAAGTGGTTAGAGCGGTTGACTGCTGAGTGGAACGTCAATGGTTCGAAACGAACCCTCGGATCGCAATTGGGATGCTCGCTCACTGTCCACCCAGCAATAAATGGGTACCTGGTGGCAGCACTGGGCAAGTTAAAGGCAGCGAGGAAAGGAACTGGCCACCCTACTTCACTATGCCGATGGCTCAAGATAAGTGTCCCTCAAAACGGGTACTCCCCCACCGTACGCAGTTGTACATGGGACTCGCCTTTACCTATACATTATTTAATTTTTTGTTTGCAGGCATAAAGTATCTACGTAGCTGTGATGATGTCATATATGAATTGTACATAAATAATTCATGCTGTAATTTCATAATTAAAACCGTACAGACGTCTAATCTCTCTTCTTTGGCAAATCTTAATACTTGAAATTAATAAATTATTGTTCTAGTGTTATGGATGTAGTTTTAAAGTACTAATGTGGACGGACGTGCGGATCATTTCCTAACTGTAGGGTGATCTGAAAGGATTCCATATATAGGTGGATAGATTTCAAGTGCATCTGAAATAAACATAACACTATTATAAGTCGTGAGGAAGATAAATTGATGTGAGGATTTTCATGGTGGTGGATATTTCCACTGTAATAATATTTCGCTATAGGCCTCTAATTTATCAGTGCATCGTTTGGTCATCAACCTTGTTAAATCGGATATTAAATTTCCTTTAAATCCCCATGTAGCACTGTAGCACGTAAAAAATAAAATTAATTTCGCAAACCTATGTATATTGAAGGAAAGATAGTATTGACTAGTATTGAATACCTTTTTGCTTTTCACGACTAGAAAAAAGTAGTGATTAAGATGCTCCATCATTAGAGATGAAGTGAAAATGAGAAATCAGAACAGAAGAGTGTCAAATCAGTCCAGTTTTCTAGAAGCCAAGGATCGATTATCATAAAAACTCGAACCTTGAAGAAGCTTGTATCTGGCTGGTTTTCTCAATTTTTCCTTACTTTGTTCCGGCATTTTTTAGGTTTATTTCTCACCAAATGTCGTAGTCTGGGCAGATAATTTTCAACGATTGTTGGTTTGCTCGCTGTTGCTTAATAGAAATTTGAAATATTCTCTGGTTTACACATGGTTTTAGCAAACAATGGTATTGTTTGCAGAATATAATACTAAGCCTCCATGGTTCTTTCATAACAATCCAAAGAACCTCTAATATTCACACGAGACTTGCCATCTGCGTCTTTCAAGATATGAAGTCTGCATGTTAGTCGCCAGCTCATGGTTTACGTCTTAGGGCAGTTCATCTTGTTTTAACGGGAAGGATCTGTAAATAATTGATTGTGAAAAGGGCTGCGCATTCGCGAATATGTTATCGGACGAATTCAAGAACGATATGGAGCCGGAGTTTGATTTTCCGTTCTTCTCTGGGTAAGTGCCCTCTGTAACTAGTTCCCTACTAAACCATAGCGACGTAATTTTCCGGTTTTTAACTTGCCGGTAGGACAACAGGACTGCTCTATTTACTTCCTGATGTATACAGTCACAGCACAGGTCTATTTCAGGACAACATAGTTACCAGTTGTTCTACATCTTACTTACGGCATAACAACAAAATAGCTTTTGTTGTATTGAGCAGTGATAAGCATATCTAAGAATTGGGTGCTTCTATTTCATTTTTAGTCTTTGCTGTTTCTGCCTTTACTTACAATGTACATTTTCTGTCTATTGTTGGTGCTATCTAGTCTCATGTTATTTGTAGCTTTAATCAACCAGTTACGATGATTCGGTGTAAAGATTTGAAATAGAGAGTTTGCGATTTTTTACCAATGTCAGCTTTTGACCTACAAGTGTGGCGCTGCAGATAACAGAACGTACAATGGAGCTAAGGGCAACGCCCCAGTTTGATCATGTGCAGTATAGGATTCCAACATGTCTGTATCGGCAAAGCTGGCTTCATATTTACCATGACAATGGAATTTCCCTGTAAATAGAAACTGTTTATGACGGAATGCTGCCGGTAACTTCTCTTTTAGACAGCTAGTTTATTGAAAATGGCCTGTCAGTTTGATGTTGCAGTTAAATATTAGGAGCGTGGCTTACAGTTTTGAGATTGAGGATCTGCGATACGCCCGCTGTGGCCTGAGACTTGCAACCAGTCTCGGCTGTTAAATATATATGATGGTGTTTTTTGTGTTTCCGTTTTCAGTTTCACCCTGTGCAGGTGTTTCTGCATGTTCTGTTGTCTTCTGAGCAAATCAATCAGTAAAATCTTTTTCTTATTTGTCTTATTGAACTTGACGTTACACCTGCATTTCTTTTGAGGAAACCAGTTCGTGTAATAGAAATTTATGCTAGACCCATTTGTGCACAGCACCAGGATGGCGCACGTGTACAGTAAAGTAAGCGGGTTTTTGCCACTATTGAAGAATACTTTTGCTAGGCAAAGAAGCTTTTTACATTACGTTTACAGGCGAATAAATAAGAAATCGATTGAGCTGTAAAAGTCTATTAGCTGTCATGTAAAATGAGCTCCTGGCTTCTTGGGGAAAGATGACCCCCCTCTAAAGTTGAGCAAATTGAACTAGGCGACAGTCAACAATGAAATTTGTGTGTTCGTTTTGGGTAAAGCAAGCGTAAACTTTCCTTCATCAAAGTTTTCTATTTTGTACCTCAAGGTCAATTCTTATGTATCTCTATTGCAAGATTATTTGTTAGATTGTGGAGTAGGTCTTTTTCTTTTTGCTGATCAGGGGGTCTCACACAGCCATAACATTCCTGTTTCCATGTTTGGTTCATAAGACGTCAACAAAATCTAATCAGCTGTTTTTTAATTGAATTGTGGGGAAAAAGTGGTTTTTAACTCCGTTGTTCGCCGTAGAAACGTATTTCCCTGCATTGTCACTGGCCTATTTCAGATTGATGTTGTTCCCTTATTCGTATCTAGTTCTATACTTTCAAAAATATTTAGAAAATAATATGATATTGTGTGAGTAACTTTAAAGAAATACATTTATACAAAAAACAAAAGTCTGCATTCAACCAGGGTGCTTCTTAGTATTTGGCCTAATCCAGAATGAAATGTTCCTTAAATTTCTCGAAAATCCCAGCAACAACCACTGCCCAAATGCGGGAACTGTGATACGAATTGGGAACGGAATGTTAAACGGAATGATTTCACGAGGGTAGCATTTGTTATTGCACTGTGTACGCAATGAATTATTTTAAAAGATGAATTTTCAAATTTGCATTTGAAGTTCAGTCTGCCTGAGTTTCTTCTTATTTTTTGCCATATTTGAGCCCCGTGTGTCTTATATAGTTGTTTCTTATAAAGAAACGTACAGCTGCTGGGTGGCTATCGTAGCATTACCGCCAAATGTTTCAGCGCTCTGATCAGGTCTGTTTTCTCTCAACTTAATTGGCCAATCATCATGCAGGATGCTGAACACCTGACAGCAGTGTACTCTCTACTTTCTCCCCTCATCCTTTCTCTTGATCTCGGGTTGATCTCCTCTAAGTACCTGCCGCTTGTTACTGCTTAATAAGACTTCTCTGTCATTATCCCGTGCACTTTAAGGAGCGTTTAACCTCCTCCTTAGAAGTAAATTTTCTGTAATCGTGGACTTTTACAGTATTAAGACTGCTTTTAATAATTCGCTCCTTGAACCGTATTGTGTTTGATGCATGCATACTTGATGCGACAAATAAGATAAGAAAGTTCTTCGGCATGTTCTTTATCTATTGCACGTGTCATTCCATGGTTTATAGATGCATCCGCGCCCAGGCAGGGAATTGCAGAATCTCATGTCTGCATAGTATAGCTTTACTTTGCATAGTACAGATCAATATAGGGCAAACTGTATACCGTGAATCCTTGAATTGGTCCCTGTTGAAAACCTCCCATCCTAGAACTTCAAATTGTTGATAAGACCCCCTCGAATAAGTCCCCACCCTAGATGATGACTAAGACCCTGATAAAGACAAATATTTAAATTTCAACTGTTCTTTTAATACTATGGAAAAAAATACTTTTGATAATGAGCTTTTTATGCAGCATATGTCAAGTAGTTTTATATATGCTGGTAGAGCACTTTGATGGTATGGGGATATGAACTAGCTTAGAAAAAGTTACGAGGATTTTGGCTCTTTTTTGTAAGTGTCCCAAGGACTTTTGGCGAGTAGTTTAGCTTGTCATATTTTTGCGGGATATTCAAGTATATCAGTTTCTGTATTTCGTAGTTTCTGATATTGATTTCAAGGTTTTCAATGGCGAATAGCAGTATCTTGCTGAATGCTGTCCTTTCTTTAATTTTAGCACAGCATTGCAGTGATTTTTTGATTGTACTGAGTGTCTTTGTTGTATTGGAGCCACTTTTTAACAAAATTACTCCGTTCTGAAATGTTGCGTTTGTCTCTAGTCTGTCATATGTAGTTAATTTGCCATAGAACTTCGTGATTTTCAATTTCAATTCTTACTTCTCAGAGATTTTCAGTTATTTTCTGGGTTATTAACTTCTACTTTCTCGAATCTTACACAGGAATCAAGTTATACGTTACCTATGGCAGCAGCTGTCCGTTTACCATACCGACCTCCTCCAGCCATTTGAAGACTTCATAAAAAGTGTTATTACTGAAATAAATCGCGCTTATTCGAAATGTCAAGAGTTGGAAAACTTGTTGCAAAGGTATATCCAATCTCTTCTCTCTTGATCTTAATTGTGTTCATCAGAATTGTGCTTGAAATTTTAACTTCGAATATCTTGCTCGTAGTTCTGTTATTGTGTATGTATAGGTGTTAACGTCAAGATCCGCAGAATACCTATGGCCAAGCTTACAATTGTCTCGGTCCCACGAGAGAATTATTGGCTGTTACGTATTTTAGTGCTGTAGCGATATGGATACAAATCAAAATTCTCTTGTACAGCAGCCTTACTACTGAATAGCTACGAGCATTCAGGGGGCGTAGGGAACATCTAAAAAGTGGGGGGCCATTGCCCCCCGGTTCCTACGTCCCTGTGAGAATTACCACAAGCAGAAAGGGAAGTTATCTGGTGCGTGACTGTTCCCATTACCAAAGCTTTGTAAGATCGTACTCTGGATTCGGGCTTATTATTCGCCGACCCGACCTTGCCCGCAACATTGAGTTCTATTTGAGTTTTGTTGCTCCATGCGGAATTTAGTATGACACCCCTGCGTTATTGACATGTTCTATACTTTCTTTACAGCAAGGCCGAACAGCACGAGAGAGATGTGGCACGTGTTTATGACGATATGGAAAACCTTTTGTCTCGCGAGAAAGAACAATCACAAAAAAATGTATGGCCTTTTTTGCTGCAAAGTCTCTGATGTTTAAAATTCAAGCGTCGTTTTAGAGTAGACTATAACTGAAGACTATCCGTGCAAAATTGTAGCACAGTGTGATTGACTGGATCGTGCAAAAAGCCTCTATTTCAGTTTCAAAAAGCCTCTATTTCAGTTTCAAAAAGCCTCTATTTCAGTTTTTAGGTTGAAGTGAGCTGTTCGTAAATACTTGAAATGAAGCATATAAGTGTGTTGTGTGTTGTGTGTTGTGTGTTGTGTGTTGTGTGTTGTGTGTTGTGTGTTGTGTGTTGTGTGTTTATTTGCACTGTATGTATGTATTTGTGTACATATGTTTGTATGTATGAATGTATTTATTGATTAGATTATTTGCTGTGATTATTTACCAATGATAATAATTATGATATATGATATATGATTTGTTTTTAAACAGCAAGTTGAACGAGAAGAGCATCTTCGTATGGAGT
Organism: Mastigias papua; assembly: GCA_964019165.1. NCBI lineage: Eukaryota > Metazoa > Cnidaria > Scyphozoa > Rhizostomeae > Mastigiidae > Mastigias > Mastigias papua. Next base: position 10,078,653 of record OZ025283.1, on the reverse strand, counting down.
TCAGTCGCATCACCGACATGAAAGACGCTGACTTGATGGATGCATTACGTAGCAAAGCAGATGTATGTACCACTTGGTTGGTTGTAGCTTTTTTATCTTTACAAATATATATATATATATAATATATATATATATATATATATATATATATATATATATATATATATATATATATATATATATATATATATATATATTTAAATATATATATTTGCATATATATTTACATATATATTTATATATATATATATGTATGTATGTATGTATGTATGTATATATATTTGTATTTATGTATATTTATTTATATATATATTTATATGTATATATTTATATAAGAATTGTGACTTAGGTATGACTTATTGATATACAACACTATTTTTCTTAGATTGAGTCGAAGCTTGAGAAGACACTCCAAGAGTATCACTCTTTACGAATTGACAAAGAAAAAGTATGTAGTTCTGGAGGAGTAGATTTACTAGCTGTGGTATCCAAACAATTTCAAACAATATACTAAAGAAAAGTATGCTAAAGCATTGCGCAGCTATCATGCTGCAATTTAGTAGAATAATAATGTGATGCGCTGTATTCTACTGTTATAGAGTGCAGTATGCTGCAGGAAGTTGTAGTTGTTGCCAATGCAGAAATTTACTTTAGGTTTCCTTACTCAGTGTTCAGGAGCATGTGTCCGCTACGTGTATTTATTTCCAAAATAGACACTGAATTATGTTGCAATGCCTTTACACTTCTAAGCATCCAGGAAGATTTTTAGGTGTCCTATAGGCCAGCTGTTTATATGCCATTATTCGTTTGTTGTAATTTAGGAGAGCAGCTAGATGAGTCAATATTTTTATTATGATATTGATAGTAACAGCTTGATTTAAAGTTTACCTGCAGCGGCTGCAACCAACAGCTGCAACCGCTGCAACCGCTGCAACATTGCAAGATTCTAACTGCATGTGCTTGTTGATCTTTTTAGCTGGAGAAACAGCTCTTTGCGGTAAATGCCTCCGAAGCACAGATACGCGGCGAAAATGATCATTTAACTCAGGTATCTCACCCTCTTGATAGCCTTAACCCACCAGAATATCAAAGGCAACGTTTTGTAAGTTTCATGTAAGAGCATATTAATGGCAGTCTGCATCATATCTTTATGACATTATTACTGCAGTTAGGTTCATTTATGTAGCTCTTTTGGGGATTAAGAAAGAAAGAAAGAGAGAGAGAGAAATTCTTCATCCTTAGTACCTGTTGCGTACAAGAAATATTCTTTGAGCAACCTGGTAATTCACGTTGTTTCAGAATCACTTTTCAAATTACTTCGTCACACATTTCTCGTCCATTTGTCTTCTCCTCCTGACTCTTTGGTCCTTCAGATATCCTTTCTAGAGGAGTGTCTTCACTTATTCGAGAGACCAAATTACATTATCTTGTGCTCCGGTTCTTGATTGATTCGTTTTAAATTGTTAGGAAAACATCATGTTAACCAGCAAACTCAAGACGTGTGCACAAAGCGTAAACGAGTTACAGGAACAATTGATCAAACTTTCAAAAGTAGCAGAAGCAAACAAGGAGAACTATAGAAGGTTTGTATGTTCGTGTATCCTGCTTTGTTTGTTGTAGAGTGATGAATTTGTTTATAATTAATCTTCACCTATCCATATTATATACCCTATTGGTTTATTTCCTACAATTTTTCATTTTTTTCTTGAACTCTGATGCATGGTGAAAATTGCAATTATTAGTTTTTTTATTCTCGTTGCTCTTTTCGTTGAATCATACTATAATGTTAGCATTGAGACAGTTATGCTTTTCTCTTTTAGATGTTACAGGAAGTACCAGGATGCTTTGGAAGAAAAGGAGTTTTTTGATATGAATATCAGCAATTTGACCCAAGAGCTTCAAGATCTCAGGTGTGTTAAACTATGATCATATTAGGAAGCTATGTCATACAGTATATCAGAGTTCACTAGTGTTTGAAAATGCTTGCCACTCTTGTTAGAAGCCCCATTCCTGCAATATTTGTTGTCTGAAATGTTTGATGATCGTTAGAAGAATGTTTCCTGGTTTGGCCACGTGGATGAAACAACTTCAGTTTCTCCAAACAAATGTCACACTTCCTATTGCTTCCTAGTTTTTTGTACCTTTATTTCTTCGGTGTGAATTTTTTGTTTAGTTCTATGCCAGTTGACAAGTGCAACATGTCAGGCATAATTTGGAAGAAACGCACTCAATTTTTTTTGCAGAGTTGTGGCAGAGATGCTTTGATTTGTCAATGTTATCTTTAGTGCTATGCACTGTCGTACTTTTTAAAGCCAACAGTATACACGTGTGCTTTTGATTTTCCTAGACATGCAAACAAGTCTTTACAAGATCGAGTTGATAATAATTTGAACACAAGTATTTTGTGGAGGGATGGTCAAACATCCCCTAGGCTGCAACATAGTCCAGAACTTTGTGAAAGGAGACAGTCCCAGCCGTTTGGATTCCCGAATGGAATTATGCCGATTTCAAAAAGTCAAAGGAACTCCCTCGTTTCGGAACCGTCTTTTGATGAATCGCTTCCTGACGTCACTGTGGGGAATCCACCCAGTTTGCCTGTACCCGATGTTGTACCTACTCGAACCAAAGCAGCAAACAGCCCCCCAAAAAGCGCAAGTACCCCATTGAAAAGAGAAGATCTGAATAGGAGAATGGAGAAAGTAGTATGTATACGCTACAAAACCTATTAGTTGCGAATTTATGAAGAGGGTTGCCTTTGCAAGTTGAGCAATTTTGCAGTCTGTGTAGCGCTTGCTTGCCTTGAGCCCCAGAAAGTTGACAAACTTCGACGAAATGTTGGATAAGTTGTAATCACACTTTCACACCACATCACATCATATCAACATCATATCATATCGGATCACATCACATCAATCACTTCACATTACTTCACAACTCATCACATCATATCACATCACATCACATCACATCACATCACATCACATCACATCACATCACATCACATCACATCACATCACATCACATCACATGTAAAGAGCGTGGATTTCGCACTCTTAGTAATCTTAGTGCTGCATTGTGCTTTTCCAACCCAGCTAATCATGTTGATATTCGTTGCAGACCCAGGAAGCTATTCAGCCAACAGCCTTGCAACACACTGGCCAAGAATACAAAGTGGTATTTGTTGGAGATGCAGCGGTCGGTAAAACAAGCCTCATTCGCAAGATTTCTCGAGGAACTTTCATTTCTCGGCGAGAAACCACAACAAGTATGTTTAAGACTTTAATCATTCAGAGCTATAATGGAGTACCTATTGTGTGGAAGTCGATATCAAGCGCTTGAAAATAGTTGGTCTTGATTAAGGTCAGATTGCACCTTTCAACTTTTGATATTTATACACAAGTAAGTGTTACTTATGATTCCAAGAATACAAACTATTCATTGACCATCAGCTCCTCAACTGTTCTTGCGATCCAGTTTTATAATTCGTTTGCTGTGCATAGTAGAAATGGCCCTGTTCATAAAACTGTCACAGCATGTGTATTCTTAGGATTTTATTCTGACTGGGACTAAGCGCTGATTCAAATATATGACCATTGATGACGAAGGGAGGCCAACAGATGTGGGAATCTGCGTTAATGTTCACTGTGAATCTGTTTATGTATCTACAGAGTCCAGAAAAAGTCACGGGTTCACGGCTCTGAGCCGGAGGAAAGTTTAGCTCTTTTTGTCGTATTTGAGGAAGATTTTGAAATTTGTATCAAGAATCCAATTTCAGCAAAGCTTTCATATAGTGCGTCATCGACTGTGAAAGGTATAGCCCATTTACTGTTAAAGTTTCCGAGATATACCCAGTCTAGAGTTCAAAAACTTTGGCTAGTTTTAATAGTCTTAGAAGAGGAAGGTTTATGATGAAGATTTGACAGCCGGAGGAAGGTTGGGCATTTTTCTGGACTCTGTGTATCTACATTATGATGCACTGAACGGGGCTCTAATATTCAGCCAAGTTTTGATGTATTGTTACAGTATTGATTTTTCTTTTCAGGTCCAGATTTTGTAAAGAAAATAGTAACTGTAAATAACCAGAGTGTTGCACTAAATATTTGGGATACAGTTGGGCAAGAAAGGTTAGTAAATTTTGATATATAACTGTATGTAGCAGTGCTATGGAGTTGTATTAAGGGGTATGTATAGTTGCTGGTTTGAACTGCGAAGCTTCAGTTGCTCAACGTTTTCAACTGAGAATCACCTTAAGGATTGTGTAGATGAGGTTATCGGATAACGGAATCAGTGGTAGCGAAGTAGTTGTATATGTGTAGCATTTGGTTGGACATGGTAGCCGTTGATTATAATTGATATTGGCAACTCGAAATGAAAACTTGAGTTTTGAGAACTCATTCCACACTTTTTGCGCAAATACTCAGCGAAGTTTGTTCATATATACATCAAAATGGCCGTGTCTTCTGAGAGGTGTTGTTTGTTTGAAATGTCTCTGTTTTTCGTTAAAGACCGCTATTAACTTCACTGTACGTCAATTGGGTTCAATTAAAAGTGAGAGCTATCTTGTGATTGTATCGGAAGTGAAGCCCTGTTTTTGCAAACTTTTATTGTGTTGTTGGCCGCTGTTTTTGAAGGATGTATGTGGTACAGTGTATGCGGGATAGGTTGAATTTTATTGTAGATCTTGTTATAGGAAAGCAAACTTTGTTGTTGAGTTTATTACTTCTAGGTTTGATAGGAGTTGAATAGTTATTTTGTGGTGCAGACCATTTGAACTGAACCGACACAGCTTCAAACTTCGCGTGTTTGTGGTGGCATTTTTTGATGAGATACCTTTTTGTGCAGTTCATTTGCAGTCTGACTTGTTCTCTCGACAACCTTCAGTTTCATGCTTTTCTTTGGAAACATGGATTTTGAGCCATGGTCTCTTAGTTCCAAGATACTCTTTACGATTATTTTGGGATTTTTTTCGTTATCTTGATGTTTATAGGTGTTTTGGAAACAACCACATTTTAGGTGGACACTCTAAGTTATAGACGACATGATTTATTTCACACTTTTTTTTATTCGATCTCTTCAATGGATATTTGCTTTGTGAACTCGAGTCGTGGCACCTACAAAACTTCATAATTTTGCTGTTTACTAATCTACCATGGGCGACTTATCACGCCTCGTAATTTTGCTCCATTTGGTAACTCTTCTGTGCCCCTTAGAGTGTTAAGACAGCAATGATTGCATTCTCCTTGGTTGTTCAGTTTCCTTTTAGTTAAAAGCCTCTTGCTTTCGTTTCCCACAGTCATTAATAATCGTGGTTTTCCATTAATTATTTTTACCAGAACTACCTCGTTGTTGTTAGAGTTTCGATGAACAAATCGTTTAAAATGGTTGTCAACATTTAAAAGTATAATGCCTGTGATACTGAAATAGCTTCACGAGCAAAAACCATCTTATGCTAACTATCAACTGTGAGGCTGTTTTTATTTCTGCGCCTGTTTGAGCCTCTCATCAACTCGGTCGGTAATCCTTTCAATGTAAACAATATAGAAGTCTGTCCATTTTATAACTAGGCCGCTTGGGATAGACCATATCCTAGGTACCGTAACCTATCTGCATTTGGGTTATGGTTTAGAGCTTCTTCTTGCATTTTGTTTTATACTTTTATATTCATTTCTTTTTATTTTGTTTCTTGTTATTTGTTTGATTTTAGGATAATTTGTTGATATGATATTATCATGGTTTGGCTTTCAGCTAATGATTTAGGCGCAGTTTTAGGTGCCTTTGTAGAGAATATATAGGAGACTCCCGTGTAAGTCAACATTTTTATTGAAAACCAGGGTCCTTGAATATTTTTGATGAAATGAAATGCTAAAGGAATGTGTGGATATTTTATAATGAATCTCGCACATGTTAGACACAGACATGTTCCAGTTAATTTAATGTACATGTTGACTCTCGGACTTTGTATTTAAAAGCATTTTGACTCGTTTTTTTCGCCACTATCAGCGTCATTTCTTTTAGATCAATTCATTTCTACCTTAGTCTTTCACATGCATTCTACAGCCATAGAATTACTCCTTCGATATTTTAACGTCATCCATCCTCAAGTCCGATACTCATTTTCTAAATTTTAATCCAAAGGTGCTCTTACATTCTTAAAGTTGAAGGCTTTGCTCAACAGTTAACTTTCAGGTAACCATCTCAATAATTTCATCATCATTTTTAATACACGCTGTTACCATAACCACACGTTGACAATCACTTTCCCCCTTTGACTGACAATCCATTTTCACTAACCAAGTGTTGCCTTGATAACCTACTAATCAACTCAAACCTTTTGCTTCTCGTAAATCTTTTCCACTATCTTCGGTCTATGTTGGCCAGCAGGTAATCCATATTTAGTTGTACAGACTTGTTCGCAAATTCTTTCTAGATTACTTGCAATTGTATTCGCTCAGTGCGATACTTCCACCAACATTAATCGTATTGTATTCTCATTAGGACTAATTTTTTCCTCAGCCATTTATGAAATCTTATCTTGAAATTTGCTCTTTGTCTTGCTGTTATGTGTTCATAGAAGAAATCTTTTCTTACCCAACTGTGTTTATAACTCAGTAGTGAGGTGTGCATAGAGTTTATTGTTGTTTGTGGTTTATTCAACTTTTTCAAAGGACAAATTTTTTTGTAATTAGTATACAATAGCATCCCGTCGTGTGTTATCGTGTGTACACCCTAGCATTTTTTTAAGCATTGTACTCTTATGAACTTATTTCTACATTCTTGACGTCAATCTCACGGAAGATAGATTCAGTTGAATATTCACTGATTAGCAAACAACTGTACAGTTGATATTTGACGTAGTTTTACGTGGCTTTGGTCTCTTTGAGTAAGAAAAACCCTGATGGGACTTCTTTAAGGGGTCTCTTGTTGTAGCCTTGCTTAATCGGCTCAGTTATTGGCTGTTGCCGGGTTTTCGTTCAACATTTTTATTTTGATTGCTCTTTTGTTGGAACAATTCAGTATATTTCATTTTGTAGACCACATCATATACATTCCTTGCATTATGACTACCACTAAAATCTTTAATACATATTGCAGAGCTATGGAATTAAGTGTTCGCTCGGGCCACATTACAAAATCAAGAACTTAAGCTAAGCCAAACATTTGCTGGAGCTTCATGTCAACCAAGCTCTAGCTCTAAAGCAATGGTCGTTTTTTGCTTTACACCTTTACAACATTGAATACTCAAAATGCGCAAAGAGAAAAATGACATGGAGATAACGGTCTCCTGGGCCACTGGGAAATCGCGTCCGGATCGCATGTGGCCCGGGAGCCGAAATTTGAATAGGCCAGACATATGGCATTAAAACCCAAGTGTAGTTGGTGCACCTGATATGAACGATGTTGTTTGACGTATTGCAGTTTTGTTGTTGTTGTTGTTTGTTGAAATAAAATGCTTGGTTAAATCAGCCCTGCACACAGGATTGACGTAAACTGAGTATTGGCCACCCAATCGCAATTTAGACGCCGCAAACTGATGTAGCCTTACATGCTTTTACTTGGAATCGGTTCATACGGTTCATACGGTTCATACGGTTCATATCGGTTCATATGGTATTCTTATGTAACAATTTCCACATTGAATTATAAACAGAGAGCCAGTTTCAGGCGACAGTATCGTTCCCTTTCGCTGCACCTTTCGTACCGTATAGCGAACCGCCTGTTAGGAAATATATTTGGGTGTTTTTCTCTATAGTTTTAGTTAGGAATATTTTTTATTAGTTGCTTTTTCAATAATCATTGGTGCATTTTTGATAACAGTATATTTCATTTTATTTTTTCTCAGGTGTAAATATGCTCTAATTTTCAAATATGTATTAGAGAGAGCACCTTTGTGTTGGACAAGTTTTTGCTAAAATTAGTTTATTAAAGTATTTAAGATTTTGGAATGCATTTTTAGCTTGTTATTAGAGTGCAAGGTCATTGATCAAGTAGAGAATCGACTGGTTGTATGTTTTTTTGTGACAGTTTCATGTGGTTTTGTGAGTGACGTCAGTTGTTAGCTTGTGATGTCACTGATCAAGTAGAGAATCGACTGGTTGTATGTTTTTTGTGACAATTTCATGTGGTTTTGTGAGTGTCGTCAGTTGTTAGCTTGTGATGTCATTGATCAAGTAGAGAATCGACTGGTTGTATGTTTCTGTGACAATTTCATGTGGTTTTGTGAGTGATGTCAGTTGTTAGCTTGTGAAGTCATTGATCGTTGATCAAGTAGAGAATCGACCGCTTGTATGTGTTTTTGCGACTATTTAATAATAAGTTGACGTGGATTATTTGACATTTATTTTTTGGGTGATTCATCATTACCGGAACAAACCTGTTGCCGTCAACTCATAGTGTAGTTAGCAATTGCTTAAATATCTTTCCATATCTTTGTATCTTGTTTGTATAATTGTATATTTAAGTATATATGCTTAATAGACAATGTTTCTTACTTTCATGGCATCAATCATACTCCATCTCTCATACAGATTTAACAGTCTACCCCCGTCATACTTTCGAAAAGCAGACGTTGTTGTGCTGGTTTATGATATCATTGAAAAGGTTTCTTTTCTGAATGTCAAAAGTTGGATAAAAACTATTTATGTAAGTAATACTTGATTTACGAAATAGAATTGTACAGTTTCTTTTTCATGTAGGAATCCAACTTTTCTGGCTGAAGTTTTTCCTTCCTTCTGTTTCTTTTATGTTGATGTGTATCTAAAAGGAGTGTGACCTCATGATACAACTTTTGAGGGAAAGAATATCTGTTATTCATTCTATCAATATTCCTATAAATGTGTACAGGTTTACCCTGAGTTTAGGCTTAAGATTTCTGTAGTATATGCTTCTTTTTCACTAAAGTAGGTGTTGTGCTCACAAAGTTGACCCTTTATTTTTTATTCGATCAAGTTTGAGCGTTTTTTCCCGGTTGCTTTATAGTTAATAATTTCTATTTTGATTTATAACGTGAAGTTTCTTGCATTTTAGGAATATACGGACGAGAATGCTTTACTGGTTCTATGTGGAAATAAAAGTGATTTGGACCATAGGAGACAAGTTAAAGAAGAAAGAGCTGTTAAAGTTGCAAAGGTATGACTCACCTTTATTTGCCTTCAGAAATTTCTTCAGAAAGTGGTTTATTGGTTGTAAAATCGGTGAGGTAAATCAATGAGGCCAGTCAGTAAAGTCAGCCAGTGAGGTAAATCAGTGAGATCATTCGTCATTTGAGGCATTGCACCCTCGAAGTGGCAGCAAGGGTATACAGGTTAAGAAAACTCGTAGAAACTCATAGCAAATGTTTTCAGATCCATTAGTTATTTAAATCTCTCACTTGTATGGGAGTTTCATGAAAAGAAACGTGTAGCATACAATCCATGAACACATAACTTATGCAGGCTGCCACCAATCATGACAACAAACTTTGGACTCGAGCCACTACAGTTTAGAGGTAGTTTCTTGTGGAACACTTTGCTGATAATATCAAACAAGTACCAATACCAGCATGTTTCAAAAAGAGGATAACAGGCTGGAGATAGATGCACCTGTAAAATGTGTAGTTAATTTATACATATATCTTTTCATGTAGTTTGTAGACATTTTGTTTATAATTAGTTGGCTGAAATTAGTATTCTGCTGTATCTCATCACATAATTACTGTTTAATATTGGTATTGAAGTATATTGAATTCAGTAAGGTTGGTCAGTTGGGTTGGTCAATGAAGTCGGTCAGTGAGGTCCGTCAGTGAGGTTAGTGCCTGTGGTCTGTCAGTGAGGTTGGTCAGTAAGGTTGGTCAGTTAGGTTGGTCAATGAAGTCGGTCAGTGAGGTCCGTCAGTGAGGTTAGTGCCTGAGGTCTTTCAGTGAGGTCTATTAGTAAGGTTGGTCAGTAAGGTTGGTCAGTAAGGTTGGTCAATGAAGTCGGTCAGTGAGGTCAGTCAGTGGGCTCAGTCAGTGAGTTCTGTCAGTGAGTTCTGTCAGTGACGTCTGTCAGTGAGGTATGTTACTGAGGCCAGTCAGTGAGGTATGTCACTGAGGTCAGTCAGTGAGGTATGTCTGTGAACTAGCGTGAGCAAATTGACTGACCTTACTGACTGTCCTCACTGGCTTGAGTTCACTTGTTTGACTTCACTAAATTACTTCAAAGACTGGATTGTGGGCTGATTGACCAACTGATTAAGTGAATGAATAAAGGACTGAGTTTAGGCATAGATATGATTTAGTTTCTTGCTGAATGTTCATGGATTGTCTCTATTGAATGATTATTATTTCTCAATTGTAGGTCAACGATGCAATTTATATCGAGTCAAGTGCTAAAACAGGATACAATGTTGCCGAACTTTGTGAAACAATTGCAAGGTAAATGGTTGGATCGCCATGTATGGCAACCTTTCCTAAATGTAAAGTTTTATTGGCCTTTTTGCAAGTACTACATATATTGAAATTCACGAAGAAACTTTTCATTCTGAAGTATCTCTTCAGGGTTCTCAGGAACCTGGAAAACCTGGAAAAGTCAGTGAATTTTGTTCTGTTTCTCAAGCTCTCATTGTTTTTGCTCCTTCATTTTCAGTACATTTGCCAAATCATATCCTTGGTCTCTCGAGAACTGCTAAGAAAAATTCAAAACCGTCAGGGAATTTTACAAATTTGGTCTGAGAAACCTGAAAGAAGGAAATTTTTTGAGAACCCCATTGTTATTTATAAATGCTATTATTTATTATTATTTATTCTAGTTATTATAGTATTGGTTTAGTATTTGATTTTTGAAGGACATACAGATCTTAAGTATAATCTTAGGGCTTGCTAGTTGATGTGAATAATTTGTCTTCTATTTATCTGTTTCGATCCACCCGTGTGGCGTGGATCTTCTCATAAGCTTGGATGATTGCTATATCACTGCGTTAGGCCAAAGGAGAATTTGTTTTTATTCGTATTGTTTTGATGGCAAGAAGCCCAGTCTTTTGCACACAACACTTGGTCATTGCACATCTTCTGTTTTAGCACTCTTTTGGAGAGAGACGACACTGTTGTTATCAGAGAAACTAGTGTTACCATGTTGCACCAAGACATGTTGGACATGTCAAGATCAAGCATGAAATCGTGTTGCTGAATGGTGAAATAGGTATATGCATTCACATCGGTGATTATTATCGCGAAAAATCGAAGCCATTTGTTAGAAACAGCATTGGTGAAGAACTCCTCGAATGGAAGAATTTATAAGGACAGGTGGAGCGTGTTTTGCACTGGATGCAAATTTGTGAGTGGTCCTTGTTCAAGGAGATAGCATTGAGTATCTTTCATGCCAAGCAATTTGCATTGTCATGCCTTTCATGACATTGACGGTGTTTATAGAGTTTTTCATTCCTCTTTGGGCTATTTGTTTTTGACTCTGAATCTGTGTGCTTTCACCTCGTATTTTGTAGCCGTAACAGGAAACATTCGGGTGCACATCCAATGCTTGAATGTGTAGAAAAGTAGATGTATGTTAGAAAAGCAGTGTTTGGGTTGAGTTCAGGAAACATCTAGATGTTATTATGAACTGAGCCCATGTACTCTTTTATGCCCCATTCCGTGTTACTGTTATTGATCATATACTTAATGATAAGCTTGAATTGGAATTCAGTGGGGGCTGATTTTTGTGGTAAAGTGATGGCTAGCTCTGGTTTGTCGAGCACTAGTCAGTTGAAAATCTATTCCCTTCGTTTCATGGAAGACCCATTTTTTTCTATCCTTGCTTCCAAGGGAAATGTAAAACGGCTTTACAGGCCTTTTAATGAGACGCGCACGAGCGCGCAGGCACGCGCCCAGCTCAGTTCATGCGCTCGATTTGTCGCTCGCGCCAGCTTTATGAAAAATATACATCCAAGTACTAAGGAAGGCTCTCACAATGGAATGTTTAGCGCGCAAACGACCCCATGCGCGCGATTGGGAGCGCGCGTCTAAGTTACTCATTGAAAAGCCTGCATTAGTTTGTAAGGTAGGTAAGGGTCTTTTCTATATTCCAACACGTTTCCTCTGGTGTTTTTATTTTCTATTTGTTAACACATTATACGTAGGCCATTGTCGAGTAGTGACTTATTTGTTTTCATTAGCGGACTTTGTCTATAATGAGAAACGAAAGCAATTTTATCCAGTACAGAAACACCGCATGTTTTGCTTTGCTAGTTGAAGGATCTGCGAAACGTAATCAGATGACAAATGCTTCAACCTCTACCGTTTAGCGCAAGCTCTACCGTTTGCATTAAGCCTTGTACCTCTTGACCAATGCCCATCCCCTCGACTAGATTCATAAATATCCTTTATACAGAGTCAGTAGTTTTAAGTCTCTTAATTCCACAGCATTTTTCACAACTGGATTATTAGTTTCAAGCGTTGGATTAGTGTACCAATTTTACCACCTATATATTCCAGGCTTTAGTATAAAGCTAGTTACGGCTATGGTGGGTTTTTCATCATATACGTTCATGCAAAATCGTACAATCCCATTTGTGTCCGATTGTTTCGTTGCTCGTCGAATTCCCATTTTTACCCCTTAGAAATGCACGCAATTTTGATAAGAATCAATTGTGAATTGTATGTCTTAATATATGATTTTAGATTGGTAGTATTTATTTATTTTTGATATCAGGAATTTTGATAATGATATCAAAAACTTTATTAATGCAGAAAACCGGGAAGACAGATGTAGGATGGATTTTATGAAGATTTATGACATAATGTGTAGTGTTTGGAAAAACTTGAATTTATTGTTTGAATGATCTGCAGCATCGTTCATGGGGAGGAGTATATACCAAGATCTAGGTGTGGACCTTGCGGCAAATCTTGTTGTACTTCCTTTCCCGTTACACTTTCGGTGTAACAATGCTTGTTTACTTTAGCTGATGCTAGGCGGTATGAAAGTAAGGTATCGGATTGAGGTTGCTCTTTTATGCTGAGAAAGGACGAAATTTTCTTGACACTGGTTTTCTGTTTGTGGTTTCGGACTTAACTCTTGTTTAAATCGACGCCGAATTTTATCGTTAATCATATCTGCAATACTGTGTCGCTCTCACTTGGGGATGAACTTGAGTAGAAACTAATTCGATTTTGTGCATATTTTCATGCTGCTATGGATCTTGACCGAAATAGAAAGTACTCAAACAGAAATCTTAGGATTGTATGCAACTTCAAAGAGCTCCCTTGTTAGTGTCTTTCGTGTTTGTTTACAACACCTGCAACTTGCTTATTTAGCTGTTGAAACTGAACAGTAGGTTACTTGATATTCAGTGTTAATCGAGCCAGTGCAGTTATATGGAAGTGAAAGTAGTATTATTAGCGGAAAGGACTCTTTAATGTATGCGAATGTGCTCGCAGACTCAGAATGATACACACCGAATTTTGCAGGCAGTATTGACCCAAATGCACTCTCTGATTGTTGCTACTTGCATATGTTAATGAAACTGTATTTAGCAATGCTGGGAGCCCAGTAGAAAACAGGTTTGCAAATTGCCTGCATCTAATCGTACGGAACATACTGATATGTGGTCGCAGGCACAAAACACTTTAAATGAGGCATGGTAGGGGGTTAGATCCAGTTTGAAATCATTGCTCTAGTGCGTCTTCTATAAGTGCCCAAGCATTTAAAACTGCTTACTTCTTTTATCTAGGTGAGATTCTTCCTCTCATTCTATCTGAAAAGATCTAATTTTGGGAACGAGAAAAACTGGAATTACCACACCAATAAACACAAACATGCCAGTTGATGACAAATTGCTTCTTGCAAATATTTTGAAACGAAGCTGAACCTGTACATGAAATTCACTTGTTTCTTGGTTTTTTGATGAAAAAAGAAATGCGATAGTTTTCCATGTTCTTTTTCTACAATGTGAATTACAGATATGAACTCAGTTCAGACGGAAAGAGGGAAGACGCTTGGCGGCCTGACTAATTTAGAATGGGTACATTGTTGTTTTTCAAACTGTATATTTGAATTTACATAAAATATATTAGTTTTAGAACATAAACAGGTGCCAAAAATCCGGCTGCAAGATTTCGCAAAACACCCCTCGAATGACACGTATGTTGCTGTGTGACACAAGGATTTGCTATCACCGATAAGTTTTTGTCAATAGTTTTGCATGGGATGTAAATGTGATCTGTTTCTGTCAATAATTCACATGATTGGAAATCGTCTGTCTGATTGATAAGCATGGCCTGAGATATTTATGAATAAGGTTGAAAGCGATCAATGGTTGTGGCGCAAGTAATGTGCAAAGAAAAGCTGTTTGTTGCTGTGACCTCCTTTTGTATACGGCAGGTAATCTTTTATGTTGGTGGAGTGAGTTTTCCTTTGACGAACATGTTTGTTTTCGATCAATACACAAGCAAGTGAACAGTTTCCTTACAGCAATGCTCTGAAGAGACCTGCACGTATACGGCAAAAGTTACAAAGAGGAAACTATTGCATGAAAGAACCGGTGCTGAGGAGAGCTCTTGTTTTGAAGGTGAGTTGTGATTTCATTTAATTTCCTCTGCTTTGGAGAGAACAGCTTGCCTTTCAATTATCTCTCTCAAAATCAGACAACACATTCACTTGAAAAGATAGTGCATATGGCTATTGTTAAGTATTAGAACTTTCTTTTTTTTATACCAGATTTACTAGCTGGGTTTCATAAAATTTCGTATTTTTTTGACGATGTGAGTACTGTTTCAACATGGTCTTGTCGGTCGTTGATTAGCATATGGTAGCAATTCAGTTACTCAAAAGTGCAAATCTACTTAGTTCTGAATGACCTATATGCTTTTGTGTCAAACTGCTTTCATATTTTTTTTTACTTATTTCTTCGACCGCTATAAGCGGTGCTCACAGATTAAACAACTTTCTGAATGCTTGACATGTATGCTAACAACACTTGATAAAACCATCTCTCGGAGTAGTTGGAAAGTTAAGGACATGCTTGTAATGGTGTTCCCGACGAGCTTCCTATGTTGAATTTCATTAAGTTAGAGTCCAGTTTTACTTCATTTCGTTAATGTTTTACTTCATTAATCTTTATATCTCCTACGTCCAGCTACATTATTGGTCTAGCACGGTAGTTTAGGTGGATTTTACTTTCACTCCGAAAGTGGCATGGGGGAGAAATTGATACAAGATTATACATATGAAATCCCTTCTTTGAAAGTTACCATGCAAGTCCCTATGTTGTTCTGCGTAGTTTAGCCATTCTACACTCATTATCGTCTGACTCTAAAGGAGCACTAAGACCGAATTTTTAAATGTGACGTCAGTTGTATCTAGGTGACAACCAAAGTTGCGCTAAAAACTTCATTTGTTGGCCTTGGCCTGTCTATATTTCTGTGGATTCCAATTTGTTATCCAAGCTTGCTTTATTGGATATGTACTCTTGCATTTGCTATACTGTCATTTTTGGCGCAATCTGCTCTCACATAAATATGCTTCTAACACCAAGTCTTGGACAGAGATGGTTTGATTCAGAGGTCAGTGAACAAGCTGGCACTTTGAAATTTCCATAGTCATCTTTAACTTGAGGTCAGACATGACTGTTGTCGTCAGACTTTGGTGTCTTTTTCATACTCATACTCAACTCTTCTTTATTTTCATACCACGTTTTGCTGTTGGGTGCTCTATTTGACATTTTTTATGATAAATATAACTATACGTTTGGGCCTATATGTTAACGCCTGCTAGTTCGATACTTTGTTCCACCCTTCCTTCGATATTGCTTTTGTAAAATTTATTGTTATTGCTATTTTACGAGTCCAATCAAAGGAACCTGTCCTTGAATATATAGAGTAATATAAGTGGTCTCCACGTGTTTCTCAAGTTATACAATACTAGGCTTTTTTAGGCACAGTAGTTTTATTTAGGTTGCTAAACTATTAAACATTTACAATAATGTCTGCAAAATATCCAAGAGCCTAGGCTGCTTTTGTGAGAATTAGCGTTCTCTAGCACAGCCAAACCATCTGCTGCAAATTCCTTCTACTTTGCCCATTTGGGTCAACTATCACTCTGTTGAAAACAAGGATGTGATGTGGGTAGCCTTCTAAAGGATGGAGTAATCAATGCAAAAGTCGGTTACAGATCTGCTAAATAATAGAGCTCCATCTTTTCAAATACGCCTAGTTAGCTCTCAAAAAGACTAACGATCAAAAGCGTAGCATTGTATCGACTTTCCAGATAGAATTGATGTTTTTGCATTGGAGTAATAAAGACAGATAGTAGATCGTTACTTAACTGTTTAAATATTTGCAAACAAAGTTTATGAAATGGTAGTTAAGGTAGATTTTCCAGCACGAAGCTGATTGTAACAATTAGTCACTAAACATTACACTCAATCAGTCTCTATTGCCCCGAGGAGACTTGGCTGTGTTTTCCAAATGATCATATCTAATCGTAAACCATCAATTGTCTTAGGCAGCAAGTCGTTTAAATGTGCTCATCCACAGAGGTCAGTATGGAAAGATATGCAATAATTTTTTTTGCCAGATAACTTGGCCACATGCATTCTGTGTGATGTCATAAACATTGCTAATTGCTTTATTTTAGCTGAGAATTCGAGGATATGAGACCAAAAAATTTTTCAATTTTCATACCTCAAGCATACGCTTACGAACCTCCAATCTTCCAACATTAGAAATATTCTTCGAAGCTTGTGGAAGCAACCAGTTTTGTCAGTGTTTATTTATTTGAGTGGAGTGACACACAATGGCAAACGTAGTTGAATGCATAAAAATAGAACTCTCGACATGGAATCTTAATCATTTTTAGACGTGGGTCTTTTTAGATGTATTGTAATCCTTTCAATACATGACGCCACGGTAAAAACTATTTGATTTAAACTAATGAATCGTTCGATCAAATGCAGTTCCTTGTAAATGCCCCAGTAAAGCTCTATGAGAGCTTTAGTAGAAGGTTTTAAGAAATTTAGAAACCATATTTGTATAGTAAGATCTTCTTAGAAAGAGATAGAGTGCTACAACACTGATCATTTTAAGTTCGATATGAATGATGTTAGGACAATGTGTTAGGTTGTTGCACTTTGGTTTATGCTATTCTATGTGTTAAGTTGAGTTTTTATATTTTGTGTTGAAATGGTGTTGAATTAAAAGTGAAAAGCAGTTGTAAACATGTGAAAGGCGATGCCGGTCTGGAATAGCATTGAAAATGCAAATAGTAAGCTTAAGTCACACAAGATATTTATGTAGAGGATCGTAAAGTGCTACCAGTGTGTTCCATCCATGCCGACACATTTCGCTCTTATATGAGCTTATTAGTGACATGCATAGGAACCTAGTTATGATAAGTGATTTCTTGTAAACTTTTGTTTGAATAAGTCACGTTTCCTACAGACAATCCTACTGATCAGCCGAATGGAAATAGGATTTGATGTAGTTTAGAGAGCTAAAAGTCAACCCTTAATCATCTTAGATTTGCTAGTGTTGTGTAGAGAGTGATCATTTAACTTTTTTGTGTCAGCAGGTAATTTTGTGACTCAAACCAAGTCGAGAAATGAGCAGCTTCAGAATTGAGCAAAAAGCTCTCCGTCGTATGCAAAACCGTCAATCTATGCACCAAAGGAAAGTGGCTACGCGCGTTCGCAAACTTTTCAGCTTATGTGACGAGGAGGGTAAAGGCTATGTAACAAGGGAGGATCTTTTTCGCCTGACAAAAGAGATTGCTTTGACACAAGAAGAAGTCAACAATGCATTCTACTATTTAGACAAGGATAAGAACGGATCACTGAGTCTGGAAGAGTTCATGGGTGGATTTGAGATTTTCCTGGGCAACAAACAAGTTTCAAGTGCTAGTTTCGATCATCAGGAAATCTCTGATTCTTCTCAGCTCTTCGATTACATTGACAAGAACGGAAAAGGGTTCATCACAAGAGAAGATTTGTCCAGAGTTTCAGAGGACTTCAGCTTAGGTAATGATGAGATAGAGGAGATTTTTCTAGCTTTAAACAGACGAGGAAGAAGTGTCCTCACCTATCAAGATTTTAAGGAAGGACTGGAGAATCTCTCGGCTTCTGAGAAGGATAACCAAGAGGTTGTCATGGAGGAGGAGATATATACCAATGGAATCGAGGATGACTCATCTGACGTTGTGTGAGTTTGCATGTTTTTATAGAGCGTAATATATCTAGCTCCTACAATGGATGTCAAACGAATGATAAAAAGTAATATTGGTCATGGAAATGTGAGCAATGCTGGCAGATAAGGGATGTGTGTTCTCTTTGCAGAATGCTTCTGTAGTGGTTTTAAGTTAAAAGTAGTTATCCGGGTAAAAAAAGCAAAGCTTTGATGTCTCAGATAAGCTTTGTAAACCTTTTGATATCTTGCTGGTGACCATACAGCTGGATAAATATATGTGATCACACAAGTTATGACATTTGAACACGTTAAAAACTAATCATTGTTAAGGAAAGATCTTTTTCACACTGGAGACAATCCAGTACTCTGACTGGTATTGTGCCAGCATCTGAAGTTTCCAGAGGTTGCTGATAAAATGCTAAAATTAGCTAGAATCTTTGTAAAAGCAGGTTTAAAAACAGTTCCTGTAGTCGATTATATATGTTGTACCTCATTTTATAGAGGACATGGAAGGTGGGGAGGAAGGACAGAAAGTCAAAGAGCAACACAGTAATACTCATCGAATCTTTCAACTAGTAAAACAACTTGCTGCTTAGCCATGATGTTTCAGAGTAAACATTTACAACATAATACCATTTGTCGGCTTTCCATTCCTTTTTTGCTAGCTTGATTTCGTAAAGAGAATCACAAACCTAAGTTCTCTCTTGAGACAAACCTGCTATTGTTGAAAGGACCTACCGCAGGAGAACGAGAACTCCAAACAGTTTGATTTCCTTCGCTCGTTCCTAGTAGGCATTCCATTACATCCTCAGGCATGAAGCTTCTACATGTCAAGTTTATTACTTTTTGGCATGGAAGACATCGTTTTAATACTACTGTCTTTGTTTGAATGGGTCATTACAATGCCACAAAGAGTGCTTAAGATATTGCCACCTCTTTCATATCCATTACTCCCTAGCCATGTTCGATTAATCATTGCCTATCTGAAATAATTTCCCTCGCCAATATAAAATATGGCATGCCACACTACTTACATAAATGACCTGCTTTGTTTACCACTTGTATACTGCCTCCATCCTGATATATACGAAGTGATTTATGGAAAAGATTCGGCGACGAAGCGAGCAATTGGGGTAAAAAGTATTTGTAACGTTCATATCCGATCGAAATGTCGTGCTTATTTGACGAGTAAGTCTGGAGCCAAAGCTCTGCGTACAATCATTATTGTTGAGTAATAAGCCATGTTCATAACTATTAGATATTTCATTATGTATGCGACCTTGGTCTTCCTTCCTGGAATGGGTTGGTTCATTGTCATTTGTGCATTTACATGGAACTATAGTGAGAACGGAGAGAGTATATAGCCACTTGTGCAGGGATTTACCGGATCCTTTGATAACAAAGCATGAAACAGCGAACAATTCATAAAGACTTGTAACATACGGAGACTTAAGTTTTTATATATTGTTACTGCAAATTGGCCGATGTTGTTGTTTTCAGTGGCTCCCTCGTTTAATATCTGTATTATATTTAACAAAGTTTTATGCTTTTATGAAGAATAGGCATCAAAGCTTCTTTTCAATTGCCTCAATATTAACATTGTTCATGGGTTTCCATGTTCACCCTTTCATTAGTTTGCCATTCATTCATACCCTCTCGTTATATATCCCACGATCCTAGCCTTGTAATTTAGATATCTGTACAGAGGAATTATTTAGGAACAGTAACTGTACATATACGGCTATTTTTCTTTATTGACACTAAAGATGTTTCAATCCATCTAATATAGAATACTCTAGAATATAGCCTATTATAGATACAATTGGAAGTTCGTTATATGTGAGCAAAACGCTCCTTCCTAAAATGACAAAGTTAAGTTTGAGGCATCTTCACGTACTTTTAAACATTTGTTAATACCCTTTGGTATTGACCACCTCTAAATACCTATTGAAAGAAGATGTCAAACTGAAGGCCCCTGGAAACATTCAGTCCGGAGTACAATTATATCAGACGCGCGACAGATTTATAAGCAACTATGTTTTACTTTTAGCCTGTGGTCAGTGATATGAGGTTTCAAAACACACTTTCTCTATTATACAGTCAACCTCGCATAATTCGGATCACACGGGACTGGCTGATTTTGTCCGGATTACAGAAAATCCGGATTACGTAGAAAAATTTTCAGTGTTGCACTGTAAAAGGAAACTAATTGGACTTAGCAATTCTGTCCGGAATATACAAAAATCCGGATAAAACCGATCCGAATTATGCAAGTTTGACTGTAATAGCCTTGCTACAATGAAAAACTTCCAGAGAGCAATTCCTCATCGATTGACATAACAGAAAAATAGATTTGTGTGTGGGGTGCGGTTGTCCGTCATTTACAGTAGCTCTACAGCGTTATATCGTTCGTGTTTGGTTAGGGCCTAGTACACCATTATGAATAAAGGTCTATCCAGTTCGGGCCACAATGAAGCATTAATTAGCTTTTGTCCCCTGTGTAATGAGTTTTATTTAGCTGGAATTACCATGCTTGTCAAAACTAGTTGTTGTAGAATACCTTACCTAGACTAAAATGCCCTTTACCTACTATGTCCACTTTCGCTGAGTTAACATAAAAAAGTTTTAGGCATACTTCATTAATTCTATGTTCTTTTTTTTACTTATTTATTTATTTATTTGCTTCATTATTTGTAAATGTACGAACACTAACCCAACTTGTACGTAATACGTAACTGTTAGGTTTTCTACAATACTTTATAGATAGATAAATAGATTGATAGATAGAGATAGAACTAAATGGGTATTTTTCAAAGATCTCCGTTTGAGCATTGGGTTACTAATTTAACTTCCTCCCTTTGATAAACAAATACAAGATTACTAATTCCGGGTTTTGTCGCAAAGTCCATCTCGACGCTCAGGCTTCCCGTAAAACTTTTTTCCAAAAGTAAAGTTAGAAGAACATTGATGAAGGGTCTTTAAGATTTTGTTGAGACTAGTCCTATTTTTACGGTCCACAAGATTTGTTGGTCTCAGAAACCGCAGTCTGTGTCATATGCACGGACTAGACTTTCCCGCCAACGCTCCATTCTTTGTTTCCTTATCCTACACTTCCTCAGCAAACAGTATTTCACTTTATCCTCCTGCTGCGTGTCAGCCACTTCACTCCTGATCCACTTCCACTGCCGCCATTTCTATTTGTTTAGAATTTGAATTTGCCCGCGTGACTTAGTAAAGAAAATGATCAGCAGACCGTGTAAGGACGACATTGTGTTTGGTAAAACTTTGTAACTATGAACGCGACACCATTTGTAGATGTAAAAGACTGTTTTCTTCATCCGCAGAGATGTAAACATGGATTTTTCTGAGTATGGCCAAGACGAATTGAAGTCCATCTTGGCGCACAAAGCCACAGAACTATACAAAGCTTGCGACAAGGATGCCAAAGGATACATCACACAGGACGATTTATTGGAGCTCACGAAAGAGTTAGCATTAACGACAGACCAAATTCAATCGGCGTTTGTTAAACTAGACAAGGATAAGAACAAGTTTTTAACACTGGATGAATTTATTGATGGATTTGGAGTATTTCTTGGAGTTGAGAATGACGTAGGCCAAGACCCGGAAACGGAGCAGAGACAGAAAAAGGCAAAGGAAGTGTTTGACCTTTGTGATAGTGAAGGCAAAGGTTATGTCATTAGACAAGATTTGATGCGGTTAACAGAGAGTCTTGGACTAACTGGAGAACAACTTAGCCTCATTTTTGATAAACTGGATGAAGATCAAAATGGGTTTCTCACTGTTTATGAATTCACGCAAGGATTTAGTGACTATATAGGCAACAGTTCATTACACGATGAGTCCCCCCGTCAACACCAACTTGATGAAGTGGATTGTTCTCATAACCAGAAAACTGTTTTCGAGAAACAACATTCACTGGACCAAATTGATTCTAAGGCCAAAGTGTTAATCAACAGTATAGGCGAATGTACGGGGGAGTAAGTAAGCTATAAACATTCCAGTGTCAATTGTTTAGGGGGTAGCGACGGTCTGTTAGTATGCTAAATCGCCTTCAAAAAACAGAGGCAAGTTGCTTTGTGTATCCACTAAATTTGGTTGAAAAAGGTGCTTCCATCAGGAAAGTAAACTAAGACATGTTTCAGGGACCTATTTTGGTTTCAGGGACCTATTTTGAAGCATTGCAGTATATCACCAACCTATGGTAGGCCTATAGTACTACTGCCCCTACATTTGATTCATAGATAAGGAATGACCCCAAATGGCAGAAATGCTCCTATCATCCGTTGAGAATCCAAGTCACTCTTATAGTTATAGCTTGATCTTAATAGAAACAGCTTGTATCATAAGAGTAAAGTGGTAGAGTAAAGTTTGAGGAAATATGACCAAGTAGGTACTACAACCAAAAATGATTTGAAGTTCTTTTTGCCAAAATCACACTATTGCCTTTAAAATTCTATCATATACCTTTTTCTATAGTTCACTTACTAAAGAGAAACTTGCTGAGCTATGGAAAGCAATACAAAGGACTGACTCAGCAACATTGACAAGATTTGAGGAGTTTTTGTTGAATTTAACAAATGAGATCAAGAAAGCAAAACTGGAAACTGTGCATGTGGAGAATACCCTTAAACGGTGAGATCTGAGTGTTACCCCTGTGATTTTTGAATTTTAGCCTACTACATTATGGAAGAAAGAAAGTGCCTTGCTGTTGCAATTAGCTCCCCTTCATTCCCTCATTGTGTTAGAAATATCCAGACTACATGTTTTTTCAGGCTATAAATCTTACCTCAACTGTAGGATTTGTAGAATGGCTCACAGAAGGACCTTTTGCTCCTTACATAATGTCACTACTGGCATATTGTATACTGTATACTCAAAATAGTGCTTCCTGTCTTACTTTTCCTTCCTTTTATGAAGTTACGGATCCAACTGAGTTAAGAAAATTAAGCAGCCATGGAGCACCTTAAGGCCCAAACATTGTCCAGCAAATAAGCAACTTCAGATCTGATCAAAGTCCTCAGTTGCTTATTAAGAAAATGCCATATATTTAAGAAGGTACAACATATTAGTAGAAGTAAACTTATTTCATACAAGACCTGTATAGAATAATAGGAAACTATAAGTTATAAATAAGGAATAAAGAATAAAGAAGAATTGAATCTAAAGGTTGTGTGTATCTATTGAATAAAATCATTAAAGATCAGGAAACAATAAATAACATGAAATGCTAATAACATGATATTGTCTTTAGCATTTTGTGCTATTTATGACTTCTTGCTTAGCAGAACAAAGTAATCACAACACAGATGTATAAACAACATAAGCTATGTCAGAGTTTTGTTTCCTGCTATCTTTAAGGCTTGTTTCTTTGGCACAGATATTAGTAATTTGCAATCCCCTACCAGCTATATGTGAGAAAGTTACTATACAGAATGTCTGACTCTTTCCTTTTTATTTCAATATAAAATATAACAGAATTTTTGTAGGCATTGTTGATTTTGTAAAATATATTCATCTGCAAGCAGAAAGTTCCTTTTCATTTAAAGGCCTAAATATTAGTTTTATTGGCATTTAGTTTCTAAGATCCCTGAATTTTTGATTGGGTGCCAAATTACAGTTCCTACCCCAAACAATGCATATCAGCAGTTTAGAATTGTATTTGATTTTGGACTCATACCACTATGAATTGATAATCCCTAAGGATAAATCAATTAAAAGTTCATAGACATTGACCCATTGCATCGTTTCAATTTTAAAGAGTACTGACCTTTAAAGTTTGCTATGATAAGTCTTTACCAGATATCTTACTCATATCTGTTTATGTCCTTCCTTGCAACACTCAGTGGAATTCAAACGCCCACTTGCTTGGCTAATTATAGTCATTGTCTTTTTTAAATGGTCTCCATTTCTTATTTCTGCTATCTCATTTACACATCTAAATATAGATGCAAAATCATCACAGACATTTGATCCACTAAGATTAAAAGATATAGGTCAGATTTCATTGTTTTCTACTTAACGTTTTTTAGTAAAGAGGAAATTTTGCTAATCGGATATGGCCTTGTTTGATTTACAAAATTTGAGTGCCTGAATGCTTGATTATTCCCATAGCTAATTTTAATGAAATATTTTGTAATTTGAAAGCACTTTGTGGAATATTGTTTGACTTGGAAATTATTGCACTCATTGCACTCATACAGATAGCTAGTTCCACCTGCTTCTTTCTCATGAGAATGTAATTCATAACCACCTATGAATTTGTCTTGAAAAGAATCTCACATAATTTTCATGATTAAGTTGGAGAAAACCGAACGAATTTCATGGCAAAATTTGCTCTTTACTGGTTTATCGTTAATTATATTTTTCGAGCTAACCAAAGAAGAGATTCTATCTCGTGCATGAAACCTATGGTTTGTCGATAGTATCAGATTAGCTTTGTATCACATGGTACAGAAATAACCTTATGTCCTAGATAATTGGTTTCTTTTCAACCCTATGTTTCCTTCAATCATTTACTTAAATGCTTAGCATGTCGTTTCGATTCGTCGTAGAAAATCACTTTCACATGATATCGAAGTCCAAAAGTTATACGAAGAGATGGAACAACAAATCAAAAACGAGAAGGCCAAAGTTAGAGAACTAGTAAGTTTTGTTTCATTTAGCTGTGATCACCGAAAACAGCAAATTCAGTTTGGTATCTGCTATATGTATGGAATTAAGAACTTAAGGTATATTCATACCTTAAAGGTTTTTGAATAGTTTTATTGTTTGGAAGGCGCTGTTCGTTCTGTAGATCATAAGCAATTTAGAAGTATCTTGTGCTGTAGGAAGCAAGAAGAGAAAAAGTTATACGAGAAGAAATGAAAATACAGCTGCAAGATAAAGATTGTCAGTTGAGCAATTTAATGATGAAACAACGAGAGGTAAAACTATTAATTTCTGGTAACACATTTCCCCAGTTTTTTTAACTCTTGTCAACGTCTACCTACGAAAGGGGAATCATTTGCAGTTTAAGTTCTTGGCCACGTAATTGCAGAATAATCTGCCGATGATTCTACTATCGCTTTTGCCTTTTTCATATGAAATGCATTATTCGCTGACTAGAGGCATGCAATCATCATATGTTGTTCTCACATGAAGGCCCTCTTTTCTTAAGCTATTTATAATCTGTATTCCCCTAGAATTGGGGAAGACAGTTACCCTGCTTTCTTCCAATGAAGAGATGCTGCTTGGAAACATCAGAAGATGCATTGAATATTGTTGTTAATTTCGCCATGTATATAAAAGAATTTTTTAGATAAAAACCACGAATACATTCACCCAAGAAGGATCGAGATATGCACTTTTCACTAGATAGTTAAAAATTTCTGCACATCGTGACTTTTCTTGTGCTTGATTTTTAGCTGGAAGACCGGCTACTGAAAGTCCAACAGCATGAACAGAATCTAAAGCAGGAGAATTTCAAATTAATACAGGTATCTTTTTACGAAGCTCATGCTTTCTAATATAAGATCAACTTACAATATATTTTTATTAGAGCCGGATAATTTTGCTCTTCATTTTCTGATAATTTTAGACTCTAATGTTTCTAAAAATTTTTCTTATTTTAAGAGTTGAATTTTTTCTAATATTTAAGAAACTACATGCAGCATGCAATTTCCAAAACATTCCACTGGGCTGCTTTTGAAAACAAAACAACAAATGCTGCTGTTTATTAACAATCTCACCAGAAATTGTTTGCCAAAAGAATGCACGTAGTTGATTGCTAGTGAGCATTCTCATCTGAGGGCGAGCATATTCTCGTAGTGTTCTTATTTATGTGCTAATCAAGCCTCAGTGTTCTTATACAGTTTTTTCTTATAAAATAGAGAATGTGAAAGGATATCGATTGATTACTGGTCTCGTTAATTATTTGGTCAGTACGTGGATATTATAAACACGTTATGCTTTGGCTTGCCTAATATTTTTGTCAACTCTGTTTACTTTACAGCAAAATTCGGAATTAGAAGAGCAACTGAATTGTTCGATTTCAAGCCTTGAAGATACGAGAAATTATGTATCTACTCTGCAAGCATCAACTGCTCAAGAAAATAGAGAGCGCATGAGGTTAGATATAGATATATTCGTGTGGAACCGCAGCTTTTGTTATAAATCTTAAAGCCAAAACCAATGAATTTTATTGAGAAAACGTCAACCGGATTCCTCTGTATCAGGTGTGTGCAAAGTTTTCTCAGTGAGGGCTAAACACAGGAAAATTAACAAGGAGCCGGACTTCACAATACAAATACATTGTGCATTGCTAACTACAAAATAAATCAGGCCTATAATTTGAAATCCAGTACAAGACCTTGTTGTTGGTCAATAGGCCTAGACTTCGGGCCGTGTCCTGTGGGCCATAGTTTGTACACCCCCTTGCCTATATGAAATAATGGACGTGTCGAAATGATATTTCTCTGAAAGTTAACCTAGATAACATAACTGTTTGTTTCGTCTCATCACATTGGTTATAGGGCTACACAAGCATCGTTCTTGGATTATTTAATATGTTAATATTTACACTGATGATGCTAATAATTAAACTGTTATTATCAGTAGTGAATATCAACAGCACAGCCATCATGATAATAATGTTGATCATCACATCCAGGCCCGTTCCTTCAGTCGGATATGGGGCTTTCACACCCCCAGACAAAAAGTCTTGACCAGGATTTTTCATTGGCAAACTGCTCTAGTGTGGATGTAATCTA
This sequence comes from Mastigias papua, assembly GCA_964019165.1. Lineage (NCBI taxonomy): Eukaryota > Metazoa > Cnidaria > Scyphozoa > Rhizostomeae > Mastigiidae > Mastigias > Mastigias papua. The sequence continues at coordinate 10,051,758 of OZ025283.1, read as the reverse complement.
GGAGCCCTAGGAGAGGATTTAGGTGTTGCAACGTATTAGATAGCTCCTAAGCTTGTTACATTTATAGATTCACAGTTTGCCAGTAAATTGAACGCATTATTACTTAATCTAGGCGGATATTCGCTAAAAATTGGAACCACGCCCATTTTGGTCCTACATTCCCAAAGAAAATTTCTAGAAACGAATGTGATCACTTCCGGGGGCTGATCGTCTGGTCGGGAAAATCGGACTTGAACCGGCATTTATGACACCCCGAGCCACATGATATATGATTTTGTAGAATATTTCTCATTACATTAAAATTTAGTTTTTCATCTTGTTGCTTACTTTGACATAATAAAAGGGGCCCATCTTGCTTATGGACTGGGGCCCATGAATCTGCCAGTCTGCCCAGATCACATAATCATCAACTGAACGACCTGATTATACTAATCATCAAGAGCAAACAACGACCACATATTAATTGTAGTTGGCTTATTCACTTGCTATGACTGATTCTTTGGGGGTAGTTAAAACTTGATTTTTGACGGTCATTTTCCAGGGTTGCAATGCAGGCAACTGAGAGCATGCAGCAGGAGCATGAGAGTCTAATAAGACAACTTGATATGTTAAGGTGAGTTAAGCACTTATCATATGGGTAGATCGAATGAATTCTGCATCTTCTGTTATATGATCATAAAGCCCTGTCTTTCTGCTTAAACAGGCCTATTTTGAAACTGACATTGACGTACATCTTTGCAATTTTATAGGGGATTATTTTGTGTTTTCTATACTTATGTTAGCTTATAGAGTACACATATTTTGTAGATTTTATATAATAGTATGTATCATGTGTTAAAAGTAGTTACCTTGGGATGTAGATATGGACTTTTGTACTGCCCAAGATAGCTGTATTTATAGCCGTGGGCACCGGACAGAGGACCCCAAAAGCTATGAAATGGTTCGTTGGTGATTGCATTAAGTTTCAAATGACCTCATATGGAGCCTGACCCAATTGTTTTCATTCGCCTCAAGACTACCTGTTTGTAGTGTTCTGAATTTTGTTTGTGTATAAAGAAGGAGTGAATTTTGTAATCTATGATTGTTTGATTTTTCATTTCAATCGTTACTAAAAAGTTTATTTCTTATTGCTTGTACCATAATGTTTCATTAAGGGAAATGAACCAGAAATTGAGAGATGACAAAGACGCAATCGAATCATCAATGAAAATGGTTTGTTCTTATTTCAATTTACCTTCTTTAAAACTCTTCATAAAGTGTTACTTTCCTAATCACCGATTAAGAACATTGCCTGTCTACTTTCATGCTTAGCGTATGGAATGGAAACCGAAGATGAAACTTTGTTTTGATCTGTTGTTCTGATTTTTGTTTCTGAAATATTTTTTTGTTTCAGTTTGCTTCGCTACCTAATTTCATGCAGTGCTTTTAGTGTGACATTCGAATGGCGTGCAGGCAGTGGTCCTGTTTTGTGGCATTGTTTTGTAATGTTTGATCTTGCATGTAGTTTTTTCTTTGTACGGTAACCATTGAAAAGTTATGTGTTGATTCGTTTTTAAAGCACGCTGACCGAACTTCAAGTATTGAGGAAGAAATTCACTACGCAGAGGTACTGGATGTTTAAATCTCGCACAGTATGATTCCTAAAATGCACAAATTACGCTCGCACGGTCAGTTGCACTCGCCTAAATCTTGTAGAAACAGAACCATTGAGTTATTTACTGGGAGTAATTAATTGCAGCTCTCACGGAATTCAACTCTCCTAATAGAGGTATCAATGATGATTGTCAAATATTCACTGAGACCTGGGATCTAGTATACAGACTGCGCTTCAAATGGACTGGACATTTGTCCTTCTTTCATTCGTTTTCTCACTTCGTTACGTTGACGTTATGTTTATATAGTTCGTCATTAAAATCGTTTGTAAATACACGTTTACATTGTTTTGTATGTATTTCCGAACTGATTCATCCTGATTCGTCCTGATTCGTCCTGATTCGTCCTTATTCGTCCTTATTCGTCCTTATTCGTCCTTGTTCGTCCTTATTCGTCCTTGTTCGTCCTTATTCGTCCTTATCCGTCCTTATCCGTCCTTATTGGTACATTCAGCACAATGATGATGGAAATGATGGCAATAACACTGACAATAATGATAAATTACTATTGAGTACTAGGCAGTAGAGAATTTTAAAGGGGGCCAGAATCCCCCTTAGAACAGAATAGTGGGCATTTTGGCATATAGCGGGACGATTTTTAGACGTAAAATACGTACTGTAGGCAGACATTTTTTACTCAAGTCGGCAAATGTATTACCGACGTTCCCCTTATAAAACTCGGCCACTGATAGTAGGGCAGTAGTAGTGACTGCTTGCTATTTTCTATACAATGCTATTCTTATGCGACGTGCTACGGGGAGGTGAAGAACTGTAGCAGGCTGATTTGATGATGATTAGGGAGAAGGTTACGAATCCAGATCGGTTAAATGTTTTCTTTTCATTTTTTATCACAAGGGTAGAAAAGCACCATTAACAAAATCTGGTTCAATTATGAGTGTTTACTTCAGTTCGAAGAAAAGGGGGGCATCGAGGTAAGTAAAGTCAAAATTTTGGTTTTGTCATTATTTTAGTGAAGAAGCTTGATTTCATCAGTGTTGTTTAGAATCTCTGCTTGTTATTAGAAGAGTTCAAAATGTTTACTAGCTACTAAAAAGGCTATTTCCATACAATTCGGAAGATCGGAATTTATTCTGAACCGTTAGCATTGTGAGGTAGGATGATCAGTTCCTTTCATCGCCTACTCTATCTCTCAAGTGTTTTCACTTTATCGATAGACTCTTCTTCGTAATGAACTGACTATTTTGAGCTGTTTATGCACACGATTTTTATCTATATTTCCTTTAAATCAGTTGGCTAGTTCAGATGACGAATTTAGCGTGAAGAATTCTTTTCTATTGATAATGCATCAGTATCTGATATTGAGTGAGACACACCAGTTGAAGTCTCATTGAATATGCGTATTCTTTGCAAATTTGTGTGTTATGTTTAAGCTAGCAATGCATATTGCATTCTGGCATGCATTCTGTATTTGAAACAAATCCTTCTAGGCCCCTATTCCCGACTAGTTTTATCTTTTATCAATCTAGTTTAGAAGCAAAGAATGCTAGCAATATTTTAATCACTTAACCGTTGCAATATCAAGATATTATATCTAAATATATATAAATATATATATATGTATATACATATATATTTATATATAATATATTCATATGTGAAATATATATAACATATACGTATAATATATATAATATATTCATCTTTAATATATTCATGTAAGTATTGTAATGTATTACTTTCATGAATACTATATATAATAATGCATGTGTTAGATGAGTTTAAACCTGTTAATAACACCATCTAGTAGTAAATGCGAATTCAGGATATATGTAAATATTATAGCTAATAGTAATCCAGATTCTTTCTTCAATTATTCAATTTCTAATGACAAATGTTTTTAGTTTAATTACTTAAAGTGAACTTTCTCAATGAATAAAAGAGAATAAAAGAGAAATGGAATTGTATTTGACATTTTCAGCATCATTTGACAAGCAACCTGGCTCCTGTAACCACAGTTTTATCTGTTTACTCGTTTCCTTCTATTTCCTACCATCGGCATTTATCTTATCTTCAAGCATGGTTGTTTTTCTTTTCCTAAAAGAACGAGGGCTTATCTCCAGAAGCAAGGATCTTTAATGTCGTCGTACTTTGAACCTAGTCGGTAAGTTGGTTTGACGGCTCGCGATATGATTACAGCGTGCGTAAGTGTAATTTAATGTGTGTCCTCAGTTTTTTGCATGTAGTCCTCTCACCAAATTTTCTTAGTGAGTGTTGTAGTTCTCTTTCCAGTTGTCTTCATGATAGAGACGTGTTGTCGCATACCTGTGTTGTTTGATATTTCTGCTAGGCAGTGTAAGACCATTCACCCTCGTAATAGATTTTGCCTTGTGTGTCACATCTCCCTTTTCTTAAGCACGCATCTAACCACAAGCCGTCAACCAAAGTTGTGCTGATCATCATACTCTTAGACGGCCAGAACCCAACCCATATTAGCTTCTTCCAAAGTTGTACGTAACCAAATTGATAGCATCATCACATAATATTCTTAAACATCATAATCATCATGATCATTATTGTCATAATAAGCTGTAAAATATTAGTACAGTTAACGAGTAAACAAGGGAAAGGATTATTATGGTAAACAAGCTAAACTCTGATTCATAATATGCCGTATGTACAGCTCGTGATATGACGTCAGAAGACACCTTAGATTAATTATCTAACCCAGTGCTGTTTCACCGCTTTCTTCAATGCTTAATGAAATTGTTGACTGAAGTATAACAGTAAGCACATTTTTATTTCAATCTTTTCATTATCAACAATAACAATTTATTAAATATTTCCCATTTAAAGAAATTTCCAACCTTAAAACTGGATAGTTTGGGAGCATTTTCCAACAGGCAGCGTCAAATTGAGGACCAGATGTTGTTATTTTCTTGTGAAAGAGCCTGTATGTTAAGGAATAATTTTTTACCTTAATCCTTTCTTTAAAAGGGAGAGTACGGATAAATTTTAGAAGTCTAATGAACAGAAGTAATTCTCATGTAATTTTAATTTATCTCTACCTGAAATACATTTTTTTTAATTGTTATTTTTACAAATGAAATATAATTGATTATATAAAATATTACTTTATTGAGCACATATCTCAGGCGCTTGTCTGCCAGAAATGATTCTGGCGGCAAATTTTTGAAGCTATTTCTCACAGAGTAATCTTTTTCTTACTGGATTTATTGAATCAGGGGGAGCCAAGAAAGCCTTGTGTACGGTGAGAATACAGTAGAAGAACTATACTCAGGTCCAGGCGAAGAAGACGAACCAAAGACAGAGGCTGACTTTAGGAGAAGAGTTATAGAGGCTGTAGAGGAGGATGGAGAATTATTGCCCCGCTCAAACTCAGGTACATATCAACATAAATGCCCTTATGAGGAATTGCGAGTTGGATTGGTTGAAACTGTAGATAGAATTATGCTGCAAATGTTACTCAGTGGCATTTTCTTTCATGTCATATTTCAAATTCGTACACGATAAACATCATTTTCTTTTCCGTATGTTTGACTTCTATAAAGGGCCCATTTATGTTAACTTAGGCTACGTTTGCACGAGCAAAAGTGGATCAGATCTCAGCTGGGTCGGTTCTGCCAGATCCAATTTGGCACTGATAGACCTTGTGTTTACACGACGCTTTTGGGGCATTCCATGTCAAGTGTAACCAAGAAAAAGTCAAATCTGGAGTCAATGTCATGGATTTTGTTTAGATTTTACTATGTTTTTCAGCTGGTTAAGTGAAAAACTAGGTGAAAGTTTTGTTCGGATCGGTTATGTGGTTTAGGAGTTATGACCGGTTAAAGTTTTGAGAAATGCGGTCAGTAACTAATGACCGACTGAGACCAGAAGTCAGTAAAACCAGTTCTATGTACCCTACAGAGTTGGGAATAGGCTCATTTGAAAGCTCTTACCATCTAGAAACTGAAATTGCAACTATAAAACATCCATCTTTGATGCCTTGTTGCCTAACACTGATATGAATGTTTTGACCTTTGACCCTGACCGGGAGGCAATTTCAAAATTCAAAAAAAAATTTTTTTTAGGTAGTGCAAGTTATAAGCAACATTCTCTGAAGTTTCCAAGATGGGCTGATCATGGGTCTAGGAGCAGTGCCTCCTTGACCACTGACCAGTCAGAAGCAGTTTTGAAAATTATGAGATTTTTCAACATTTGAAATTTGAGAACTAAAGGTTCAAAGTGATCAGTGATCAAGTTTCTCAACAGAGTTTGAAACTTATTTAAGTGAAGTTTTCATGATCTCATTTTTATACCATTAACGTATCTTTGCCTTTGAAAGACTCGAAGAAAGAAATGTGGAGAGCGATTATAGTAATTCAGGGTGCACATTGCTTACTTTTAGAGGAACTTTGAGTATGTATTATTCGTAGTTGGAAAAGACTAGTGACAGAAAAGGGGATGAAGTGATATTCCCACTTAGATATATCAGCAATGATAAGAATGCACAGCTTCTTGACATCAGGTCAGGACATGAGAGGTTTTTATCTAAATATAGAAATACATGTTGTGAGAGTATCTCTTACAAGACATATCAGGCAGGAATTTACCCAAAATTAAGAATATTCCAATAGCACCCAGCCTAAGAATGTCAAAAACATCTTATGGAGAAGTATGTTTACTGCTTTAATTCCAGCTACTCGTTCACTTTTAGCATTATTCAGTTTCAACCGTGATTATATCTTCTTTGTAGGGCCAGTGTTGCTCATTGACTTTCATCCTTAGATAACCTGTATGTACAACCAGTGGTTGTTTTAGTGTCAAGTGATAAGTACATCAGATGTAACAATGACAAGGATCTCTGCATGCCTTGGGTAAAAGAAAGATGGATTTGGAACATGTGGATGCAAATAGCTGATCTTTACTTCATAACATTCACAATAAACTTCCAACACATATGCGACCCACCATTTGCAATCATAATCGACAGCAATGTACCCTCTTATGTGATTGTCTTTGACAACTTCGTGACGTCCCTTTCTGATGGAGACATCTCTATATGTGCTGCTGCTACTGTATTCTTTAACATGCAAGGAAGATCTTGATATTGGCATAAAACAGTTTAGGTTTCGTGCGCCTGCAATTGTTTTGGCAGTTGCAGGCCTGTTGAGAAGGGGTTGCTCTTCTGCATTCCATTCCTCAGAATCTATGAACTCTGCATTTATTCCCTTCAGATATTCCCCTCAGAGGCATTAGGTAACAGCTGATGATGGGATAGGATTTGGTCATCATAAGGACGCTGGAGATTTGCTTTAGTGGCTTCCATTTTTATTATCCCACCTATGCCATCAGAGGGTCCCTTGCCATGACTAGTAGCAAAGAGGTGCCACTAGTGAGTAGCTAGGAGGCATTGCAACAAGATTTAGCCTTGGCAGATGCTTCAAGTTATCGTCTATATACTGTGCATCATAATGAAAGAAATGAAAGCTAGAAACCCACTGCTAAAAGTCTATGAAAAGAATACACTCCAAGTTACACATCCCTCTAAAAGTAAGCAATGTGCACCCTGAATTACTATAATCGCTCTCCACATTTCTTTCTTCGAGTCTTTCAAAGGCAAAGATACGTTAATGGTATAAAAATGAGATCATGAAAACTTCACTTAAATAAGGTTCAAACTCTGTTGAGAAACTTGATCACTGATCACTTTGAACCTTTAGTTCTCAAATTTCAAATGTTGAAAAATCTCATAATTTTCAAAACTGCTTCTGACTGGTCAGTGGTCAAGGAGGCACTGCTCCTAGACCCATGATCAGCCCATCTTGGAAACTTCAGAGAATGTTGCTTATAACTTGCACTACCTAAAAAAAATTTTTTTTTGAATTTTGAAATTGCCTCCCGGTCAGGGTCAAAGGTCAAAACATTCATATCAGTGTTAGGCAACAAGGCATCAAAGATGGATGTTTTATAGTTGCAATTTCAGTTTCTAGATGGTAAGAGCTTTCAAATGAGCCTATTCCCAACTCTGTAGGGTACATAGAACTGGTTTTATTGACTTCTGGTCTCAGTCGGTCATTAGTCATTGACCGCATTTCTCAAAACTTTAACCGGTCATAATTTCTAAACCGTACAAGTTAGACCGTTGAAATTTTCAGAAAGTATGCACTTCATCTGTAGTAAACTAGAAGCAAAATTTGAGGGAAATACAGAAGATTGTCATTTTTTTGCTGGTTACACTTGATATGGAATTACCCTTTTGGGTCTGATCCACTTTTTTGTTTGAGTAAGTACGCATGCGTATTTTGCCTCGATGGGCGAGTGGCCAAGTGGTTAGAGCGCTTGAATGCTGAGCAACACATCGATGGTTCGAGCCGAATCCTTGGATCATAGTTAGGATATTCGCCCACTGTCCACCCAGCAGCAAATGGATACCCGGTGGCAACACTGGGAAAGTTAAAGGCGGCGAGGAAAGGAACTGGCCACCCTACCTCACTATGCCGGTGGCATTAATTTATACTGTTTTGTTTTGTATTTGTCTTCGATGAAATATTATCTTCATGGGAGAAAGTTATACACTTTTCTATTTTTGATTTGCATTAGATTGAAAAATAATTTATTACTTCTTTGTTCTACTTATCTTTTATCTTTATTGTTCAGCTTTTGTAGTATTGTAAATAGTTGGTATGAATTAGTTTGACAAACTATATGTATATACACCAACTTTAAATAATTGTATAATAATAATTTTTTTTTAAACTTCAATTCATCGATATAATTTCAATATCTACATATACAAATCTCACAACAAGGTAAATTGTACTTGGCTGGCTTAGTGTGTTATAATAATTTTTTAAAACATTGTTCATTTGATAATAATAACTGATCTATAATGATAAACATTTACATGTGCCTTTTTAAGAGGTATTTTGGACTAGACCATTCCTTATCATTTCTGTGGCATACTTTATACATGCTAGTATTTGTTGCATTTGTCAAGTTTAGCATATTGATGTCGTACTCCAGCTCTTACTTCATACACTTTTAGAAATGCGGTCTCTTACCCTGGTATCCTAGGTTTTATTGTCATCTTAAGTATTAATACGACATTTTTGGGAACTGTAGACATTTGATCGTATACTGAAGTTATATATTTGACCATTGGTCCTAAAAATTGTTTTAGAGTCTCCAATGGATATTAAAAACGATAGTCTTGATCATTTCGGTGAACACCGCACTATTTCAAGCTCGACGCCGAAACGAGAGGGTACGGACGAGGAGGCAGAGTCGCCTACGAGACGTCGCCGAATGTTGCCCACTCGTCATGGTGGGTCGGAAAAATTATACAGCCAAAAAGATGAGGACGTTATAGGCCATATGCGAGAACTAAGAAGAAGGTTATCCAATGAACATGAACTAAATGAAATAGACATTAAAGAAATCGTTGCCGGCTCTGTTGAAAAATATAATGACAGTAGTGACTGGAAGAATTGTGATGTGCCATTAGAGAACAGAAATGGTATTGATGAAGTTGTGAGTAGAAGTGCGTATATTGGAGAAATGGAAGTATTAACTGGTGATGGAACGAGCGAAGAGCTTGAAAGAATGGATGTTAGAGAGTACCGTGATGACCGTACGCCTCCTTCCGCTGAAGATCAAATGAGCTCTACGGAAAGTGAAGCTGATGGAGTGCTTGCGCGTGTCCCTGTCGACGTCATTGGAGAACAGGTTAGCATGGAAGCGAATAACGATCAGAAGCAACAGCTCAGGGAAATGCTCGACGAATTGGCCACTCCTTATGCTCAAAAAGCTGCGACTTCAGCCTGTGATGGTGTAGCAACAAATGATGTGGAAACCCAGGTTTGTCTTAGAGTAAAGTTGGTAGGCTAGAGCAGTGGTTCACAACCTTTTTTACTCCTGCACCCCTGACATCTTTTTGCTCTGACATTTCACCCTTACGACAAGTTTTCCCCAAGGCCACTGGAATTTGATAAATAGATCAAGCTCATGTCAAGTGAGACAGGCGCTTACTGTACATCATACCCCTTAGAATGATTCCTCGCACTCCCTGGGCGTGCAGGGCCCCTGGTTGGGAATCCCCTGAGCTAAAACGTCATAAAATATACAATTTTGACATGGTATTGTTCTTCGTTCTAACACTATTGCGTACCAATGAAGTTCAGGCAACAGTTGGTTGCTATTCAGGAGCATTTTTCTTTGCTGTGAGATATAAAATTATTGGAGTTTTTGCGAGGGCAAATAGCTTTCTCCCAGCAAATATCGTTTTTATTCTTTCTGTTCTTCGTTCGAAAGTATGTTTACTAATTTGATTGAATAGAAAATCGATTTAATAAGTATATTTCAGATTCCGCCTGTGTCCAAGATTCGACAAGAAGGTTCATGCGGTGCATTTTTTATGCAGATATACCCACCATGGGCGTATCAATGCAGGGGTGTAGGCGTCACACCCCCACTTTTGTAGAAGCTGTCGGTAATTCTGTGCTTTGTAGGTAAAATTTGGCATAACGATCATGGCTTGTGGATAATTGTGGTACTGTTAGGTTCCTTATATACCAGGATGCTCTTATCAATTTTTCAGGTTTTTTTTCGGCCCGCGGAATTTATTGGGACCCCACGTGTATTAAATTTCAAGGAATAAAAAATACCTTGTAAGTTTTTCCTTGAGGAAAGGCGTATTTTCTTTCACCAAATGGATGCTTTTTGTCGATTTTCGGAAGTGCAATTAACAGTTAAATTTTCAGTAAATTTTAGAAATATTTCCGACCCAACCGTTCATTATGACCCCTCCGTGTATTAGGTTTTGGAAGTATGTCTAATCCCCCGGTTTATTAACACCCCCTGTTTATTAGAAGCCTAAGATTACCTTGTTCAATTCTGTCGATACATTCCTTTTTTTGCACCCCCGTTCAAGTGTCTTTCGGCATGCCACCGATACCCACTCAATGACCGTCATTAGTATCAGAGGTTTTGGTTATGAATATCATACACAGTTTTGATAACGCGTTTTTGCTACAAGAAAGCTTTTTTCGCCCTGCACTGAACATTTCTTATCTTTTACATGATTCCATCAGTAAAACTTTTTTAAGACTTTTTAACAAGAACATCCGAGTTGGTGTAGCACTGTAGAGTTGCAAAGTCAGACACGCACGATAAAAAAATTATATTTTAGTACATGGACGTCTATCCAAATTCAACAAAAGAGATGATGGCCTTACGTAAAAACTGCAGTTTCAAACGTGTATTAGCTTATCAACTTTTCTACCAGTTTTAGCAGTGGAGTATTTCTTTCTCATAAACCAACTTTCTTATACGTGTGTATACTTTTAGGACTCTGCGATGGATGCAGCAGAGTTGGAGGGGCCTCCTGGAAGCCCGAACAGGGTGTACAAAATTGTTTTCGTGGGGGATTCTGGAGTTGGTAAAAGCAGTGTGATCCATCGATTCTGCTACGACCAGTTTAGGACTAACTTCTCTGCTACAATTGGTAAGTCCAGTCCTGATACAGTACAGCATTCTCTACTGCTGCACTTTTAATTCTATCGAGTTACGCGGAAGATCTAGGCTGGTATGTACGATATTTGATAGTTCACATTAGCGCAGAGGATTCCACAAGTGGGCATTGCCCTTACAGCCAATCAAGGTTTACCCACTAGGCTGTTCATAATAGCTCACTGTAATTCATTTAGCAAATAAGTGAATGAGATTTTTGCATGTTTTCTGAAATTATAGTTTTCATAGAAATACTGGACAGATATTTATACTATGAATGTCTGGTGTAATTCTTACTTTTTACTCCTTGAAATTATGATGTTGAATAAGTTAATAAGTTACTCTTTACTTAGGCGTCGACTTTCAAGTGAAAACGGTCAAGGTGTTTCAAGAATGGGTAGCTCTACAGTTGTGGGATACCGCTGGTCAAGAGAGGTCGAAATTTCCTCCTTTCATTCTTATCTTTGATTGTATCTTCATTTCAATTTGTGAGAAATATACTTAGTTATTTGACAGTTTAAGTTCATTCAGGTATATTCAATAGTATGTCTGAAGTGAGTTTTTTTATGTGTAATAAGAGACTGAGAGATTGATGGCTATTCATGCATTTTGGAACTTGTATAGAGGACAACTGTTTGTTGACAGTGATGCAGTCGTGCACACGAATAAGCAGTAGCGACTAGAGGTGGGAATATATGGGACACGTTGCGTCCGAATTTGTGAGGGACCCTCAAAAAGCTATGAAATGATTTTTTACTGATTGTAGTAATTGTCAAGTTTAAAAATGACGTCATCAGGAGACCCGTGTTTCTGATTTGCCCAGGGCCTCATAAGAACTCTTGGTGGGCCTGGAGTAAGATGCAAAATCGATGTACAGTACCATAACTTGTAAATTTCATGTTTAGGACATGTTTTTACATGCAAAAGCTATTAATTATGTGCACGTGATTATGCGGAAACTTTCAATCTTGCCTTTTTAGATCTAGTATAGGCATTTTTTGAGAGATGTTGGCATAGTTGATACGGTGTGATTAAGTGACCTCTTTACTTTTTTATCACTTTGGTCATAGTAGCAATTAATGTCATGTTTTGTTACGAAGGCAATGTTTAACATAGTTTCCTTCACGTTTATAGATTTAGAAGTATCACAAAGCAGTACTTTAGAAAAGCTGATGGCGTCGTAATTATGTTTGATCTTTGCGCAGAGGGATCATTTAAGAATGTTAGAAGTTGGATGAACAGTGTCGAAGTATGTTAAAATTTGTTGTCCATCTCACCTGAGTGTTTACTTTGCGATGAGTTGTCTTTCTTGATTAATTGATCGATCAGTTCATTTGTTTGAGGTTGGCCATTTGGCTGATTTTACTAAGTTGATCTGTTGATTTTTGCCACAGCGATCAATTTGATGATGGAGGATGGGCAATTTACCTGTGTGATATAGCATAGTCGCCAAATGTTTGAGAACCCTGTCAGGTCTATTTTCTGCCAGGAGCAATCATCATGCAAAATGACCTAGTCTTCGCATGTGTGGTCAGAATCCTGCATGATGATCAGTCAGTTAGGGTGGGAGAAAATAGGCCTTACAGGGTTCTCAACCATTTTGCGGCTATACTATGTGATATATTAATTGATTGCCTGGCTGTCTATTTTAGCGAATTGTCACTTCCCTTTTCATTAAAATGATCTATTCATGGGTTGCGTTGTCAACATGGCAGACTGTTAGCTATCGATTAATTCACGGATATGTATTTTCTTTCTTTTCATCGTTCATAAAGTATATATAGCTATTGTTGGTACTATACCGTGATAATATACACAGTATTTTAGTTGTTTATAAATTTTCCACTCATAATTTTTGACAGGATTCTGCAGAGCCTCAGTGCAGTGTCATGCTGCTTGGCAACAAACTAGATCTCGCCCAAGATGGCATGCGAAAAATCAGCCCCGAGATATGTCAGAAGCTTGCTCTGGTAAGAAATGTATATAGGTTACTGCAATTATTAAAAGCAGATTAGTAATGCTAAGGCAGTAGGCCTTCTGGCTGCATAGGAAGATGCCTTCAAGTGTAATTTCTTATTATATAAAGCAGTGATCACCAACCTTTTCGAAACTAAGAGCTACTCAAGGGCGCTGGAAAATGCAATGAGCTGCCACTTTGATAACACACTTCTAAAATAAGAAAGTTTGCACGATGTACCTTATTTTGGGACTAGCCTGCGGGCGACAGATCTGGTTGCTGCGAGTGATATGGTGTCCACGCCCACGGCCGCCGGTTTGGTGGTCCCTTATGTAAAGAAATCATAACTATAGTTAATGATGTAACTTATATATCGCAGTGGAGCAGACTGCTTGAAATTTTATGCTGATGAAAAGACATGATTCATTGGTGATAAATATTTTGATTCCATAGTATGTCGTTTTTGTCTCACACATGCACTATAGTTCTATGGTTTCAGCTAGGAAAGGCTTTAAAAATCAGGTCGACGACAGAAAAGATATCATTTTAATTATTGACAAATGCAATGACTATTCCAGTGGTTACATTTGGACAAATCCAGTATGACTAATCCAAGAGACGTTTTGACTCCGCCTGGAGTCATCCTCAGTAAAGAGAAGAGGGGGGAAGGGATAATAAACAGGGAGGCAAAATACGTGGATAAAAAATCATGAATATCGTGAATATCCACGTATTGTGCTTCCCCCTTTATTATCCCTTCTCCCCTCTTCTCTTGACTGAGGATGACTCAAGGCTGAGTCGAAACTGGATTAGTCATACTGGATTTGTCAAAATGTAACCATTGGAATAGTCATATGATTTGTCAATAATTAATATGATATCTTTTTTTGTCATCGTCCTGATTTTTAAGTTCATATCAAAGCTGCGATTTCCAGCTGATACAAGAAAGGCTTTTCTTAGTACGTAATCTGATTAATTGTTTGTGCCGAAATTGTCACAGTCTTAGTACCGTTTGTGTTTCTTCCTTTTTGAGTAAAGATGAAATGCTAGCTCACTTTGTTTCGACAGGATTTCAACTGTGCATATGCAGAAACAAGTGCAAAATCTGCGCAAGGCGTCAATGATGCTATGATAAAGTTAGCTAGGTAAGTGTATTTTTACGTTATCAATGTAACTTTTAATTCCATTTCAATTTAGAACTAGATTCGGCGTAGACTTAGTTAGATTTTTGCAATTCATGGCTCATTTGCACTTAGATTCAGCACTTGTAATTGAATGGCTCTGGTTGCATACATACAGTACTGTAAAATGTTCTTGGGCATTCTCCCATCAAAATTCCGCTGCCATTCCATTATTCGACCGCTTCTTTTCCTTTTTATTCTTGTCATTTGACGGAGCTAACGAAGCTTTTGTACGTATTATGTACTACTTTATGTCTGTTTTTAAGACTCTGTGTGTTGTGCATCTTTCCAGTAAATAATATATTTATAAGGGTTAGGCTAATGACTGACACTAGAGAGAGCCAAGGGGAGCTGTCATCCCCTAATTATTTTCAAGAACAATGAAGCCTTTAGGGCGTGTTTGTCCTCGGGACCGATTGTCCTCAGAGCGTTGCCTCATGTTGCTATGGTCTGGTTGCTCTCCCCCTCCAAAAAAGGAACAGCCAAGTGTTTGCCACTGGATTAAAACACTACTCTGAAAGGTATGAAGTAGCTGAAGCTTGCTGCAAAAGTTTTTATAGCCTTAGGACCGAGATCTGAAAGTCGATGCATCCATGTTCAGTAACAGCCTTTGCTTGGGATATTTGGTTTACTTTGGCTTTCTTATTATCTTAGTTAATATGTAGTAGAAGTTGGCCTAAATGAGCATTAATATGCTGTAATTTTTAGAAGCCCACTGTAAAGAATCTATACCATACTATACTATACTATACTATACTATACTATACTATACTATACTATACTATACTATACTATACTATACTATACTATACTATACTGTACTGTACTATACTACACTATACTACACTATACTATACTATACTATACTATACTATACTATACTATACTATACTATACTATACTATACTATACTATACTATACTATACTATCGTATACTATACTATACAATACTATACTATACTATACTATACTATACTATACTATACTATACTATACTATACTATACTATACTATACTATACTATACTATACTATACTATACTATACTATACTATACTGGCCCAAGTGGTGTGACACAGTCAATTAACATGTAGGCAGTTTTGCTTTCATTGCAAATGAATTGGTTTGTATTTTTGAGGTATGTTTTGCCATGCCTTCGTTTGTTCAGTGGTAGAATATAGGCCAATTTACAGCTTTATTCTGATCTTGGTCTCGATTGATGCATTTCTTTCAATAGCCAGTCTAAAGAGATGAGTTTTGCGTTATGAATTTGTGATTTTGTAAATCTGTTACATCATGAAATGTCAATGCTGACTTGCAATTAATCGGCAGATTGCTTGCGGACAAAGAAGATTCAATAATGAAAATGAGTGTATTAAACCTCGATGTCAATGCGGATAGTAAAAAAAAGAAGTCATGCTGTTCAAAGTAAAGATATATGCACTTACAAAGGAGAGCATACCTGTCGCTAACTTTTATTTATTTGAGTAAATATATATATACACAGTGAAATCCCCACATAGCGAACCCTGAGGGAAGCAGAAAATAGTTCATTTTATAGAGAGCGTGTTAGATTTGGGGAAAAGTTGTCTTTAGATATTTTCATAGTAGACACCTCAGAAACCCTTCCGTGGATTTCCGAAGTATATCACCAACTTCGACGCACATTGTAACGCAAATTAACAGATTGGATTAAAAATTAGCAATGAAAATCAAAAGTCTGTATGACCTCACTTTGTGGTCCTCTTACAATTTGGCAGCAAACTGGTTTGTTTTGGTTTTTTGTACTTAGGCTCTGTTCACTTAAATTTCATAAAGGCCTGAAAACTGTTTACTTTGAAACGCATCTTGTCTCCGTTTTCAGCAAGCAGGCTAACCACCTTGTATCGGCATGTTGAATAGTCATATAAGGGTCGATTATGATCTCCCCCTCCTTCTGATCTCCCCCCTCCAGGAAAAATGATGGATGAATACCGAGGAATATCCAAATCCAACTGGCAGCCGAGGAATTTCTGGAAAACCTGTTATATCGAGGGTAATAACGAACCAGAATCCATTATATCCAGGACTCATTAATCGAGAGGGTTTTTTTATAGAGCTTTTTAAGCAGAATCCAGGGGACCACACATTTAGGAGTTCGTTTTACCGGGGAGTTCGTTACATCCGTGATTCGTTATGTTGGGCTTCCACTGCAGTTATTTTGAATTATCTATGTTTTTAGCAGGAATAGTGCGAGGATAATAAATCTTATAAATTATTGGGTAGTGTTCAATTTGCCTTTGTGAAGGGCAATATTTTCGTAATTTTTTGACGCTATTGTTCTGCCAAGAATTGATCTATGTTTTCGACTCATTAGCCTCGTTTCTAGTAAGCATGATGCAGTGTGAATGCCGTCATGCGGGTTGATTATATCAGTGTATCCGTATGCTGTATTTTATCAGCAGTAGTGATAATGATAATATTTATAATCCATTCGTTTTAAGTTGGTTACAGGTCAAGTTCTACATTACAGTAATATGGACCAATTTATACCAACTGTTTAAAATTTGATGTGATGAAAAATCCTATCATATCAAATACGATATATAATGCCAATAGCCAGTACATACAAATTCTACATTTGCATTTGTCTCCACTCCAATTATCTGATGCTTGTTTCGAATGTGGCAACTGACGAATACAGCAGTACTGCGAAATTATGTTTAGATTAAGAGAGGTGAGAGTGCACTGAACTTATCTACATTTGTATTTAATGTCGATTCAGGTCCCCGTCACTATGCGTACGTACTATGTGAATGTCCACTAGGGTGGTTAAAGAATGTTCTATTTCATGTTTAGACACAGGGTCGCTTCCTAGGGGGAGACACCGTGTTGTCTGCTGTTTCTTACTGAATTGGTGTTGGCACATTATCTGTAATATTGAAGTGATTGAGCTACCATGAGGCCGTGAGTTAAATAGTTCAATGGTAAATTGTCTCTATGCAGAGGATCAGGATTAGTATATATACTTCACAAAAAGGATATATAATAGTTCAGAATTTCCATATCATCTTTGGGGTATTTTTTGTTGCTTTATTTAAAGAAATCGTTCCTTAAATGTTGAATCTGATTTTAAATGACTTGTATTTTTATGTAAGATTGTATTTATTGAATTGAATTGTTTTTAGTCAACTACTTCTCTATGTACAATGCCTCAATATAGTCTATGAGATAGTTCACTGGTCTATGCAATTTCTGGTTCATAGCTTCTGGTCAGTTTAATGCAAGCGTTGAGATACTTTTCCTCCAACAATTGTTTTATTACGCCAATGACGTGATGCAATACCACAGAACAGATGGCTTCATATCTTTGGCAATACCATGCTTTATATCAAGTGTGTAATTGGAGTAATAGGCCTTTATCTTAGATATGACGGTACAAATAGATACCAACTTAATTCTGCAGAAGAGCTTTATACAAACGAGTATTAGGTAGAACTGAGATGATTTCATCTTCGTTCCCTGTCCGTCCGCTCTGACTGAGTGTTGAGTAAGCGATTTATCTTTTCGGGATGGAGGCATTTTGAAGCAAATTAATTAATTTTTGTCGTGTTTTTTGCGATTTTCTGCGAATTTGTCCAAAACCATGTTTTTAATTAAAGCCCAGTTTAAACATCACGTTTCTGCCAAGTCGAAACAAGTTATTTAAACAAAAACATGGGAGAGGACCTCAGATTTCTAAAGTCAAAGTTTTATTACTTTTCACAACGACCTTTTTGTTTCTGCTTTGAAGCGAGGAGCAACAATTTGGCTTTGGCAATATCCTTAGAGAGTGACACTTTAGAATCAAGAATGCGACAAACAACGGAGAAACACCCTTGTCTGTAAAGATGTTTTGTCATTTCCCTATTTAATAAACTAGGATGACATAAGATGGGAAGACATGATCATTATAAGGCTGAGACGTTTTGATTCATCCATGAGCCATCACCAGTAGAGATTGAGAATAAGTAAGCTAAGAGCTGGTTTACTTCATTAAGGGCCTACTACATCGTAGCCATTTTTAATCAACCATTTTAGCTATTTCTTCTCTTTTTTGCTTACTTTGTTTTTCTTCCTTTTTTCTCTTTTCTTCGTTTTTGCTTGTGTGTTTTTCTTTTGCTTTTCTCTTCCTTCTATTTTCTCTTTTTTCTTGTTTTTGCTTGTTTTTTCTCTTTGATCTAAAGCACAGAAACTGGATATCTGATAGACCAGTTGAAGACCCTCTTTTGATCGATCGTTTTAATGGCTGCTATTGTTATGGTACGCAATGTTATGTACCTACGGAGGAGAGCTAAATTTGCATTCCAGAAAGTGAGGGAATTACAAACCATCGTCAGCCATGTTTTGTGTTTCAGAAGTCCAGGATACTGTTAGACTCTGTTCTCGGAAAGAGGTATTTACTCAAGAGGACATGAAATCTGCTTGAGAGATCATTTCACATTCATTTTGATGTTTGGAATATATGTTGTAAAGCTGGATGTCGTTTATTCATCCCAAAAGACGACAAACTGCCTATCACACTCAGTAACTTTCAGTGACAGTTCAAAATTAACTTTTGGATTTGACAAGAAGAGTTTGCTTACATATCGAGAAGTGACCTCAGTAAGGTATGAATAATTATTACCATTGTACTTTCTGTCACCAATGGGTTGCTGTTACACATCACCATGCGGGTCAGCCACAATGGGTAATGAATGAACAAATGTATGTTTGTAAAAAAATTCTGCTTTGTTTTGGCTTTGAAGTTCCATTCCCTAATGTTGTCAACATTCTCTAAATCCTCATCAAAAGCAATTTAACTAGTAGGGATAGAGTGCTAAGGTTGAGGCTAAAATACTATCAAATTTAATCACCATTGTGGCATGCGATCTGTGCTACAGACTAAGGTAGGATCTTCACACTTGCTGTTTGGTATCATGGCCTTCTCATAAGCCTAGCATTATGTACTGATCTGCAGGACTTAAAATTTTTAAGCTAGCATTATGGCTGCAATAGATGATCTGGAGTTTTATGACTATATACCTCCATGGCTAATAAAATAGAAACGTAATATTGCTTTGTTAAGTATGAACTGCAAGGACAAAAGTCTTGCTCCTAGTATATTGACAGTTTGGTACTGAAGGGAATTGTGTTAGGATTGTTTCTTGCTTCAGTAGAACTTACAGTGCACATACAAGCATTACAAAATGATGCCACAGGAAGAGAACACATAGTACTCTTGCAACCATACCTTTTAAGATATAACAATATGAGGCATAAACTGCATTTTGCAAACAGCAAGTAAAACATACAATATTTACAGTAATAATGAAAGCATAGGTTGTAAAACAGCAGCAAATGATAACAGTATTTGGACAAATTGACTTTTTGTTTATTTATATAAAGACTATGATACTCCTAAGCGCCAAATAGATGGGGGTTGGAATTAGGGATGACTGGGAATTTCCTAAGTACTTAATAAATGGGGGAGGGGCAGGAATTAATGGGATGGGTGGAAAATTTCTCTAATTAAAATAGCTATGAATGAGTCTCAAAAGTCATCTACTGTATAAGCAAAATGAAACTCACAACTTTCTTTCATTACTTTAATACTTCAAATTACAGACTCAAAAATTTAATAGTGGGCCTGTGATAACAATGTCCTGGGTGGAATTTTTTCAAAATTTAATTAATAAGCAGTGGGGGTACATTTATTTAGGGCTGAAGAGTAGTTTGTATCACTGTAGACTTCAAAGGTCACAGTCACAATGCAGCATAGCAAAAAATAAAACAGCTAGTTTGCAGGCTAAATGTCTTTACCATGGAATCAAATTCCCTTCAAAATCATAAAACAAGCCATTGTCTTTTTCAGTGAGTCTCCCGGCAACAGTCAGAAGACCCTTCACACACTCTTCAGTTGTTGTAATTGCATGCTTGCTTCCTATACTTGTCTGTACCCAGCCTGGGTGCAGGCTAACAGCAATTATTTGATCATTTTTCAATTCAATGCTTAGATTCTTTGTCACCATGTTCAAAGCAACCTTAAGAAGTGGTTATTTACATTAGATACACATGTATCAATTGTGCCTAGTATAAACAGGCATACAAATAAGAACACTTGTCAGGGATATGTAAGATGGTGCAAATGGCATAGGTAGATGCTAAGCAGTTAGTGCATTTAAGTGTGCATGCTTTTGCATTCCTGAGATTTTTGCAATAAATCCATAGAATATACTAATTGCCAGACCAAAATTCTACAAGGGAAGAGAGATACAATGAGGAGAAATTGCCAGGTTCTTAAGGGAGATGGAAAACATCATTAATGTTCAAAGGGAGATAGGAGAAATCTCTAAATTTTAGGGGAACAGGGGATGTAGATTTTTGTCCAACCCATCTGTATAAGGGCATTCAGAACACCTAGTCATAGATTGACTGATTAGGTGTGGGTATTGTGATAACAGTAGCTTACCTTTGAACACCTGTATGAATAAATTCCCCCACTTGTGTTGTCATTGAATGATGCAACCTTAGTGGAAATGTTTAAAATAGCTGCTCTAGAACACCCCATAGGCTTGGAAGGTCCATTTCTAGATGCCTGGCGTAGTAGAGGTAGAAATTCCTGCAAAGAAGAAATCTAGGGTTTACAGCTGTCCACTCTAGTCTGCTATATATTGATCTGGAGATATAAATAAGGCAACAGAGAGCCTGTTAGCATGTCGTTTTGGCTCCTTTTTTCGTATGCTCATCAAATTATTAAACATCAGATGATGACTGAAAGGCTAACTGAGATATAATATAACCAAATGTGGATAGAAGTGGCTATCCCTGTCTGATTATATATTTCAGTTCACCTTCGGTAGTCATCTGACATTTTATACTCTGACAAGTGTCAGATGAAAAACATGCTTTCAGTGTGTTAGACAATTTCCCCACTTTTCGGGCAATAGTGAAATTCTGCAGTACCAGCAGACGATGCAACTAATATAAAATTAGGAATTACCAAATTTTCCTGACACATTTTAAATGCAACTTCAATTCAAATTGATAGAAATTTAAATGTGAGAGACTTATTCACATGTTTTGGCTCTTAACATAAATATTTATATAGCAGTTGAATGAAGCTCTTCCAATATGATAAATTCAAGAAAAATATGCTGTAGTTTTGAAAAACTGCCTGAATTTTCTCACTTTAAGATATTGGGGGTGACACCACCTTCACACACTAGTAGCTATGCCTCTGGCTGTATCTACTGCCTAGTTCTAGATCAAAACACCTGTTCAATGCATCCTTTTCTAGTGGGAATAGGCCATGATTGTTCACACTCTTTGAGTAATTAAGCCAATGACAAAGTGCTCTTTAACATGAATTCAGATCAGGGGCGGATCCAGAGCTAGGATATGGGGGGGGGGCATCTGATTCACTTCATTGTCTTCTCATGCGGGAGTTTTTTAACACTGCTGTTTGCATAGGAAATACTAACGTTTGGGGGCTGTGGCCCCCAGCCCCCTGGATCCGCCCCAGATTCAGATGGATGTACTGCAGGAAATGTGAAGAGCTAACCTTGATTATCATTGCTGGAGCAACAGCATTGACCCGGTAATGGTCAAACATTGTTTCAGGGTTTACTTCTTCAATTCTTCGTTCAATCTGCAAACATCCAGCATTGTTGATGAGAACATTCAGTCCTTCATCATTCACATGCTTACTAACAATTGCCTGTGCATTTGATATGTCATCCCAGTTCCCAACATCTCAAAATATAGAATAAACAATGAATAAGTAATAATGAATAAATGAGATCATCAGATTGGAATCACTTCTTCACAGTCCGATACTGACGATATCATCATGTTTCCAAAATCAATATGGTTGTAACGTCCTAACTCGAATTCGTATGGGGCTTGAAAAACAGCTCAAGTTTAGTATTTTTTCGAGTTGCAGAGTTTTCTGTAAGAAGTTAATTATCTTACAAATATATGAAATTAGGAACTGTTTGATCATATATATATATATAGGATTAAAGCAAACTTTGAAAAGCAATATCCAGAAGGGACAAATTTTCTTTTCCAATATAACAACTGAATATTTGGCTTGTATCGATTTACACTTCTGCAACAGCGATTTTCGTCAAGATATACTAAGGATTCTTAAAACCATTAGGACAGTACGAAGTCCAGAGTGGGAACAAAAACGAGAAAATAATACTATGATCATCTTCTATTTTTAAATCATTCATATGTAGTAGGCTGTGTGTTAGTTTTATTGTTTCTTTGAAAGCCGTCAATTTTGATGATGATGATGAGCCGAATTGTCGTGCATGTTGAAACTTGCATGATATACAACATTTATTTATATTTTACAAAAGCTTTTATTTACTATCTAGTTCATATTCAGACAACTAGGGGCTGTTCACTAATTACGTCACGCCAAGGGGGTGGGTAGCTCTTATAGAGACAGGCCTATCTCTATGGTAGTTCTACACGTTTTTCATTATTCAGAACGTGACGATGGGGGGGGGGGGTGATTCAAAAATGGCAATTTCAGTGTGACGTAATTATTGAACAGCCCCTTAGCTGACAACTGCTAGGTTTGCATTTTCGCAGGAAAAGAATGCTTGCACCGATATGGAAAGGAACACTCTCTCATTCGAACGTTATTGATAAGAACTCATTCAAACGTTACTGATGAGACCGAGGTTGGGGTGCTTGCTAATGGCCTGCTTCTAAATTATTTATGTCTCCTAGGAAATTAAGAATTTAATATAATACAACTTAGACTAGTCATGGGAATAAAGTCTATTTGTGATGACTATTTACCCTATTCTCCAGCACCAGAGTGGCCAATATTTGAGTTAGAGAGTAGTTTTCTTTGTGGGACTAAAAAGTAAAGGTTACCGGAGGAGCTTTTCAGTTAGATATTTTTCGAGATAATTAGTTTTTTGCAATGAGAAGTAGATTGAAATGTCATAGGGAACCGCCAAAAAATTGAGCATGGGATTCTTACTCGTTGAGGAGTTTTGACGCCGTAAGGCTTGATTACAGAGAAATGTGTTGGCATATTAAAGTCAAACTAGCTTTCATGAAATAATTAAGGAAGGGAATGGAAATGACAATTGGCAAGAAATGAAATGAAAATCTTCAATACGTTGATAGCAGTTAAACATTAATAAACATTAACAGAGTCTGGACTGATGCAACAGTAGATGGAAAGTCCCTACATTCTATGAGCACTATTACTTATAGTCAAAACCACATAGATAAGAAAGTAAAAAAGCAAATATTAAAACCATGAACAAACATGTTTACAAGAAATCTAAAGCTATCTATAATATGTACCTAGTTTGATTATGTGAACATTGCTATTCTCTTCTGCGATCTTTTTAAGATCCTAAAATAGATCAAAAATATTAAATGAATACCCCCTACACTGTGATGCCGACGAGAACTTGGGGGGCAATTCACCCTTCCTAGCATTTTCTAAACCTTGGTGAGGCCCACCCCCCCACCCGTCATTGTGAGAATTTTCATTTTATGTATTTTTGATAAACAGTTATCACTTTTATTTCTGGCACGATTGCATATGCTTCTGTAGCTTGTGGTATAAGTGCCCTTTGACTCCTGCCCCCCCCTAACTTCCGTATGCTTCCCACATCTAGGTACATGTGCCGTACATCCATGGAAGATTGTTATTTTTCTTTGCTACTAAATTGTTGTTCGTTCTCGTTGTGCGTCACTGTCAGCAGCAACTCAACTACAAAATATACTACTTTGTGATAAGGCATTGATGAAATCACAGCAAATATTACATTTGATCTTCAGTGCAGAACCTGACTTTCATCTGACAACATGCAAAATAGAACTCTCTGGCCTACCGTTGCCCCGTCCGGTGAGCGACAAGCCGCAAAAATAAACTGTGGTCTGTTTTGATGTTTTGCTAATTGGGTAACCAATTCCAACCCAATGCCACGGTTAGCTCCGGTTACAAATACTGACCTTCCAAAAGCCATTATTCTCTTCTTGTCCAAAATAACACAGCTCTCAAAGTTGGATAACTATTGGCATAGCAATGCAATGCTCATACGCTTGTTGGTATTGACTTGGCATTGATTCCTTCATAGCGGGAGTCATACGTTGCATAGCAACAGCTAGACCTTCCTCCCGCATATCTATTGTTCAATGTTTATTTTCTTTAAAGCAGCATTCATACAAACTAGTTTATTTTTATTATTCATGTATAAGGGGAAGGACATAGTTTTGCATGAATAATTTACGATAAAGCAAATCAATCAGACTATAGAAATTTTGTCCAGGGGTAGCTTTTTTGTGGGGGGGGGAGAGAAGGGGAATGCTCGCTTGAAGTAGGTGAGTTAGAATTTTAGGATATAGTGAGACGATGCCATGACCCCCTGAAGATTTGCAAAGTCCGCCGCTGGTACTGTAACTTAATATAGAGAGATTGAAGGATACAAAATCTAAATTTGATCGTTGTTGCCCTAGATAATGTTATCTTAACTTTACGTTCTTTCATTTTGCAGTTCATGCTCATTCTGAACTAGTGTCTATAGCTCTGCATGGCCTATTTTATTTAGTATTTTTATTTAATATTTTTATTTAGTATTTTTATTTAATATTTTTATTTAGTATTTTTATTTAGTATTTTTATTTAGTATTTAGTATTTTTCGTTCATTGTTATCTCTATATCACAATGTTGTCATATCGAGATAAAAATGAGAGAAAATGCATTTTTGCAAATGAAGTTTTGCATTCCCCTCTATCCATAAAAGGAACAGTTTCAAACATTCTCTAAGGGTGATACAAGTTGTGCCCTAAATGTTAGAAAGCTTTCGGTGAACAGACAGGCAACGAACAGATCGATGTTGATATTGATGATGTAGATGAGGGGGTGATCTACTTTTTCTATAGCGAGCTAGATCACTGTATTTTGGCAAAAGGATGCTGTATTTTGGTTATGGACAACAGCTTGGTGGTGGTGGTGGAGGGGGGGGGGTGACAAACTTTGTTTGATCAACGTATTTTACAAAATACAAGGAAATGATGATGACAGTTAATAGTAACACCAAGTTATTTGCAATACCACAAAATACAGTTGACTACGACTAACCATGACAAATAGAATGAATAAATGCACGCTAAATTCCCTGCTACGTGACCAACTTTCTTCAGGCCTCTTTAAATTGGGGGGTGACGCTCCCTAAGCCAGCCTGGTAGACACATAAGTGATGGGCTAACATTTTGTTGATGATTTAGCAAATTTGAATTTGGTTTGGCGCATTTGAAGTCCGTTTAACGAATTTGGAGTTTAATGTGATGAATTTGAATTCCTTGTGACGAATTTGAATTTGGTGTGAAGAATTCAAATTTGATGTGCACTTGTGGGCCATCGTATAACATTAATATTTTTAAGGAAAATCAACCCACTATATTCATTGATTTTTATTGCAGGCAAAAGCGATCAAAATGAGCCAATTTCAAGGAAAACAGGTAAGAATATATCCATGGTATTTGGCTAAGACTAAACTAATTTGACACTCATTGATTATGATTGAATATGTAAAGGTTATGAATATAACCCAATTTGCTACAAGGAGTAAGGGATGTACTCATTAATCAACAAAATTCAAAATTGTTTATTTTACCACCACATTGAACAGTGATACATGTGAGTCACTTTTGGCCTTGGCAATTTTTCCTCAAAAATGACCAAAATTGAAATTCATTCACTTTTATTGTAGACTGGAAAGTGAAGAACCTGAACCAAGTTTGGAAAAAAGTAAGATTACAGCTTTGGTATTTTCCCAACATGACCAACATTGAAATTCATGCAGGCTGCTTTCGCATTGAAAAGTGACGAAACTGAGCCAATTTTGGCCAAAACCTAAGGACATAGCCTTAGCATTTTGCCTACAACGAACTAACAATGACATTTACTCATTTTGCTTCCAGACTCAACCTTAAAGAAAATGGGCCAAGTTTGGCCAACAAATAACCCTGTAGCCTTCGTACTTTGTCCAAAAAGGGACAAAAATTGAATTTCATTCAGTTTGATTCCAGATTCCACAGTCAAGACACTGAGCTATTTTCGGCTAAAAAGTAAGGCTACAGCCTTGGTATTTTGCTCAAAAATGACCAAATTTGAAATTGATTGATTTTGATTGCGGATTGAAAAGTGATGAAAATGAGGCATTTGTGGCCAAAAAGTAAGGCTATAGCCTTGGTATTTTGCTCAAAAATGACCAAATTTGAAATTGATTGATTTTGATTGCGGATTGAAAAGTGATGAAAATGAGGCATTTTTGGCCATAAAGTAAGGCTATAGCCTTGGTATTTTGCTCAAAAATGACCAAATTTGAAATTGATTGATTTTGATTGCGGATTGAAAAGTGATGAAAATGAGGCATTTTTGGCCAAAAAGTAAGGCTATAGCCTTGGTATTTTGCTCAAAAATGACCAAATTTGAAATTGATTGATTTTGATTGCGGATTGAAAAGTGATGAAAATGAGGCATTTTTGGCCAAAAAGTAAGGCTATAGCCTTGGTATTTTGCTCAAAAATGACCAAATTTGAAATTGATTGATTTTGATTGCGGATTGAAAAGTGATGAAAATGAGGCATTTTTGGCCAAAAAGTAAGGCTATAGCCTTGGTATTTTGCTCAACAATGACCAAATTTGAAATTGATTGATTTTGATTGCGGATTGACAAGTGATGAAAATGAGGCATTTTTGGCCAAAAATTAAGGCTATAGCCTTGGTATTTTGCTCAAAAATGACCAAATTTGAAATTGATTGATTTTGATTGCGGATTGAAAAGTGATGAAAATGAGGCATTTTTGGCCAAAAAGTAAGGCTATAGCCTTGGTATTTTGCTCAAAAATGACCAAATTTGAAATTGATTGATTTTGATTGCGGATTGAAAAGTGATGAAAATGAGGCATTTGTGGCCAAAAAGTAAGGCTATAGCCTTGGTATTTTGCTCAAAAATGACCAAATTTGAAATTGATTGATTTTGATTGCGGATTGAAAAGTGATGAAAATGAGGCATTTTTGGCCATAAAGTAAGGCTATAGCCTTGGTATTTTGCTCAAAAATGACCAAATTTGAAATTGATTGATTTTGATTGCGGATTGAAAAGTGATGAAAATGAGGCATTTTTGGCCAAAAAGTAAGGCTATAGCCTTGGTATTTTGCTCAAAAATGACCAAATTTGAAATTGATTGATTTTGATTGCGGATTGAAAAGTGATGAAAATGAGGCATTTTTGGCCAAAAAGTAAGGCTATAGCCTTGGTATTTTGCTCAAAAATGACCAAATTTGAAATTGATTGATTTTGATTGCGGATTGAAAAGTGATGAAAATGAGGCATTTTTGGCCAAAAAGTAAGGCTATAGCCTTGGTATTTTGCTCAACAATGACCAAATTTGAAATTGATTGATTTTGATTGCGGATTGACAAGTGATGAAAATGAGGCATTTTTGGCCAAAAATTAAGGCTATAGCCTTGGTATTTTGCTCAAAAATGACCAAATTTGAAATTGATTGATTTTGATTGCGGATTGAAAAGTGATGAAAATGAGGCATTTTTGGCCAAAAAGTAAGGCTATAGCCTTGGTATTTTGCTCAAAAATGACCAAATTTGAAATTGATTGATTTTGATTGCGGATTGAAAAGTGATGAAAATGAGGCATTTGTGGCCAAAAAGTAAGGCTATAGCCTTGGTATTTTGCTCAAAAATGACCAAATTTGAAATTGATTGATTTTGATTGCGGATTGAAAAGTGATGAAAATGAGGCATTTTTGGCCATAAAGTAAGGCTATAGCCTTGGTATTTTGCTCAAAAATGACCAAATTTGAAATTGATTGATTTTGATTGCGGATTGAAAAGTGATGAAAATGAGGCATTTTTGGCCAAAAAGTAAGGCTATAGCCTTGGTATTTTGCTCAAAAATGACCAAATTTGAAATTGATTGATTTTGATTGCGGATTGAAAAGTGATGAAAATGAGGCATTTTTGGCCAAAACGTAAGGCTATAGCCTTGGTATTTTGCTCAAAAATGACCAAATTTGACATTGATTGATTTTGATTGCGGATTGAAAAGTGATGAAAATGAGGCATTTTTGGCCAAAAAGTAAGGCTATAGCCTTGGTATTTTGCTCAAAAATGACCAAATTTGAAATTGATTGATTTTGATTGCGGATTGAAAAGTGATGAAAATGAGGCATATTTGGCCGAAAAGTAAGGCTATGGCCTTGGTATTTTGCTCAAAAATGACCAAATTTGAAATTGATTGATTTTGATTGCGGATTGAAAAGTGATGAAAATGAGGCATTTTTGGCCAAAAAGTAAGGCTATAGCCTTGGTATTTTGCTCAAAAATGACCAAATTTGAAATTGATTGATTTTGATTGCGGATTGAAAAGTGATGAAAATGAGGCATTTTTGGCCAAAAATTAAGGCTATAGCCTTGGTATTTTGCTCAAAAATGACCAAATTTGAAATTGATTGATTTTGATTGCGGATTGAAAAGTGATGAAAATGAGGCATTTTTGGCCAAAAAGTAAGGCTATAGCCTTGGTATTTTGCTCAAAAATGACCAAATTTGAAATTGATTGATTTTGATTGCGGATTGAAAAGTGATGAAAATGAGGCATATTTGGCCGAAAAGTAAGGCTATAGCCTTGGTATTTTGCTCAAAAATGACCAAATTTGAAATTGATTGATTTTGATTGCGGATTGAAAAGTGATGAAAATGAGGCATTTTTGGCCAAAAAGTAAGGCTATAGCCTTGGTATTTTGCTCAAAAATGACCAAATTTGACATTGATTGATTTTGATTGCGGATTGAAAAGTGATGAAAATGAGGCATTTTTGGCCAAAAAGTAAGGCTATAGCCTTGGTATTTTGCTCAAAAATGACCAAATTTGAAATTGATTGATTTTGATTGCGGATTGAAAAGTGATGAAAATGAGGCATTTTTGGCCAAAAAGTAAGGCTATAGCCTTGGTATTTTGCTCAAAAATGACCAAATTTGAAATTGATTGATTTTGATTGCGGATTGAAAAGTGATGAAAATGAGGCATTTTTGGCCATAAAGTAAGGCTATAGCCTTGGTATTTTGCTCAAAAATGACCAAATTTGAAATTGATTGATTTTGATTGCGGATTGAAAAGTGATGAAAATGAGGCATTTTTGGCCAAAAAGTAAGGCTATAGCCTTGGTATTTTGCTCAAAAATGACCAAATTTGAAATTGATTGATTTTGATTGCGGATTGAAAAGTGATGAAAATGAGGCATTTTTGGCCAAAAAGTAAGGCTATAGCCTTGGTATTTTGCTCAAAAATGACCAAATTTGAAATTGATTGATTTTGATTGCGGATTGAAAAGTGATGAAAATGAGGCATTTTTGGCCAAAAAGTAAGGCTATAGCCTTGGTATTTTGCTCAAAAATGACCAAACTTGAAATTGATTGATTTTGATTGCGGATTGAAAAGTGATGAAAATGAGGCATTTTTGGCCAAAAAGTAAGGCTATAGCCTTGGTATTTTGCTCAAAAATGACCAAATTTGAAATTGATTGATTTTGATTGCGGATTGAAAAGTGATGAAAATGAGGCATTTTTGGCCAAAAATTAAGGCTATAGCCTTGGTATTTTGCTCAAAAATGACCAAATTTGAAATTGATTGATTTTGATTGCGGATTGAAAAGTGATGAAAATGAGGCATTTTTGGCCAAAAAGTAAGGCTATAGCCTTGGTATTTTGCTCAAAAATGACCAAATTTGAAATTGATTGATTTTGATTGCGGATTGAAAAGTGATGAAAATGAGGCATATTTGGCCGAAAAGTAAGGCTATAGCCTTGGTATTTTGCTCAAAAATGACCAAATTTGAAATTGATTGATTTTGATTGCGGATTGAAAAGTGATGAAAATGAGGCATTTTTGGCCAAAAAGTAAGGCTATAGCCTTGGTATTTTGCTCAAAAATGACCAAATTTGACATTGATTGATTTTGATTGCGGATTGAAAAGTGATGAAAATGAGGCATTTTTGGCCAAAAAGTAAGGCTATAGCCTTGGTATTTTGCTCAAAAATGACCAAATTTGAAATTGATTGATTTTGATTGCGGATTGAAAAGTGATGAAAATGAGGCATTTTTGGCCAAAAAGTAAGGCTATAGCCTTGGTATTTTGCTCAAAAATGACCAAATTTGAAATTGATTGATTTTGATTGCGGATTGAAAAGTGATGAAAATGAGGCATTTTTGGCCATAAAGTAAGGCTATAGCCTTGGTATTTTGCTCAAAAATGACCAAATTTGAAATTGATTGATTTTGATTGCGGATTGAAAAGTGATGAAAATGAGGCATTTTTGGCCAAAAAGTAAGGCTATAGCCTTGGTATTTTGCTCAAAAATGACCAAATTTGAAATTGATTGATTTTGATTGCGGATTGAAAAGTGATGAAAATGAGGCATTTTTGGCCAAAAAGTAAGGCTATAGCCTTGGTATTTTGCTCAAAAATGACCAAATTTGAAATTGATTGATTTTGATTGCGGATTGAAAAGTGATGAAAATGAGGCATTTTTGGCCAAAAAGTAAGGCTATAGCCTTGGTATTTTGCTCAAAAATGACCAAACTTGAAATTGATTGATTTTGATTGCGGATTGACAAGTGATGAAAATGAGGCATTTTTGGCCAAAAATTAAGGCTATAGCCTTGGTATTTTGCTCAAAAATGACCAAATTTGAAATTGATTGATTTTGATTGCGGATTGAAAAGTGATGAAAATGAGGCATTTTTGGCCAAAAAGTAAGGCTATAGCCTTGGTATTTTGCTCAAAAATGACCAAATTTGAAATTGATTGATTTTGATTGCGGATTGAAAAGTGATGAAAATGAGGCATATTTGGCCGAAAAGTAAGGCTATAGCCTTGGTATTTTGCTCAAAAATGACCAAATTTGAAATTGATTGATTTTGATTGCGGATTGAAAAGTGATGAAAATGAGGCATTTTTGGCCAAAAAGTAAGGCTATAGCCTTGGTATTTTGCTCAAAAATGACCAAATTTGAAATTGATTGATTTTGATTGCGGATTGAAAAGTGATGAAAATGAGGCATTTTTGGCCAAAAATTAAGGCTATAGCCTTGGTATTTTGCTCAAAAATGACCAAATTTGAAATTGATTGATTTTGATTGCGGATTGAAAAGTGATGAAAATGAGGCATTTTTGGCCAAAAAGTAAGGCTATAGCCTTGGTATTTTGCTCAAAAATGACCAAATTTGAAATTGATTGATTTTGATTGCGGATTGAAAAGTGATGAAAATGAGGCATATTTGGCCGAAAAGTAAGGCTATAGCCTTGGTATTTTGCTCAAAAATGACCAAATTTGAAATTGATTGATTTTGATTGCGGATTGAAAAGTGATGAAAATGAGGCATTTTTGGCCAAAAAGTAAGGCTATAGCCTTGGTATTTTGCTCAAAAATGACCAAATTTGACATTGATTGATTTTGATTGCGGATTGAAAAGTGATGAAAATGAGGCACTTTTGGCCAAAAAGTAAGGCTATAGCCTTGGTATTTTGCTCAAAAATGACTAAATTTGAAATTGATTGATTTTGATTGCGGATTGAAAAGTGATGAAAATGAGGCATTTTTGGCCAAAAAGTAAGGCTATAGCCTTGGTATTTTGCTCAAAAATGACCAAATTTGAAATTGATTGATTTTGATTGCGGATTGAAAAGTGATGAAAATGAGGCATTTTTGGCCAAAAAGTAAGGCTATAGCCTTGGTATTTTGCTCAAAAATGACCAAATTTGAAATTGATTGATTTTGATTGCGGATTGAAAAGTGATGAAAATGAGGCATATTTGGCCGAAAAGTAAGGCTATAGCCTTGGTATTTTGCTCAAAAATGACCAAATTTGAAATTGATTGATTTTGATTGCGGATTGAAAAGTGATGAAAATGAGGCATTTTTGGCCAAAAAGTAAGGCTATAGCCTTGGTATTTTGCTCAAAAATGACCAAATTTGAAATTGATTGATTTTGATTGCGGATTGAAAAGTGATGAAAATGAGGCATTTTTGGCCAAAAATTAAGGCTATAGCCTTGGTATTTTGCTCAAAAATGACCAAATTTGAAATTGATTGATTTTGATTGCGGATTGAAAAGTGATGAAAATGAGGCATTTTTGGCCAAAAAGTAAGGCTATAGCCTTGGTATTTTGCTCAAAAATGACCAAATTTGAAATTGATTGATTTTGATTGCGGATTGAAAAGTGATGAAAATGAGGCATATTTGGCCGAAAAGTAAGGCTATAGCCTTGGTATTTTGCTCAAAAATGACCAAATTTGAAATTGATTGATTTTGATTGCGGATTGAAAAGTGATGAAAATGAGGCATTTTTGGCCAAAAAGTAAGGCTATAGCCTTGGTATTTTGCTCAAAAATGACCAAATTTGACATTGATTGATTTTGATTGCGGATTGAAAAGTGATGAAAATGAGGCACTTTTGGCCAAAAAGTAAGGCTATAGCCTTGGTATTTTGCTCAAAAATGACTAAATTTGAAATTGATTGATTTTGATTGCGGATTGAAAAGTGATGAAAATGAGGCATTTTTGGCCAAAAAGTAAGGCTATAGCCTTGGTATTTTGCTCAAAAATGACCAAATTTGAAATTGATTGATTTTGATTGCGGATTGAAAAGTGATGAAAATGAGGCATTTTTGGCCATAAAGTAAGGCTATAGCCTTGGTATTTTGCTCAAAAATGACCAAATTTGAAATTGATTGATTTTGATTGCGGATTGAAAAGTGATGAAAATGAGGCATTTTTGGCCATAAAGTAAGGCTATAGCCTTGGTATTTTGCTCAAAAATGACCAAATTTGAAATTGATTGATTTTGATTGCGGATTGAAAAGTGATGAAAATGAGGCATTTTTGGCCAAAAAGTAAGGCTATAGCCTTGGTATTTTGCTCAAAAATGACCAAATTTGAAATTGATTGATTTTGATTGCGGATTGAAAAGTGATGAAAATGAGGCATTTTTGGCCAAAAAGTAAGGCTATAGCCTTGGTATTTTGCTCAAAAATGACCAAATTTGAAATTGATTGATTTTGATTGCGGATTGAAAAGTGATGAAAATGAGGCATTTTTGGCCAAAAAGTAAGGCTATAGCCTTGGTATTTTGCTCAAAAATGACCAAATTTGAAATTGATTGATTTTGATTGCGGATTGAAAAGTGATGAAAATGAGGCATTTTTGGCCAAAAAGTAAGGCTATAGCCTTGGTATTTTGCTCAAAAATGACCAAATTTGAAATTGATTGATTTTGATTGCGGATTGAAAAGTGATGAAAATGAGGCATTTTTGGCCAAAAAGTAAGGCTATAGCCTTGGTATTTTGCTCAAAAATGACCAAATTTGACATTGATTGATTTTGATTGCGGATTGAAAAGTGATGAAATTGAGGCATTTTTGGCCAAAAAGTAAGGCTATAGCCTTGGTATTTTGCTCAAAAATGACCAAATTTGAAATTGATTGATTTTGATTGCGGATTGAAAAGTGATGAAAATGAGGCATTTTTGGCCAAAAAGTAAGGCTATAGCCTTGGTATTTTGCTCAAAAATGACCAAATTTGAAATTGATTGATTTTGATTGCGGATTGAAAGTGATGAAAATGAGGCATATTTGGCCGAAAAGTAAGGCTATAGCCTTGGTATTTTGCTCAAAAATGACCAAATTTGAAATTGATTGATTTTGATTGCGGATTGAAAAGTGATGAAAATGAGGCATTTTTGGCCAAAAAGTAAGGCTATAGCCTTGGTATTTTGCTCAAAAATGACCAAATTTGACATTGATTGATTTTGATTGCGGATTGAAAAGTGATGAAAATGAGGCACTTTTGGCCAAAAAGTAAGGCTATAGCCTTGGTATTTTGCTCAAAAATGACCAAATTTGAAATTGATTGATTTTGATTGCGGATTGAAAAGTGATGAAAATGAGGCATTTTTGGCCAAAAAGTAAGGCTATGGCCTTGGTATTTTGCTCAAAAATGACCAAATTTGAAATTGATTGATTTTGATTGCGGATTGAAAAGTGATGAAAATGAGGCATTTTTGGCCATAAAGTAAGGCTATAGCCTTGGTATTTTGCTCAAAAATGACCAAATTTGAATTGATTGATTTTGATTGCGGATTGAAAAGTGATGAAAATGAGGCATTTTTGGCCAAAAAGTAAGGCTATAGCCTTGGTATTTTGCTCAAAAAATGACCAAATTTGAAATTGATTGATTTTGATTGCGGATTGAAAAGTGATGAAAATGAGCATTTTTGGCCAAAAAGTAAGGCTATAGCCTTGGTATTTTGCTCAAAAATGACCAAATTTGAAATTGATTGATTTTGATTGCGGATTGAAAAGTGATGAAAATGAGGCATTTTTGGCCAAAAAGTAAGGCTATAGCCTTGGTATTTGCTCAAAAATGACCAAACTTGAAATTGATTGATTTTGATTGCGGATTGACAAGTGATGAAAATGAGGCATTTTGGCCAAAAATTAAGGCTATAGCCTTGGTATTTTGCTCAAAAATGACCAAATTTGAAATTGATTGATTTTGATTGCGGATTGAAAAGTGATGAAAATGAGGCATTTTTGGCCAAAAAGTAAGGCTATAGCCTTGGTATTTTGCTCAAAAATGACCAAATTTGAAATTGATTGATTTTGATTGCGGATTGAAAAGTGATGAAAATGAGGCATATTTGGCCGAAAAGTAACAATAGCCTTGGTAGTTTGCTCAAAAATGACCAAATTTGAAATTGATTGATTTTGATTGCGGATTGAAAAGTGATGAAAATGAGGCAATTTTGGCCAAAAAGTAAGGCTATAGCCTTGGTATTTTGCTCAAAAATGACCAAATTTGAAATTGATTGATTTTGATTGCGGATTGAAAAGTGATGAAAATGAGGCATTTTTGGCCAAAAAGTAAGGCTATAGCCTTGGTATTTTGCTCAAAAATGACCGAAATTGAAATTGATTGATTTTGATTGCGGATTGAAAAGTGATGA